>CM065589.1:268568535-269163723 GCA_033119425.1 Bufotes viridis
AGTAGGCAAGGTGTTCTTTTCTTCATAGGCCTTGTTCTTCCTCCTCCAAACATAGAGTTGATCCATGGGCCCAAACAGTTCTAATTTTGTTTCATCAGTCCACAGAACACTTTTGTGGTTTGTCCACATGACTTTTGGCATACTGCAGTCGACTCTTCTTATTCTTTGGAGACAGCAAGGGGGTGCGCCTGGGAGTTCTGGCATGGAGGCCTTCATTACACAGTGTGCGCCTTATTGTCTGAGCTGAAACTTCAGTACCCGCATCTGACAAATCTTTTTCCAGTTCCTCAGCAGTCACACGGGACTTTTCTCCACTTTACGCTTCAGGTAGCGCACAGCAGTCGAAGTCAGCATCTTCTTTCTGCCACGACCAGGTAGCATTTCAACAGTGCCCTTTGCCTTGAATTTGCGAATGATGCTTCCTATGGTGTCTCTTGGTATGTTTAACATCTTTGCAATCTTCTTATAGCCATTGCCCTTCCTGTGAAGAGAAATCACCTCTTCTCTTGTCTTCCTGGACCATTCTCTTGACGTCACCATGTCTGTAAACACACCAGTAAATGTCTAGAAGGAGCTGAGTATCACAGTCATTTTACATCTGCCTCATTGGTGCTTATTATGCTTGATTGCTGCTCCTTGACATCCAGAGGTGTTTTCAATACCTGATCGAAAACACTTGAATGAACCTCTGTTCTTAAGAGTGGTAGTCTTTAAGGGGTTGAATAATTGTGTCAATGAAGAAATCACAAAAAAAACATTTAATACTGTATTACAAAAACAATTGATGTCATTTTAGTTGCATCTGGTTCTTTAAAAAGTCCTTGTAAGATTTCATTCTGTACACAATTACAAATGTACACTAAATTCCCGAAAACCCTTTATAGCATTGGGGGTTGAATAATTTTGAACACAACTGTATATAGTTAAGATTATATACAGTGTGTGTGGGGGGGGTGTAGTAGAATACAGTCACTGCACGGGCCCCGCTGGCGCTGTCATCAAAAAAGCAGATACAACCCCACAGCCTCACCCCTTGTATTGGTGTCATTCCTACACGGACCCTGTTATGGGGAGGGGGGATCTGTGGATGACACATATTTGTCATCCACAGATACCCCAATAACAGTGTCATCCATCACAGATCCCCCATAGCAGTGTAATTCACAAGTTGGAGGGGGGGGGGCGCACTTGGGCAGCTCAGCCTCTGTTGGTGGTGGACCTTGTCCCAGCCCTGCCATAGTCTGAGAGCCATATTTTTTTCAGTTTTTAGGCGATTGTCTCAGGTTGGGTATAATTTTTGCGGGATGAGGTGACTGTTAGATTGGCACTATTTGGGGGGTCATATGACTTTTTGATCGCTTGCTATTACACTTTTTGTGATGTAAGGTAAAGTTTTTATTTAATTTTTTTTAAAGTGTTTACTTGAGGGGTTAGGTCATGTGATGTTTTTATAGAGCAGATTCTTGTGGACGTGTCGATACCCAATATGTCTACTTTTTATTTATTTAATTTTTTTTACATTTAACACTAAAAAGCATTTTTGAAACAAAAACAATCTTGTTTTAGTCTGGGAGGCATAGTTTTTTTTACTTTTTGGGTAATTGTTTTAGGTAGGGGCTCATTTTTTTGCGGGATGAGATGGCAGTTTGGTACTATTTTGGGAGGCATATGCCTTTTTGATCGCTTTGTATTACACTTTTAGTAATGAAAGGTGCCAAAAAATGGCTTATTTACACCATTTTTTGGGTGTTTTTTTTTATGGCGTTCACCTGAGGGGTTCAGTCATGTGATACTTTTATAGAGCAGGTTTTTACGGATGTGGCTATACATAATATGAGTAGTGTACTTTATTTTTAATTCTTATTCAGTGATGTGTTTTTGTTTTTTTCATTTTTACTTTTTTTTTTTTTTTCTTTTTTTTACATATTTTATTTTATTTTTGACCCAGACCCACTTGGTTCTTGTAGATCCAGTGGATCTGGTGTCTGTATAATACAGTACAGTACACTATATGGTACACTGTGCTGTATTTTGTACTTTACAAAGTCTGAATAGACCTTTAGCAGGTCTATTCAGACTTTCAGCACCATGGAGAGCAGGACACTTCTGAAAGCGTCCTACTTCCATGGCAAACATCACCTGCTGCCATAACAGAGCAGCGGGCAATGGGGAGGGAGGGAAGGGGGCCCCCTCCCTCTGCAATCCCATCCTGTCGGGGGGCTGCAAAGGCACAGCAGCCCCCCGATGGGAGAGGGAGGGAGCTCCATCCCTGTTAACCCCTTCCATACCACGGTCTGTACGGACCGCGGTATGGAAGGGGTTAAATTGCTGGCATCTGAACAAGCACAGATGCCAGCCGTTTCTATCAGAGTGTCAGCAATGTGCTGACACTCTGATAGATCCACTAGACACCAGGGAAGAATACAGAGGAGGCGGGCGGGGGATCGCAATCGCGATCCCGCCTGCCGCACCTCCTGCACCGCCGCCCGCAACCGCACCCCTGCAGCCACAATATGATTGGGGGCTGCAGGGGGGGGGGTTAAATGTACAACTTTGGGGGCTTTTAGACTCTGATCCCTGCGGATCAGAGATCTCGAAAAGAGCTGCAAACCGCAGGTCTGAATTGACCTGCGGTTTGCAGCGATCGCCCATATGGGGGGGTCACAGGACCCCCCTTGGCATTGTAACAAGGTACCTGCTGAATGATTTCAGCAGGTACCTTGTTCCGATCACTGCCGGCTGAGCAGCAGTGATCGGAACTACTCATGACGTACCGGTACGTCATGTGTCCTTAAGGACTTGGGAAACATGCTGTACCGATACTTCATGTGTCCTGAAGGGGTTAAATGGAAGAGGTTTGGAACAACCAGGACTCTTTCTAGAGCTGGCCTCCCACCAAACAAAGTAATTGGGGGAGAAGGGCCTTGATATTCAAGAGCCACATATCAGCAGGTCCTCCTGGCTGCTGCTCACATCCTGTGCCAGCTATACCAAAGCGGCAGATCACTGGAGGAATTCAGGTAGGTAAGTACAAAGAAGAATAGGACCTTGACCGCGGTGCTGTCACAGGTCACAGGCAAAGTCCAGAACTTGAATGTTGTATTTCTTGATGGAAATAGTGCTGTGACAGTCCCCATCCAACCTGGCAGAGCTTGAGAGGATCTGCAGAGTAGAATGTCAGAAAATCCTCAAATCCATGTGTGTAAACCTTGTGTCGTTATGGGGTATTGAGTGTGAAATGATGAGGTAAATTTTGAACTTTTTTTTTATTTTAGCACAAGGCAGCAACAAAAGAAAATGTGGAAAAAGTGAGTGTGTGAAGACTTTCCATGCACTGTACATAACACAAGATTACAACATTCCTCCCCCTACCTGTACAATGACCTCCGCACAGATCAGAGCATGTCTAGAAATCCCTCCTACAGAAGCCAGTCAACATCTCTTGTTACATACTTCTTATGGTGCCCACTAGTGTTCTTTTGGTTCCCTGTCAGAATGTCCACCTAATGTGTCCAGAGCTGGTAGTCCCACATGCTCAGTAGCACAGACCCACCACCTAGAACCACCTGATGAAAGACCTAGCAAGTCCCTTCTCGGTCTATTTCAGGGCCCCATGCACAAGGCAGGCCGTGCTGCTTTGATGGGCGCTAAATGTACACTGTGCTGTCTTCCTGTAGAAGCATGACTTTTAGGAGACCAGATCTGTACATTCAGGATACACGTGACCCAACGGTGAATGAAAACCGTTCAGCAAGCAAGATGTGGTAGTTTCTAATCTCATAAAATAGTACAGAATGGTGGCTTTATTTCCAGCCAAGTATTTAGAAATGTTTTGGTTGGCCTGTTTATAATACCACTGTGTTGCAATAACCCCTAATCTATTTTAGGGGCCATTGCAACTTATAGATGTAGGTCACTCCATAACTTACCTCCCCCCCCTTCTCCCTTATAGCAAAAGGACCCCATCAGTGGGCCGTACAAATATTTACAGTCCTCGGCCATTGTGCCCATAGGGTGCTAATATGATTCAAGCACATTACCGCTGTCTGTGCTGTTCCTGGTCAGGTTCTCTTCTATGCTTGCGCTGAGCATGCCCTTTTACTGATCAGCAGTGGAGAACCTGTCCAGGGACAGCACTGAAAACTGAGGTCTGTAGAGCAGCTGATGGTTGTTGTCTTCTGTTAGAGACTCAAGGGTGTCCACAACGGATGTGTGTCACACTCAAAGTTTAGGAGCTTTTGCTAAATATTTAAAAAAAATGGCTAACCTTTAATGTGTTGCCTTTTTCTTATTTAGCCGTATGATTAAAGCATTTGATAGGTTAGTGGGGCATCTGGGTGTTGAGACCCTCACCACACCTGAGAACAAGCAAGCTTCAGGCTCTTCTGTGCTGTGATCACACTCCATTTAGATAAATGGTTGTGCACAGTGCAACGGAGACTGGAATAGTAGGTCGAGCCCCCTACCTTCTGGACATTCAGTATATTCGTGTCTAATATGATTTGTGATCAGTCACAAGCAGCTGCTTCCTGTGTATCTCTACAAGAGACGTGACTGTCACTTTCACACTCGCGTTTTGAGCGGATCCGTTATGGATCTGCAAAAACGGATCCGTTACAATAATACAACCGCATGCATTCGTCATGAACGGATCAGTTTGTATTATTTGTAACATGGCCAAGACAGATCTGTCTTGAACTCCGTTGAAAGTCAATGGGAGACGGATCTGTTTTCTATTGTGTCAGAGAAAACGGATCCGTCCCCATGGACTTACATTGTGTGCCAGGACGTTTGGCTCAGTTTCGTCATGCAGACAGCAAAACGCTGCAGGCTTCAACCGATGAACAGATTACAGTCCTACTATGGGACTTTTTAAGTCTTATATGCTTGCATAAAATACCATTTTTTATTTTTTTATTTTTTTTGTTTTCTATTGCCTCAGGGAGCATTTCAGACTTCATTTACAAGGTGTTTTTGCTATTAGTACCGAAAATAGTAGTGTAAATGAAGGCATTGCTTAGAAGCATGGCATTATTCATAAATTATATGCATCATGAGTAGCTTAGAATTGGCTTTAATTAGTTAGGGCGCGCTGTGAAGTCGAGCAAATGTTGCTGTACATTTAAATAGCAATTGAACATCTGTTCTGTTCTTTCATTGACAGTGCCATCAGCTCACATCTGCAGACATGCGGCTGCTCTGTGGTGGTGGGTAGCAGTGCAGAAAAAGTAAATAAGGTAATTAACGCAAATCTCCCCCACACATGTCCATTTGGCTAATAATGAGTGATTCCATACAGACTAAGGGCTCGTTCCCACGTGCCTCGGAAGCTCTATCTGCGGTCCCAGTCCAAATTCCATCAAAAACAGCGAGAGAAAAGTCCTACATGCAGGACCTCTTTCTCCACTAATGGGGCGAAGGCTGAATGAACCCTCTAGTCAATGGGATCTGTTTATCCCTACTCAGGTTAGTAACATGCCAAATCCAGCACTTCAGTTATTTTCATTGTTCTGCTCCTCTATCGGAAATCAATAGCGGCGGTGTGAACTGACCCTTAGAAAAATAGTTTTCTAGGGGATGGACAGGGTTGGTTGAGCAATTGTTTTCTGTCAAAGAAGCAAGAACCAGACTTATGCCTCATTCACACGTCAGTGTTTTGGTCAGTGATTGAGAGCCAAAACCAGGACTGGAGCCTCCACAGAGATAAGGTATAAGGGAAAGATCTGCTCCTGTTCTGTGTTTAGAGCCGCTCCGGGTTTTGGCTCAAAATCACTGATGGAAATCACTGACGTGTGACTGAGGTGTTGGACTGAAAAAGTCTAACACGTTTAGAACCTGGAATATTTCAGGCCCGGGGGAATGGAGAGCTTAGTTGATATGTAGTATTTTAGTTTAAAATGCATATTTAAAATTTATATTTTGTAAAAAATAATACATTTAAAAAAGCCTCAGGTCCATGTTATTACTGTTACAGTTGATCCTAGGTTTACTGTTGACCTTTGGGTTCAGTTCGGGCAATGTTCTTTCAGAAACGTACAGGCTCCCTTACAAAGGACTACTTTTCAGTCTGAACACCTGGCTCTTATTAAAACGATGGGGCAGATTTACTAACCTTGTCTAAGATTTAAGCAGTGCAAACAGTCATTCTAAAATGTGCGCCTATCAGAGTGGCTGAGGCTAGGTGATGAATCCTGGCACGCCTCTACAAGGTCTAATCTAACTTTATACCACCTATTAGTTGGCACCTAATCTCTCCATCTACAACCACGCACTCTTTCTCCTCAAGCCACGTCCCGTTGTCGAGCTTGCTGGAAAACGTGTCCAAGATCCGTCTAAATGTGGTATAAGGCGTGTCCGCCAAAATTCTTTACAATAACACAATTTAAAAAAAATGTCTCCACTCCAAAGTGAGTCTGCGATATATATGCAGCTCCAAGAGCACAGGGATACGTAATGGATATGAATGGCCTTCCGTGCCTCTCATCCTAGTACTGATGGATACGGACTTGGAAGAGCAATCCATTTTCCATTTTCATGGATGCATTTTTGAATGGACGGCAACAGTGTGCTGTGTTTTTCTCGAAGACCATGGCACTTGAGTGAATTAGTCTTGCAGGAAGATCGGAGGTGTAGGTCTCATGTAAACTGACCTATTGACTTTAATTGTTGGTATTCAGTCCAGATACATTTTAAGTAACCATTCACTTAGATGGCACATTACCTTCTACATCTAGAAATTATATGATTATTACCTATGTAATAAATTGAGAGATTTCTTTTCCAGACAAATGTTTCATGTACTTTCATTAGCTTTGAAGTTTGTTTGACCCTGGTGATGAACCTCTTGCGTATTGGACGGCAGTCTGGCTGTGTAAAAATGTCCCGAAAACGTTATCCCTTTGAGAAGACCACCTCTTTTAGAGCAGATCTTGCTAGGACAGTTTGTTTCCCCGTTGTGTGTATATTGGCCTCTTCTTTGAGAAAACCACCCACTTAGAAGTCCATTTTTTACCGCAGTTTTGGGTGGTTCATCTCAGAGTGTTCACTGTATTTCATTTGCCTTATTTTCAAGCCTATCCGCTATTTCTAAAGTCCTTTTTAGATCCTGCAGATTTGAAGTGCATTCTATCTGCATGAGAACAGACCACTCAGGGTGATGTGATGATTGGACATATTGCTAGCTACTATAGAAGAAATAGAAACCTGCATTTTAGGACTATAAAAAGTGTCGAGGAATTTAATTTCTTTACAGAATTATTATTGGACGGGACTCTAATTATATTTTATAGCAGGGACTTGCACATATCACAATTATCTAACCTGATTTTAAAGGAGGATTCACACATCCCGAACATCGGAACGCTCATTCCCGATAATCTGCCTGTCTAAATGGGCTGCAGATCACCCGATGAATGAGCGAAACGCATGTTTATCGGGTGAAATGATCGGAGATGCGGATACCTCAATCATTATTCCCAGGCAGCAGATCGTGCTCTCTATATAGTACTGCCCAGGAGCAGTACTGCCCTCGTCCTCATACTGTGGAAGTGATCGCTGCATGTAAATACAGTGCTTCCCAACAGTCAGCTTCTCCTCGCGTCATGTAAATCCACCATAACGCTATCCGTGAATTCAATTTGTCCTATGTAAACACAAAGACTTAAAGAGATTCTCCGGGCTAGTCTATATTGATGATCTGTCGTCAGGATAGGTCATCAATATCAGATCGGCAAGGGTCAAACACCCGCCAATCAACTGTATGAGATGACGGCGTGCACACGTGCTGTCTCCCTTGTCTCTTCCTGCTCGCTGCTGCTTTGCCATAGAACACAGCGGTGTGTGTGCACCATGTCCTCATGCAGCTGATTGGCGAGCTGTCGGACCCCCACCAATCTGATATTGATGACCTATCCTGAGAATAGGTAATCAATATAGGATAGCCCAGAGAACCCCTTGAATTTCAACAAACATTGCATAAATAATAGTAAAAACAAACAACGTAACAGCACACTGCAAACACCAATAACAAAGTAAATACAATAGTGCCATACTCACTATAATGAATAGTACAGGTGAATGTAAGAAACTTTTTACTATACCTTACCAAAGAACTACCTCTTTGCCTCCACACTAATCTAACATTCTCTACTGTTTCCTGAGAGACAACAGTGCGTCTATGGAGAGGGGAGAAAGAATGAGCTGCTAGAGGTAGAAATAGGCATTTTTCTTTTATATAACTATTTATTTTTGATTTATGCAAAGTTTGTTCAAACAGCCTTGATCATTTAAAGAGCATCAGCTACAATGATCAACCCTGCGAGATTGCCTCCATGATCAACCCAAGTGCAATAATTCAGAGAGCTGTGTCAATCTAGCTGGGAAGAAGTGTCTCAGCAGGGAGAGGCGGCAGTGCAGTGGTGCTCCGAGGAGTTAGGCCAGTGCAGCAGTGCTCTGATGGGCTAGGCCAGCCCTCAGTGCTCAGAGCACCTCGTTTAGATGTAACTAAAATTAAGAATTTCTCAGAATCTCTAATACTGATCTGGTCATACCAGGCAGTAAGCTTGGTTGAATACACTATGCGGATTATGCACTGCTTTTCCACATGGATTCTCATGCACATAAACAGCAGTGTAATACAGTACCAGCAACATGGATGAGATTAGACAAATCTTATGTAGACTTTGCTTTTTTTCTTCTGTGCGGAAATTGACTTGCCATGCAGATTTTGAAATCCACAGCATATTCATTCTTTGTGCGGATTTCACGCTTTTCAGTGGAAGAGTGAGACCTGCGTCGAAACCAAATCAATCCTCACCAAAAGCTGCAAGTGAAACGCAAGATCTGTGCGGATTTTCCCTTAGTAAACCTGCACCAGTGAGCAGGTACCCTTACTATGCAGCTAGACATTTCATATGTGTGGCATATTATCTAAGCAGCGTGGCGTAAAGGATGCGCCTCCAGATGTTTGTTTCTAAGCTTTAGCCTGCTTGCTATCCAGTCAGAATACCTTTTATCCAACCATCTCCTGTACTGGCTACAAGTAGTGCACTCACACTGTCAAAGCTACATGAAGTCTTTCAGACTATAAAAAATGAAGAGCAATTGATCTCCCATAATCCCCTTACTTCCTCTAAAGCATTTCAGTCCTTTTCATGTGCGATAATCCTCTTGCAGTGCAGTATAGCGCCAGAATAGTATTACAGCATGGGGCAGACCTGACTTGAGGAACGTATCAAGGTCAGAAGAAGTTGAAATACTATACAATATCAGTAACAGTAAATATCTCTGCAGCAGAAACGAATTCTCACACTGTTCTTTTGGACTAGAAGACACACTATTTAGAAAAAAAATCTTGCTAAAAAGTGTCTTATAGTCTGCAGTGGGGGTAGTCCAGCAGTGCCAGTCCACCCTGACTGTTTCCTTAAAGGGGTTATCCAATAGTAAGACAGACCTCCTACAGTGGAGATCATACTTATGTGGTGCCCACCAATGGATTCGGTGCCTAATGCTCCCATCCGTCCCTTTTCCTTGGCACGCTGAGATCAACATCTGTCAACAGGGGGATGCGTGACCGTTGCAGCCAGTCACAATCTGTAGCGGAGGCCTGCTCTGCTTGAGTGATGTTACGAGTTACTCATACAGTGCTTTGCTGGATCATACCTGCGGTGGAGGCAGACCACGCATACCTGCGGTGGAGGCAGACCACGCATACCTGCGGTGGAGGCAGACCACGCATACCTGCGGTGGAGGCAGACCACGCATACCTGCGGTGGAGGCAGACCACGCATACCTGCGGTGGAGGCAGACCACGCATACCTGCGGTGGAGGCAGACCACGCATACCTGCGGTGGAGGCAGACCACGCATACCTGCGGTGGAGGCAGACCACGCATACCTGCGGTGGAGGCAGACCACGCAGCTGTCTGACCACCCGGGTCTGGCGGGGAAGGGGCCCCGGGTGTGGCAACCTAGCTGTGCAGAGTCGAAGATATCAAGTGGATAAAGACCTGTCTGACATCATGTGACCAGGGCAGAGAAGTGGTGAAGGACCTAGGTTATGGCACAATGTGAGGAGGCAGAGCTTCTGTGTTGTGTGTGGAGGAGAGGTTAGTGGTTTCTCTTACTCTATAAGGCCTCCTTCATATTTCAGTGTCTATTTGACGTCCGTGGAAAATCATGCACCATCTCAATCGCCTGCTGCATCCGCCAACATCGATGAAAATACAGATGCCGGTGGATTAACCCCCATATATCCTGCGATCAACGCTGATCGTGACATACAGGGGGTTCACTGAAGGAGTGGGGTCATTCTCTCACCCCATCGGGTCCCCCTGCTGCAGTGGCTGGGTCCCAATGGTTGCCATGGCAGCCCCAAGCCTTGCAAAGGCCCTTGGGGCCAGGCAGCTACGATGGACCATAAGGCCGATCTCCCCCAGGCTGAGTCTTATAGGCACACTGTCAGTTTCATACATTGACAGTCAATGCAGTACAGCATGTATTGTACTGCATTGAAACAGGATTCAGACCCTAAAATGTTGAAGTCCCATAATTGTACGTAAAAAAAAAAAAAAAAAGTTCAAAACAAGTGTTTAACAATAAAAAATGTAAAAATGTCAAGTAAAAAAAAATAAAGCGCCCTTTCCCATAATCAAGCCATGTACATTAAAACATTTTTTTTTTCAAAAATACCTATTTGGTATCGCCGTAATGACCGGCTCTATAAAAATATCACACGATGTACCCTGTCAGATGAACGCCATAAAAATAAAAACATTGCCATTTTTTGGACATTCCCTCAGAAAAAGTGTAATAGCGAGCGAAAAAAAGTAGTATGTACCCCAAAAGGGTACCAATAAAAGCGTCAATTCATCCCGCAAAAAAAGGTCCCCATACAAGATGATCGGCAGAAAAATTAAAATAAATATGTCTCTAAGTATATGGTAACACAAAAACAGGATTTTTAGATATTTTATTTTTTTTTCTTCAAAAATGCTTTTATCGTGTAGTATTGGGGGAAAAAAAATAGTTATTTCCGCATCCCTAACGGCCAGCTCTATGAAAATAGCACAGGACCTATGTACCCCATCAGGTGGAGGCTTAAAAAAATAAATAAAAACATTGTCAAAATAGCCATTTTTGTCACCTTGCCTTACAGAAAGCGTAATAACAAGTGATCAAAAAGTAGTATGTACCCCAAAATGGCATCAATAAAAATAATATGCCTCAGAATATGGCAACACAAAAAATGGATTTTTTTTTTTTCCCAAAAAATTCTTTGTGCAAAAGTGGTAAAACGTAAAAAAAACTATATAAAATTAATATCTCCTTAATCGTACTGACCAGCAGAAAAAAGATAACGTAATTTTTCCCCGCACAGTGTTATAACAAAACCCAAAAAGCAGTAAAAGAATCCCTCTAAAGTCAAATGTTGTCTCTGATATATCTCAATGAACTTTAGAGTTGCACTGCAGATCACCAAAAAGTGACGTGGGTTAATATCACCTGTGAAACTTGAATAGGGGTAAATGGGATTGCGCTGCAAAACACGGACTTCCTTCCAAAACAACGAGAATATCTTCCTCCCCAAAGACACGGAAAAACAGCAGGAATCTTTGGTTCCTTACTCCTCCAGAGCCTATTGGATGTCAGGGAAAGTCGCACAATAGTGATATACCGTCATCACAGAGACAACTGCGATATCGCTATGCACTTACTAGATATTCCCTTGTGAACAGGCACATAGACAGAGATCAGCCGCAAACCTCTCCTTCCGCTTTTCTCTCTTAATACCTGTCCTCAGCATCAAAAGAAGGTCGCAGAATGGCGAAGCACCCTCGACACACAGTTACCCACGCAATTTTTATTTACTTACAGAACAACTACTTGTACACTAGCATATAGAAATATACGCACTACCCGACCCGGGTTTCGCCTGCTGGCTTCGTCAGGGCCGTCTCATTAGACAATTCCACACATATCCCTTAAATCCTAATTAGTAGACCCTCATCACTAAGCTGATTTTTCAAAATTTTGCATACATTTGGGTTGTTTTTATAAATAAAGGTGAAACATTTTGACTTAAATTTACCACTAACCTGAAGTACGATGTGTCGCGAGAAAACTATCTCAGAATCGTTTGGATAAGTAAAAAAATCTGATGCATCAGATTTGAAAAATTTGGCTTTAAGGTGAAAATTGGCTGTGTCTTTAAGGGGTTAAGGTAATTAAGTTTGGATACGTTGATGCATTGACCATCATCATTTTTCTTTTCTCCTTTGGTTAAGATGGTAAGGACGCTGTGCTTATTTCTATCTCCCACCGAGCGCAAATGCTCCCGACTTTGTAAAGCTGAGTCTTCGTTCAAGTATGAATCTGGGCTGTCCGTACAAGGACTGCTAAAGGTTAGTCGATATAGACTTGCATGTATCAGTGCAGAAATCAAAAGGTTGTAGTCTGTTGCTTTACACTGGCTGATGAGTTGTCCTGATTCACAGACCCATATGAAAAAGCATCCTTGTTGTGTTCCATAAAGGGGTTGTACCATCTCAGACATTGCTAGGATATGCCCTTAATGGCTGATAGGTGCGGGTCCCACCTGTCCATGCGTGGACACCCTCCATGCATGCCTACGGGAGCACCGAAAATAGATGAGCACTTATCAGGCATTGGGGGCATATCCTATTGATTTGTCCCCTTTGTCTGAGATGGTACAACCCCTTTAACACAAAGACTATTTTGAATGCAGTTGTTGGACTATATGTCCACATAGGTCCATGAGACCAAAATGCATGCCCTGGGATTGGTCTGTGGAAACACAGAAGTGTGAATAACACAGTCTACTTCTATGGGTCTGTGCGATGTACATGTGTAACCCTTTACAGATGTAAATTACCGTATATTTTGCACTATAAGACGCACCTAGGTTTTAGAGGCGGAAAAAAATATTTTTCATTAGGCTTTAGAACAGACCCCGAATCTTCATCAGACACCATCCTCATTTAAAATAAATAAATGATCTTACTTCTCCTGCTTCACTGCCACTCTGCACATCCAACCACTTGTCCCGCACTCACCGCTCCCTGGTCTTCACTGGGACGTCTCTGCGCTGTGACCCGACCGTGTACAACATCTGGTCATAGTGCACGCACTACATCATGACTCTTTACACAGTCAGGACACAATGCAGTGTGGCGCTCGGAGGAAATACAGTGAGTACTCACCGCTCCTTCTGCATTCTAGCCAGCACTTCTATAATGGAAGCACTCAGTGTTTACTTTATAAGACTTGCTGCCCCAAAAAACTGTGTCTTGTAAAGCGGAAAATATGGTACGTGTGTGCGAATCAGGCCTTAGGTCACACATGTGTTGTTGCTTGATGCACCTTCTGCAGTAGGTTAGGGCAGACAACTTAAGCCTTATTCACTCGTCAGTGTTTGGTCAGTGATTTCCATCAGTGATTGTGAGCCAAAGCCAGGATTGGAGCCTCCACAGACATAAGGTATAAGGGAAAGATCTGTACCTGTACCTTAGAGCGGCACCTGGTTTTCACAGTCACTGATGGGAATCACTAACTGAACCCTGACTATGTGAATAAGGCATTATTTAGGTGCTGTTTATTTTAATGCCCTCCAACTATAAACTATTTACATTTTTTTTCCCTCCCCACCTTCCAAGTACCATAATCTTTAGGCCTCTTTCACACGAACGATACGGATTGGCTCCGGATGCGTTCAGTGAAACTAGCACCATTTTGCAATCGCAGACAAAACTGACTGAACTTGCTTGCAAAATGGTGCGAGTTTCACTGAACGCATCCAAACTATTTTCCTTTTTTTTTCCCTCCCCACCTTCCAAGTGCCATAATCTTTAGGCCTCTTTCACACAAACTCTACGGATTGGCTTCGGATGCGTTGAGACGCATAGCACCCGCACTAAATCCTGACCCCTTCATTTCAATGGGTCTGTGTACATGACCCTTTTTTTTTTTTTTTTCTCGCATCAGTTCTGCGTTGCGTGAAAAACACAGCATGTTCTATCTTCTGCGTTTTTCATGCAGCCCTGGCTCCATAGAAGTGATTTGGGCTTTAGTGAAAAAACGCATTGCATCCCCAAGCAAGTGCGGGTGCGATGCGTTTTTCACGGATGGTTGCTAAGGAGATGTTGTTTGTAAACCTTCAATTTTTTATCACGCGAGTGAAAAACGCATCAAAGCGCATTGCACCAGCATGGAAAAAACTGAACGAAACCGCAGACAAAACTGACTGAACTTGCTTGCAAAATGGTGCGTTTCACTGAACGCATCCTTGAGCCAATCCGTCATGCTCGTATGAAAGAGGCTTTAGGCTACATCCACACTAGCATTTTCAATTATCATATTCTGTTCTAGCGAAAGACAGAATAATGGGATTGCCGTATCCTGCATGTGGCGGTATTTGGTCCCCCAGAATCCCAGCATTCATGCTAGAAACCCAGTAAATCCCATTACAGTGAATGCAATTTCAGTATTCTGTCCTTTGCAGAAACAGAATACTGTATATGCTAGTGCGGTCAAACCTTAGAAGAGGTAGAAGCAGAAAGTAACCCTTCCATAAATGGCAATATCAGTTATGTTTATTGTTTATTTATGTTTATATATAAAAAAGAGGCGATAATTTGAATACTTTGTGTGTATGTATATATGTGTGTGTGTGTGTAGATAGATATAGATAGAGATAGAGAGAGAGATATATATATATATATATATATATATATATATATATATATATATATATACTATATATATCTATATATCTCTATCTCTATCAATGGAAAAATGGTGGCACTGAAGTAAAAACCGTGATAGCGGGTGCTATATCCCAGGGCATAAGCCTATCGCCCAATATGTATCAGGAAAAGGGCAGCACTCAGTATAATGAAAAATAGTGAGTTTAATCACCATGTGGTACAAAAGCGCAGCGTTTCGGCTCAACAATAGAGCCTTTCTAAACTTGAGAAAGGCTCTATTGTTGAGCCGAAACGTTGCGTTTTTTGTACCACATGGGTGATTAAACCCACTATTTTTTCATTATACTGGAGTGCTGCCCTTTTTTCCTGATATATATATTTTGAATCGCTTATACCATACACTGCAATACATTATTATTGCTGTTTATGGAGATATAGATTCCTCACAAGAAGGCAGTTTTTACAGTGACAGGTAGGGGTCGACCGATTATCGGTTTGGCCGATATTATCGGCCGATATTCATGATTTGCACAGTTATCGGTACCTAACCAGGCCGATATACAGATAATCGTGCTATCACAGAACATGAGCACGCCGCTCTCAGCGCGGCCATGTTCCCTCAGCAGCACAGGGGAGAAGGAGGCAGTGTCTCTCCCTCCCCCTGTGCCGCGCTGCCAATGGAGAGAAGAGGAGGAGGAGGGGCTGAGGGCGCACTGGCCACCAATGGACAGAGAGAAGAGGAGGAGGGGCTGAGGGCGCACTGGCCACCAATGAGAGAAGAGGAGGAGGGGCTGAGGGCGCACTGGCCACCAATGAGAGAAGAGGAGGAGGGGCTGAGGGCGCACTGGCCACCAATGATAATCGCGTTTAAGATATTACAAACGCAGACATTAGAAGCACATTGCCCAGACCCTGCCTCTGATAGAGCACTGCGATCCGCGGCAATTAGAGCGGTGCGGCACCTGAGGGGTTAATTGCCGCGGATCGCAATTTCCCATATCAGAAGCAGGGTCTGGGCAATGTGCTTCTAATGCCTTCGTTTGTAATATCTTAAACGTTATTATCATTGGTGGCCAGTGCGCCCTCAGCCCCCCCTGTCCACAGTATAAAAAACATTGGTGGCCAGTGCGCCCTCCCCCATCCCTTCAGTATTAATATCGTTGGTGGCAGTGGCCACAGGGTCCCCCACCTCCTCTCTTCTGATCGGAGCCCCAGCAGTGTAATGCTGGGGCTCCGATCGGTTACCATGGCAGCCAGGACGCTACTGAAGCCCTGGCTGCCATGGTCAGCTCCCTGCTGCTGTGTGCCCATTGCACAGGGCAGCAGGGACAGTGTGAAGCCCTATTCACCCTGATAGATCTCTATTAGGATGAATAGGACAAGGGATGTAAAGAGCACAGGTTCTACACCTAAGGGGGGAAATGGTAATAAAATAAAAAGTAAAAAAATTTAAAATAGTAAAAAAAAACATCAAAATATTAAGTATAAATTAACCCTTTTCCAATTTTACATATACAATATATAAACAATAAATAAAAAAACATATCGCAGTGCCCAAAAAGTCTAAACTCTTAAAATATTTTTTTTTAAAAAGCGTTGAACGCTGTAACAGAAAAAAAAAATCAAAAAATTAAAATGCGCAAAATATCGGCTATCGGCCTGAAAGTTCACGAATATCGGTATCGGCTCTAAAAAATCAATATCGGTCGACCCCTAGTGACAGGCCTGGCAGCTTTCATAAGGACCCAGGCTGTCACGACAATCGTTCAGTGCCCCACAGAGTCCCTTCCCTCTGTCTTACCGCACAGATGCCGTGGTTGCTATCGACCACAGTATCCTACAAGTTAAATGACCGAGGTTGGAGCTATCCCCTTTCCTGGTCACTGTAGGCGGATAACAGCTGTATTACACAGCCAGCACCCGCCACATATTGAGCAGGCTCAGTTGCTAGGCCCGCTCCATACTTCCCTTCTGCCATTTTTACATAAGTGCATGCCAAATGTCTGCAAGAGGTTATGAGACTAGAAAAATATGACTGTTTTCTCCCAGAAATACCGCCGCTCTTTTCTGCAGCCTGTGTGTATTAGTGCAGCACAGTTCAGTCAGGACCAATTTGCAATGCTGCAATTCCACAAACAACAGATCTGGCAGAAGGTAATCTCACATAAATGTCTCCCCATATGTCGGATAATAGGATTGGCATCTTCTATATTAGCAGTAGAGCTTGTGCTATGGGAGAAGCAAGACAAACCTTCGCTTTGAGTTGCCGTAACGTTTAAGTGTCGGAATTAATGCAGCAGTCAGGTCAGGTTAAGATTGTGTTGTTGCAGAATCTGCAAAATTGAACCCTGCACACAATGACAGGCAATTGGTCACATTCAACAACTGGGGAGCGTGCTCCACTTTATGTGTATTGTAGTAGAAGTACATTAGTTAATAGGTGTATAGCAAATGCTTGCGAAGACAAATTCTAACCGGCACTTTATTGATTTCAGGATGCAACTGGAAGCTTTGTGCTGCCGTTCCGCCAGGTGATGTATGCCCCGTACCCTGCTACCCATATTGATGTTGACGTCAACACCGTAAAGCAGATGCCCCCTTGCCATGAGCACACATACAACCAGCGGCGGTACATGAGGGCAGAACTAGCTGCCTTGTGGAAGGCCACTTCAGATGAAGAAATGGCAGGAGATTCCGTCATACACACAGATGAAAGCTTCACCCCTAACTTGTGAGTGGAGCCTGTGTTAAAGTCAATTTTCAGATTAACACTGCCCTGCTTTCAGCATTTCCTGTGATAGAATTCCTGCTGTGCAATCTCGTCTCGTCAAGAGCCGACATTTTTCCTGATGTCTAAAATGCATTAGATGAGTGACATCTAAAGTGTATGAAAGTTAATTGGTCGTCTCTGCAAATATTGATGGAAAATAGTATTAATAGAGAGATGAAGACTGCAGTTAGCTGCTTAGTTGAGCAGATGAATGGATGGGTACAGCGGGGTGGCTGGCAGTAAGCAAGTGTCTAGTGAAATGCTAATTTCATTACTTCCGAAGAGCATCCTGCTCCTTTGTACTAAAGCAGTCCCTTTTCCACCTCTCCCTCACTCTCCAACGTAAGGGTTGGATGATTTTAGCACATGTCTATTCAGTCTTAATGTACTTAAACAGACAAAAACAATTCTCAAAAATAAACCTAGTGGTAAAATGAAATTATGGCGATCTCCTACTTTAATCCATGCTTGCGTGCATTGTTTTCTTCTAGGAATATTTTCCAAGATATTCTACACAGAGACACATTCGTCAGCAACTTCTTGGAACAGGTAGTGTATGCACTTAGAGAAGCATTGACAGTGGTGATGGTTTTTGGGATTACTCGGCACAGGTTGATGGGTGTTTTCTCTTAAAAACTTTTTTTAACCCCTTACTTAATGCTGTGTAGTGAGGGTATACATTTATACCCTAAGAGCAGTGCCAGATTATAGTGTACATTGCACTGCCATTTCAAAGATCCCTGGACCTCTAAAACGATACCGTCGGCATTTGAAGCTGTTGTTCTGGAATTTAAAATCCCGTTTTCTTTTAACTATAAGACTCACTTTTTAGCAGGTAAAAGTCTTGCTTATAAGTGTCTGCATGTTATAGTCCTCAGTCAGGGTGGTCCGGCAGTGCCAGACCTCCCTGACTGCTTCCTTAATGATCTAGAGAGCACTCATAAAACACTTTTTTGGATCAGTGAGAGAGCTGTGCATCTACACACTTCTCTCTTTTTCCCTGCCTGATACCGATCTGTATAATCAGTGCAGGCAGGAGAGGAGGCTGAACGACTATTCAGCTCATGGGGAGGAATTGCTGTTTTTTTTCAGTAGTCAAAAGATGACACCCTAGGGTTAAAGGGGTTTTCCCAGATTTTAAGACTGATCAGTAATCTAATCAGTAGCTGTTTGAGAAGGCAGCAGATGTTGCAGTAGACTGTTAAAGTGCTGATCGGTTATGTGAACCATGCTTGCAGTCTTGATTTTTCACTACTGTTTGCTATATGTGAACTAACATGTGAATCCTGAGTGTGGGGTGTTAGCTGCTTCCATATCTCCAATGGTTTCTTATAGAATGCTTAATATTAGAAGTGACCACTTTGACTCTATACTACGACTTTGTGATATTATAAATTTAAGCGTTTTTCTGCCTCACTTACTCAATGCCTCACATTATTTCTAGATATTCCAGCTGAAACCTAACCTTTCCCTAAGAAGCACATTTTTGGCACAGTTTATGCTGATACTTCATCGGAAGGCACTGACGCTGATAAAATACATTGAGGATGAAACGTAAGTTTAGCATTTGGGAAACCAGTCTTTTTCACCAGTATGTTTTGCTCCAGACATGACCCATTGTTAATAGGCTTTGAATGCAGTTATCTCAATGAATTAAATAGTCATTGCATATATTAATATCCTGATGATATATATTTCCACAAATATTACTAAGTGGCATTCCTCAAAGTATGCTGATATGTTTTTACTGCTTACAATTAGAGATAAGCGAATTTCTCAAAAATTTGGTTCGGCCGGTTCAATCTGAATTAATTTGTGGCGAATCACGTTAAAAAACATCTATTTCCTGGCTGCAGAGAGCGTTTATAGTCATGCAGAACACTGTGCCTTGCAGTAACATGCATAGGGAGTCTGCTGTGGTAGTGAAATAATACTGTGAGTCAGTATGACCTGTAGATGTCAGGCCTCGCTCTTAGAATCACTGCACACATCACTTATTTGGTATTAGTATTAACTCAGCCTTACGGGTCAATGTTAGCGTCAAGAGGAAGTGCACTCCTTTTATACCGTCGGCAGCTGATTTCACATAGATGTCTACAGAACCTGTTCTATTAAACGCTTAGAGTGGAGTGGGTATCAGCAGTAAGTTTGTGTTGACGTCACTGATTATTTTGCCCTTCCTCTGATCCATCAGAACAATAACTCCAAAAAACGGATCCTGTCTGTGGAGCATCCACCTGCACTCGGTCAGCATTTGGTCAGTAATCCATCAGTATTGCTAAAGCCAAAAAAACAGGAGTGGATCCAAAACAGAGATGACACATGAATGGAATATTTGCATGTCTTCTGTGTTTTGTACCCATTCCTGCTTTTGGCTACCAAATCTTAAGCCAATTCTGATGCAAAAAAAAGGGACTATCATGCAGACCTTACAGCTGTTACATAGACAGGATCCATTGTGCTTCTTATTTTTCCTTCCTTCTGACAGATCAGAAGAAGGGTCAAATAAATGATGATGTCAGCCACGCCAAAAGGCAAAATAGTGGCCCAGTCATGAAGTGGGGAGGGTGGAAACAGCATGAGAAGTCCACAGAGTGGCCCTATGACATAGTGGTGAGGTGATGGCAGCATCAGAAGGAAGCCACAGAGTGCCAAGGAGTGACCCGGTGACAGAGTTGGGAGGTGGATTGCAATACCAGTACCAGTTGAAGATGGTGGGTGAAAGGAGCACTTGGCATCACATTTGTGGCATCAGGCGGGTGGCAACATCAGAATAGTAGCCGAGGCAGGTAGTCAGAAGAAACCGGTCCCTTTTGTCAAAGTGTGGCATAAGTGGGTGGAAATCCTGGCTGATCCCTGCCTGATTCATCTTGACAAAGATCAGTCTCTCCACATTTTGGGTGGACAGGCGAGTTCTTCTTGGGGTAACTATGGCCCCTGCCGCTCTAAACATTCGCTCTGATGCCACACTGCTGGCCGGGCAGGACAGCTTTTCCAGGGCACACTCGGCCAGTTGCCGCCACAAATCCAGTTTGGCTGCCCAGTAGTCTAGCGGATCTTCAATGTGGGGTGGCAGGGTGCTGTCCAAGTATGCCACCACCTGCTGGTTCTGGTCTGGCTGCTGCTGCTGCTGGTGAGTAGTTTTTTCACTAGGCGGGTGAAGAAAGCTGCTCATCAGCGACTCTAGACTCAAGTTGCTGCTGATGGAGCTGGAACTGCTCCTACCTGCCCACCCTGCCATGGCAGAGGAACAGGAGCGCAGAGGGCCCTGCGAGAGGATGGACGATGGCGCAGATAGGCAGCGGCCAACTGACTACATAGGATGTCTCAATAGTAGTTCAGTTTGTCCTCCCAATCAGTGAGTGTAAAAAAGGACCCCATTTTGGACTGGTAGAAGAGGGTCCAACAAGGTGGAGAGCCAGAAGTCATCTCTCTGTTGAATGGTGACAATTTGGCTGTCACTAGGCAGCGAGCATGCATCGGGCCATTTGTGCAAGTGACTCGGAGGGACTCCCTGCTTCCATCTCCACTGCATACTGTGACGGTGTGTCTGGGTCCGCTGCCTCGTCTTCCTCATCGCCCTGTAGCTCCTCTGGCTGCTCCTGCTCCTCCTCTCCTGTCACCTGTGTAGAAAAAGCACCCATTTCACTACACATTGCTTGTGCTCCAATGTCCTCCTCCTACTCCAGTTCAGCCCCCACAGGGCTCATGTGGCCGTGAGATCTAGGCGCCACGTCTCCAGTCCCCTGACCAGCCATATTTACCAGCATCTGTTCCAGGACATGAAGCAGTGGAATGACGTTGTTCATACCGTAGTACTGGCGACTGACAAATAACGTGGCCTCCTTAAAGGGCATAAGCAATCGGCAGGTGTCAAGCATGAGCTGCCATTGGCTGACATCGAAGTTACACAGGGGAGTACTCCTGTCCGCTTGGATAATCAAGAAATCGTTGATGGCCTTTCTCTGTTCGTATAGTCGGTCCAACATACTGTTGTCTCTTGGAAATCGCTTCAGTGATCGATTGCTGACAGAATGACTGACGAGGAGGAGGAGTAGTAGCATCAGGACCAGCAGATGATGGGAAGGACAGACAGCTCCCTTCAGCTGAGATGGTGGAGCCTTGACTGCCTGAAATCGGGTGCGTGCCACTGGGTGATGCAGTGGTTGCTGCCACAGGCTGGACCACCACATCAGAGCCATGGTTCTCCCAGGCCACTTTATGGTGACGCCGCATATGTTGATGCAGGGCCACGGTGCCAACATCGGCACCCTGGCCACGCTTACCTTCTGCCCATAGATTCTACAAATGGCCATGTTCAGTTATAGAAACTCCTGTGCGCAGTCTGGCAGTGCGAAACGCGACCCCTCCTGCTAAGCCCCGACACTTTCTTGGCACTTTGGAAAAGTGTTTCAAAGCTTAAAAAGTCGCAAATTATGGTGCATGTATGGCACGCACCATACTTTGCTGCTTTTTTTAACGCCACAATATCATAATGCCCTTACTAAATGTCCCTTTTACTGTACTACTGTAGTTAACAAGATCTTAGAAAATCTTGTTGGCCCAATGATATGCCACTGAGATTCTCTGCCCCACACAGCTAGAAAAAAGGCTGTGGCACACTGCAGAGGTTTACTTGAGCAGATGTGAAGACCTAGTTCTGTGTCGCTTATCCATCTCCCCTGCCTTAAAGAGGACCTTTCACCTAAAAATAATAGTTCAATTATCACACTACCTTATAGTGTTGCTGCCTGGGATGCCCGGACACCTTTTATTTCTTCAAATGGACCCCCCCCCCCCCGTTCGCCCGCTGCGCTCCCCGTTAGTTTTGGCGCCTCATATGCAAATGAGGCGTCTAGGTTATAGTAGGCGTCGATCTTTTAGTTCTGCTGGGCGGTCTTCACGTCTCCCTGGCTGCGAGCGCATCCAATTGCAGCGCTCGGCTCTTAGCCAGGGAAGAGGAGCTCAAGTTCTCGCGAGAACTTGAGCTTGCAGAGTTCGGGAGCCGGCGCCATCTTGGAGTCCCCAGCGCAGAAAACGACTGGAGACATCATGCTCGTTGGTCTAGGGGTGATTCTGATACTTACCTGCAGGTTGCCGATACTGCTGCTGCTGTCGCTGCCTTCGTCTTCTGCGCTGGGGACTCCAAGATGGCGCCGGCTCCCGAACTCTGCAAGCTCAAGTTCTCGTGGTTCTCGCGAGAACTTGAGCTCCCTCTCCCTGGCTAAGAGCCGAGCGCTGCGATTGGATGCGCTCGCAACCAGGGAGAAGTGAAGACCGCCCAGCAGAACTAAAAGATCGACGCCTACTATAACCTAGACGCCTCATTTGCATATGAGACGCCAAAACTAACGGGGAGCGCAGCGGGCGAACGGGGGGTCCATTTGAAGAAATAAAAGGTGTCTGGGCATCCCAGGCAGCAACACTATAAGGTAGTGTGATAATTGAACTATGATTTTTTTTTTTTTTTAGGTGAAAGGTCCTCTTTAAGCCACCAATAATCAAGTCTAAAGCTTTGTACAAGATATGCCACTGAGATTCTCTGCCCTGCACAGCTAGAAAAAAGGCTTTGGCACACTGCAGAGGTTTACTTGAGCAGATGTGAAGACCTAGATCTGTATCGCATATCCATCTCCTCTGCCTGAAGCCACCAATGATCAAGTCTAAAGCTTTGTATAATTGAGTGTACAAGACTTTAGATAACTCAAATTGCTGCTAGTAATGAGGATTGCTTATAACAATGGTTGCATGGAGTCTAGTAATACACTGACACAGGACAACTGCTCGTATCATACTGAAATTATGCTCCCTAACCTTAAAGAGGACCTTTCACTGGTCCACAGTTTATCAGTTAAAGCTATGTACATGGAGAGCGGCACCCAGGGATGTCCCTGCACTTACTTGTATCCCTGGGTGCCGCTCCGTTCGTCCTCTGAAGCCCCCGGTACCGGCGCTCCTGCTGCTGTTAGTTTGCCTGGGGCGGAGACTTATTCTTCTGCCCTGGGCGTCTTCTTCTCCCAGGGCTGGAGCGCTGGCAAATCGCAGCGCTCAGCTCATATTCAGGATCGGCACCCAGGGATACAAGTAAGTGCAGGGACATCCCTGGGTGCCGCTCTCCATGTACATAGCTTTAACTGATAAACTGTGGTCCAGTGAAAGGTCCTCTTTAACCGTGAACATTCTTGCTTACTGTCAGTCAAACTATGCCATTTACAGGATTATACATATTCTATATCTCTCATGACTAGGCTTAGAAGAGTCTTTACTCTTAAAGGGGTTTTCCACCTATTTTGTATTGATGAGGTATTCTTCAGATAGGTTATCACTGTCAGATATGTGAGGGTTAAACAACCGATTGTGACAGGCTCCCTGGATACCCTGGGTTTTCGCTGAAATGGGGCAGTGTTTCAAAGAACATCATTTAACCATGAGCCAGGGACAATTTGAAGTCATCTGGGTGGCTTTTTGCCAGTTTCTCTCCGTCTGGCTTGGCTAGATTGACAGCTTCCTCCCATAAATAAGCAGTCACAGGTAGGGACAAGCAGGCTGATTGCCATCCAGAAGATTCATCTCCCCATGTTTTTCTGCAGGGTTTCTGAGCCTGTTTGGGTTTTCATATTGCCTGAACCTTCTGCTTGGTTCACTTAGAAATTCACAGGTCACAGCCCAGTTGTTTCTCCTAATAGCCAACACAGCCAACCCTGCAAATCTGCAGTGACTTGAAGATCCCAGTCTCGAACACTACTGACACTTGTAAAGGAGCCTTCCAAACCTGTCAGAATCTATTTCCATTCACCTCACAGATTAATAGGCACCTGAACAGAAAATGGACGCCCATGATGATGTGACCTGAAATAGGTAGTGTTTGTGTCCTAACAGAATGATGTAAAGCCATACAGTTTTATGGTTTCTTTTTGTTTTTTCTTTCTTTTAGACAAAAGGGTAAGAAAGTTTTCAAATCCCTGCGTAACCTGAAAACCGATCTGGATCTGACAGCAGAGGGCGATCTCAACATTGTTATGTCTTTAGCTGAAAAGATCAAACCAGGACTTCACTCGTTTATTTTTGGGAAACCTTTTCACACCAGTGTACAAGAGCGGGATGTGCTAATGACTTTTTAGTTGCAGATCGCTGAGCACCTGGAACTGTCAGAAGCTTTCATGTGGATGCACTCGCTCACGATCATAGGGATTGCTGAGAAATCTGGGCCAATATCACAAGTTATGATGTCTGTTTTTAAGTTGCACTTTGAAGTATACCTCGTGCCTGCCTTTACAAGCACATTGCTTTGTGTTCATGGTTTAGATATCCTAATCTGCTGGGTGTGTAACTTACGGCAGTACATAATGCGTTAGACTGGGATCCCATAATCCTGTGTACTTGGCAGGGGGTTAGTTTTCCTTGCATCTTTTGAACTTCTACAAGTTCATGTTTAATGAGATACTTCATGCATCAATATATAAAAAGCCCAGGAGTCTGTATATTCCATCTTTAAATGAATGCAACCAGACTCCAGTATATAAGTGTCCATGCTGGGAAATGTTATATTCCAGTGAAAAATGATACCTATGCTTCAGTCAGGAGGACGGTTTGCGACATTTTCTGTGTTAAGACACTCTGAGGAAAAAATGGTTTAAAAGAAAAATAGAGTTGAGTAAAATGCTTAGTGTTGGCCAGTTTGTTGAAATATTAGGATTAGCCCCTTACCTGTTTTTGATGTGACATGCATCTGAATATCACATCGTAACTTACCCCAGGCATGTTACAGAAGGCCCCCTGGTCTCCATCTGTGGCCTGTGTAAACACTCCAATTCTCTGGTGCTGGGTCCATGGGTCAAAAGATGGTGGCATTGAAGTGATTCATCCACATTACTGCCTTCTGCACCATCAATGGATGGATCCTGTTCTGCACATGCATGTTCTTCCATCCATGAACGGCACTGAAAGCGTTGAGATGGATGGATCTTGTCTCCACCACCATCTTGCGACTCGTGGATGCAGCTCTGGAGGATTGGACTGTTTACGCAGGCGACAGATGGGAACCAGGAGGCTTTCTGCCGCATGCCGGGGGTAAGTTATGTCACAGGTCACATCAAAAACAATTTATAGGCTCTATACAGTTTATCTGCAGAGATTCATGTGACCTGACAACTTAGTTATAACCATGTAACCAGGGTCAGACTAAAGTTCCTTGGGCTCACCAGAGGCAATAAATTTTGAGCCCCAACCACCATATTATCAATAAAATTGAATAGGTTTTGATCTAAGAAATACACCCTAGTGGCAAGTTACTGTCTCCAAAGGCAATTCCAGGTTTTTTATCTTCTGGACCCTTGGGGCCCACCATTGTATCACAGCCTGGGCCCACCGGAGGATCCTCTGGTGGGCCAGTCCAACACTGCGTGTAAGGGTCCATTCACGCGTCCGCAACTGTTTTGCAGTCCGCAAATTGCGAATCTGCAAAACACTGACACCTGCCATGTGCGTTCCGCATTTTGCGGACCGCACATGGACGGCACTATATTAGAAATGCCTTTTCTTGTCCGTGGCTGCGGACAAGAATAGGACATGTTCTATTTTTTTGCAGGGACACGGAACGGAAATGTGGATGCAGACAGCACACTATGTGCTGTTCGCATCTTTTGTGGCCCCATTGAAAATAAATTGGTCTGAAAAATCGCGGAACGGATGCGGACCTATTTTGTGGACATGTGAATGGGACCCTAACTGTCACTTGCATCTCTTTAATGTGCACCTCTCAGTTGACAGGAATCCATTTTTTAAGTATTAATTTAAAAGAATTGTCTGATATTGGAAAGATTGTTTAGATTTTTTTCAGTGTGTCCAGAAGCACCATTTTGTCCATTGACTGCATCTAGTGTTGCAGGTCCGTTTTTTAACTTGGAACGCAGTCCCTGGACAAGAGGGGCGCTCGATCAGTACAAGAGGTAAATAACATGTTCTAATGGTAGACAACCGCTTTAATGAAACCTGACTTTTTTATAATGTTCAGCAAGTTTTTACAGAATTCTGTCTGTGACCCTACTTTCTGTCAGTAGTCATCTGCAGACTTCGATAATTTCTTCTTATGAGTATTACTGGTTCACCAGGTTTTCTCTCCAAAGTTCTGAAATATACCATTAAATTCTTCCATTACATTGGCATCATCTTTTTACACAACAAATTTCCTACCCATTACGAGCACCCAAGGGCTGTTATGCGCCAGCAGGGTAGTTGGTGAGTGGCACATTTAACTGCCTTTTGCAGTCCATAAATTGAGCTGCAGGTGGAATCTTCTTGGAGAGAAGGAGCTGAGGGAGCTGCATGTGAGAGACTGCACTGAGAGAAAGCGGAGCCGTAGTAAAGAAGCTAGTGAGAGGAGGAGACGGTATATTGGAGAGCCAAGCAGGCCCGAGAGACCACTGTGCTAACTGTACCTGGAGGATACTGACCCGAAGGAAACGTCACCTGTATTGTAACCAAGGCCTCCTAGACAGTTACCATCATGCTTGTCACTGAATTTGTCTTGGACTTTTATAATAACTATAATATTATTATAATAACCCCCCCCCCCCCCCAAGAAAACCTGCTATGCTTGGAGCCCCCTAGTAAAAGAAACTATTCACTGCTCCTAACACTAGGTCACTGTAACCTTTTGCCGGAAGTGTGCCGGAACTTTAAGGGTATCTCTACAGGGGCAAAAATGCTGTGGATCAGTTCCAGCCAAGTGGATGATATTGTATCTCATGCACATGCTATGAAAATGTGCATCCCAACCATCTCAGATCCAGCAGAACAGTCCCAAATTTGATCCTATGGTCCTACTGTGGCTGCCACATGTCACTCATTCAACTGTATGTGTGTCCTCAGGAACTGGGATTCAAGTAGGGAGTTGGAGTCGACCCTGACACCAGGGATTTGACTATGATGACGAGGACAATCTATAGCTGTAAATAGAAAAAAAAATTGAAGAGGAGGTTGTCAACCCAGGGGCTGCCAACGTCCTTCATCTAGATGGTACTGCCAAACATTGCCAAGCAGTGTACTTGGTGGATACTCAGCAGTTCCATATCGATAAATGGAATCGACTGCCACTCCATGAGCATGATCGCTGGAGGCCCCAGCAGACAGAGCTGGTTACCACAGCACTGCTCCCATTGATTTCAATGGAACACTGTGCCGTTAAAGGACATGTCCTCTCTTGATGTGGTAGGGGCTATAAACTGCGGCCGTAGAAACTGCAGCATGGCCTTCCGTTGAAAGCACTGAGAGACAGACTCCGAGCAACCACTGACTGGCTTTTGGCGTGGAATCCATTTCTAATTCTGCTGGCAAGACTTTAGATCCCGCAGTGCACTTTTCTTTTCTATCATATTTATACTTTCTATGTGCATTTTATGTTTATTCACCATGTTTGGTAAAAGAGATTTATTCATGGTATATTATAGGCTAATATTAAGCATGTATTTCCGAATCGAGGTGAACAGGATACCTTGTTCGTGTATATATACAATGATTAAGAGCCCCTTGGCATTCAAAATGCGCATGTGGTTTTCTGTGGACATTTACCAAGGTTTTTAAGCTGTTCAAATACTGTATTTTCTGGCATATAAGACTACTTTTTAACACCTAAAAATCTTCTTAAAAGTCAGGGGTTGTCTTATACGCCGGCATATTGCATGCTGAAACTTAAGAGGACCTTTCACTGGTCCAACGATTGTTAGATAATGATATGTATGTGTAGAGCGGCGCCCAAGGATCTCCCTGCACTTACTATTATCCTTGGGCGCCGCTCTGCACATACGGTATATATCATTATCTAACAATTGTTGGATCAGTGAAAGGTCCTCTTTACTTCCAAGCCGGACTGGAGAAGCTGTCCTTCTCCATCTTCAGGGACAGGCGCCCTCTAGCTGAGCCACCGTGCGCTGCATCCCGGCCAGTCGCTCCTGAAGCAGCCCCCTCTCCCTGCTCTCAGTGGTTTTCTCATGCTCGGATCATCTGGTTAATTTTTATTTGGTGTGCGTTGGAAGAGGGTAGTCTTTTACAACAAGTATAGCCCAAATCCCATATTTTAACAGGAAAAGTAGGGGGCCGTCTTATATGCCCAGTCATCTTATACGCCGAAAAATACGGTAATTATTTCATGACAAATGCTTGATATATTTGCCTTTTAATCGTTCTCATTGTTAAATGGTACCAATGCAGTATACTTTCATGCATTGTCTAGATGAGTGGCTTTATCTAGTGCATAACGTTTAGTTTCCTGACTCTCCCTTTAACCCGTAGAGGACCCTCGCCGCACAAGTACGGCGGGCTGATCGGGCGGATGCAGGAGCTGCGCCCGCCCGATCATCGCCACGGACCCGCCACTGTCAGCCGAGTCCCTGCTGCAGGCTCTGACATCTGTGAAAACACAGATGCCTGCGTATTAACCTCTTGTATGCTGCTGTCAAAGCTGACTGTGGCATGCAGAGGGTTCGTGGAGGATATGGGTGCCCTCTGTGCTGCAGTGGTGGGGACCCGATGGCAGAGAAAGCAGCTCGATGCCTTCCATAGATATCGGGGCTTGCCTTCTACGGAAGCATGTGAGATCCAGCCCGTAGAAGTCGCAGAGTGGGACAAAAATAAAAAGTTAAAAAATAAAAATAAAATTTCAAGTAAAAAAAAAATATAATAAATCCCAAAATAAAACACATAACATTGTAAAAAAAAAAAACAGACCTGGTGATAATTTTTATAGAGCCGGTCGTTACAGACGTGGCAATACCCAATGTATTTCCACGACCGTAACGACCGGCTCTATAAAAATTATTACATGATCCACCCCCTCACCTGAACGCTGTAAAAAAATAAAAATAAAAATTGTGCTAAAACAATCACTTTTTGTCACCATACATCACAAAAAGTGCAACACCAAGCAATCAAAAAAGCGCAAAAAATAAAATAAAAAATATGGAGACACTAAAACATGTTTTTTTTTTTGTTCCAAAAATGCTTTTGTGTTAAAAGTGAAAAAAAGTAAACACAGTATACATATTAGATAACTTAACATCCGTAACGACCTGCTGTATAAAAATATTACATGACCTAACCCCTCAGGTGAACACTGTAAAAATAAAAATGAACTAAAACCTGTCAAGAAGGCAATTTTTTTTTGTCACCTTTACATCACAAAAAGTGTAATACCAAGCGATTTAACTGCTTCAGCCCCCCTAGCTTAAACACCCTTAATGACCAGACCACTTTTTACAATTCTGCACTACACTACTTTCACCGTTTATTGCTCGGCCATACAACTTACCACCCAAATGAATTTTACCTCCTTTTCTTCTCACTAATAGAGCTTTCATTTGGTGGTATTTCATTGTTACTGACATTTTTACTTTTTTTGCCATTAATACAAATTTAACGACATTTTTGCAAAAAAATGACATTTTTCACTTTCTGTTGTAAAATAAAAAAAAAAACTACATTTCTATATAAATTTTTCTCTAAATTTATTGTTCTACATGTCTTTGATAAAAAAAAAGTCCAATAAGTGTATATTTATTGGTTTGGGTAAAAGTTATAGCGTTTACAAACTATGGTGCAAAAAAGTGAATTTCGGCATTTTGAAGCAGCTCTGACTTTCTGAGCACCTGTCATGTTTCTTCAGGTGCTAGAATGCCAGGATAGTATAAATACCCCCCAAATGACACCATTTTAGATAGAAGACACCCCAAAGTATTCGTGGAGGGGCATGGTGAGTTCATGTATCATATCATTTTTTTTGATAAAGGCTAGTAGATAGCCGAAACGTAGCTGCTTTTGTACTTGCACAAGTTTTTGGGATTGCGATCCTAAATAAAGGAAATACATCGCTGCCTGCGATTTGAATTTTCTTACTTTCCGAAATGGGGTCATTTGTGGGGTGTGTTTACTGTTCTGGCATTTTGGGCGGGGCTAAATTGTGAGCCGCCATGTAAAACCTAAAGGTACTCGTTGGAATTTGGGCCCCTTTGCGCACCCAGGCTGCAAAAAAGTGTCACTTATGTGGTATCGCCGTACTCAGGAGAAGTAGGGCAATGTGTTTTGGGGTGTATTTTTACATATACCCATGTTGGGTGAGAGAAATATCTCTGTAAATTGACAACTTTGAATAAAAAAATGTAAAAAGTTGTCGTTTACAGAGATATTTTATGCACAAAGTATGGGTATATATAAAAATACACCCCAAAACACATTTCCCTACTTCTCCTGAGTACGGCGATACCACATGTGTGCCACTTTTTTGCAGCCTGGGTGCGCAAAGGAGCCCTAAAACCAATGAGTACCTTTAGGATTTCACAGGGCATTTTTACGCATTTCGATTCCAGACTTCTTCTCACGCTTTATGTGCCCCTAAAATGCCAGGACAGTATAAATACCCCACATGTGACCCCATTTTGGAAAGAAGACACCCCAAGGTATTCCGTGAGGGGTATGGTGAGTTCATGTAAAATTTTATTTTTTGTCACAAGTTAGTGGAATATGAGACTTTGTAAAAAACAAAATTAAAAAAAAATGTATATGAATTTCCGCTAACTTGTGCCAAAAAATAAAAATTCTGTGGACTCGCCATGCCCCGCACGGAATACCTTGGGGTGTCTTCTTTCCAAAATGGGGTCACATGTGGGGTATCTATACTCACCTGGCATTTTAGGGGCCCCTAAAGCGTGAGAATCCAAATGCATTTTGGAAAGAAGACACCCCAAGGTATTCCATGAGGGGCATGGCGAGTTCATGGAAGATTTTTTTTTTTTGGCACAAGTTAGTGGAAATTGATTTTTTATTGTTTTTTCTCACAAAGTCTCCCTTTCCGCTAACTTTTGACAAAAAGTTTAATTTTTCATGGACTCATTATGCCCCTCAGCGAATACCTTGGGGTGTCTTATTTCCAAAATGGGGTCACATGTGGGGTATTTATACTGCCCTGGCATTTTAGGGGCCCTAAAGCGTGAGAAGAAAAATGCGTAAAAATGCCCTCCTAAAAGGTACTCGTTGGAATTTGGGCCCTTTGCGCATCTTGGCTGCAAAAGTGTCACACATGTGGCATCGCCGTACTCAGGAGAAGTAGGGCAATGTGTTTGGGGTGTATTTTACATATACCCATGTTAGTGAGAGAAATATCTCTGTAAATTGACAACTTTGAATAAAAACATTTAAAAAGTTGTCGTTTACAGCGATATTTCTACACGCAGCATGGGTATATGTAAAAATACACCCCAAACACATTGCCCTACTCTCCTGAGTACTGGGATACCACATGAGTGACACTTTTTTGCAGCCTGGGTGCGAAAAGGGGCCCTAAAACCAATGAGTACCTTTAGGATTTCACAGGCCATTTTTATGCATTTGGATTCTCACGCTTTAGGGGCCCCTAAAATGGCAGGTGAGTATAGATACCCCACAAGTGACCCCATTTTGGAAAGAAGACACCCCAAGGTATTCCGTGCGGGGCATGGCGAGTCCACAGAATTTTTATTTTTTGGCACAAGTTAGCGGAAATTGATATACATTTTTTTTTAATTTTGTTTTTTTACAAAGTCTCATATTCCACTAACTTGTGACAAAAAATAAAATTTTACATGAACTCACCATACCCCTCACGGAATACCTTGGGGTGTCTTCTTTCTAAAATGGGGTCACATGTGGGGTATTTATACTGTCCTGGCATTTGAGGGTCTCCGCAATCATTACACGTATGGCCAGCATCAGTAGTTTCTGCTATTCTCCTTATATTTAGCATACGGGTAATGAGATTTATTTTTTTCTGTTCAGCCTGTGCGCTGAAAAAAAAAAAAATGAACGGCACAGATTTTTTCATTCGCATCGGTCAATATGGATGAAAAAATCTCTGCCAAAATCAGTGACTGCGGTGGGCTGGGCGCTAGCTACCTAACAAGTAGCTAACTAACTGGCGGTGATAAGGGACCCTTATGCCCCATTCACACGTCCGAAATTCTGTTTGCGGAACGGAATTGTGGACCCATTCATTTCTATGGGGACAGACTTTGTCCCGCTCGGATCTGGAATTACAGATCCGCGCTTCCGGGTCTGCACTTCCGTTCTGCAAAAATATAGAACATGTCCTATTCTTGTCCGCAATTGCGGACAAGAAAAAGCATTTTCTATATAGTTCTGGCAATGTGCGGATCTGCAAAATGCGGAAAGCGCATTGCCGGTGTCCGTGTTTTGAGGATCTGTGGATCTGCAGATCCACGGATCCGCAAAACACATATGGACGTCTGAATGGAGCCTTACAAGGGGTGTGATCAATGACAGGGGGGTGATCAGGGGTCTAGATGGGGTGATCAAGGGGTTAATAGGGGGTTAGTGTAGTGTTTGGTGCAACTTTACATAGCTACCTGGTCCTCTGGTGGTCGATCCCAGCAAATGGGACCACCAGAGGACCAGGTAGCAGGTATATCAGACGCTGTTCACAAAACAGCGTCTGATATAGCTGTTTGATGCGATTTAATTCGCATCTACAGCCTGCTAGCGATGGATCATCGCTGGCAGGCTGTAGCCGAACTGCCGAGACGCGCTTCTCTGTGAGCGCACGCGTTCACAGGAAGTCTCGGCTCTCACGAGATGACGCGCCGATGCGTCGTCTCAGAGCTACAGGACCGCCCGCAGGACGCATCCCTGCGTTAGGCGGTCCTGTAGCGGTTAAAAAGTCATACGCACCCCAAAATAGTACCCATTAAACTGGCATCTCATCTCGCAAAAAATGAGACGATCGCTCCAAAAAAAAACTATGGCTCTCAGGATATGGAGATGCTAAAACATGATTTATTGTGTACATTTTAGAGGACCTTTCCTGGGTCCAGACATTATGAAATAAGTAGGGCATAATTCATGGATGTAATATCGCTTACTAGTGTGTCTGTCCGGCTCTCCATTGCCCCGCTGTGGCCCCCATTCACTTTGACTGCCTGATATGCTAATGAATAGCATCGGTACAAGAAGGAGGAGACTGTCCTGGTTCTTAATAGGCGTCTCCTTCTCCCTGGCTGTAGCGCGGTCCAATCACAGCGGAGAGCGTCACAGCCAGGGAGAAAAAAAAAAACTCACCTTCTCCCTGGCTGGCTGTGACACTCTCCTTTGCGATTGGACAGCGCCCATTGAGAAACAGGGCAGTCTCCTCCTCCCTGTACCGATGCTAATAATTAGCATATCAGGCTGGCAAAGTGAACGGGGGGAACAGAGCACCGGACAGACAAACTAGTAAGCGATATTACACCCATGAATTATGCCCTACACAACCCCCTACTTATTTCATAATGTCTGGACCCATGCCGCGTCCTCAACAACCTTCTGTATAAAAATATCATACGACCTAAACCCTCAGATGGACACCAAAAAAAAAGTAAATAAAAACTGTCAAAAAAGCCATTTTTTGTCACCTTACATCAGAAAAAGTGTAATGCCAAGTGATCAAAAAGTCACATGCACCCCACAATAGTACCAATCAAACCATCATCTCATCCCGCAAAAAATGAGCCCCTACGTCAGACAGTTGCCCAAAAAAACTTAAAAAAAACCTATGGCTTTCAGAATATAGAAACAAAAAAATAATAATTTTTTTTCAAAAATGCTTTATTATTCAAAACTGAAACAAACAAACAAAAAAAGTAGTCCTATTTAGTATCATCACGTCCGTAACAACTTGCTCTTATCCCGTAGTTTCCAAAATTGGGTCACTTTTTTGGAGTTTCTACTCTAGGGGTGCATCAGGGGGTCTTCAAATGTGACATGGCAACTTAAACTTAACCGAGTGAAATCTGCCCTCCAAAAACCACATGGCACTCCTTTCCTTCTGCGCCCTGCCATGTGCCCGTACAGCAGTTTACGATCACAAATGGGGTGTTTCTGTAAACTACAGAATCGGGGTAATAAATATTTAGTTTTGTTTGACTGTTACCTCCTGCTTTCTTACCAGAAAAAAATGTATTAAAATGGAAAAACTGCCAAAAAGGTTAAATTCTAAAATTTCATCTACAATTTTTCTTTAAGTTTTGTGGAACACCTAAATGGTTAACGAAGTTTGTAAAATCAGTTTTGAATACCTTGAGGGGTGTAGTTTTTAAAATTGGGTCATTTTTGGGTAATTTCTATTATGTAAGTCCCACAAAATGACTTCAGACCTGAACTGGTCCTTTAAAAAGTGGGTTTTCAAAATTTTGCTTCTAAACTTCTAAGCCTTCTAACGTCCCTAAAAAATAAAATGCCATTCACTAAATGGTCCAAACGTGAAGTAGACATATGGGAAATATAAAGTAATAACTATTATATGAGGTATCGCTATCTGTTTTACAAGCAGAGAAATTGAAATTTGGAAAGTTAACTTCTGGTATGGGCATGGGCAATCATTTATGAAAAGTGGCCTTGATTCTCCGAACATATAAAAATGAGGAAATTCAATTTAAAAGCTACTAACATCCCACAGTAATAACATTGGGTGGGTTTTGTTAGCCTTTTCTTATCTCGATGGTTGCTTTTTAGATTGGTTTTATAGAAATCATTAAGTTATTTATTAGCTGTCTTACTCTGAATTTAACATATGCTGCACTTTATTTGTGGGTGCCTGGCAGGAGATAAAAGGTTTTCCTTTCCATTAGACTTGCATAACTGTAAATCCAGCCAGACCCAAATAATCCAAACCCATTTGGAGTGGAGTCATAGAGTTGAAAGCATTATTCTGAATGTATTCAGAGGAAATGCATAGCATGACATGTATAACATTGTATTATGTCCTGTTATTTACATAATGCTGACATACATTGGGCCTGTACACAGATGGTATCTACTCCTGGCTCGGGGACTCTGTCTCACTTCCCTTTCACAGCCATGTACAAAACCCTAGTCACAGTTTAATAAAAAACCAGCTGACCCATCACTGGGTTTTGGAACTTGAGGGAAATCGGGCTTGAATTTGCCATTTGCCTGTAGGTGGGTCTGATGGCAAGGAATCGTATTAGATGTTCATTGTAGTCTCCATTTCAATATACTGTGTGTGTGTGTGTGTGTGTATATATGTGTGGAGATATATACAGTTATTGGTAAGGAGGCTGCTGATTTGTCAATTTGGGTGGGCTGCCAGGCCACTTCCTCGAGGACCACTGTGGAGGACACCTGTGCAGTAGCACCGCCATCTTCACCATTACTGCCAGTAGACTGGCAGCCTGGTGTGGTAAGCAGCCTCCTGCAAGAGGTGCTGTGGGCAGTGGGGGCACTAGTAGCTCTATAAGCCCCTGGGTGAGGTGACTGGGTCTGAGGAGAATACACAGCAGGAACTGGATAATTACCAAATAGTCTTAGGAGCACCGTTTATAGGTCTGTTGTGGGGACACTACATATAAAAAGCATCACATCTCACAATGGGGCAACTGCATATGGAAGTACTATGTGCGACAGTGTTATGTGGGCATTGTGTAGCTAGCTCTGTTATGGCATCGGTGGTCTTATGTTTAGTGTATGATGTTGGATAAATTTAGATTGTGTAAACTTGCTATTTCTGCATGGGGACTAGTAATGGTTTTCCTGAATAAATAACAACCTTGAAGGCCTATGTACATGTATATGAATTACCACAAAATTTAGACTCTGCTAAAAATACTCCTCAAAAATACTAAGAGGAGTGAAGTATAATAATATTACAGGCTACAGCAACTAGAGATGGGTTGTTGATCCAGGGAGTTATTCTGATTGGAGTCGGGAAGGAATTTTTCTTTCCCCTAAAGTGGGAAAAATTGGCTTCTACCTCACAGGTTTTTTTTTTTTTTTTTGCGTTCCTCTGGATCAACGTGCTGGATAACGGGCATTGGGAGTATTTTTATTCTTCTGGAAAAAATGTAGTGCAACCTCTGAATACACAAATCCATTGCGATCTGGCTGATAGAGCAAACTATGACCATATATACCATCTAACAGAAAGTTAGGGATATCTGGCTTTTGGGTGAAATTTATGGAAAATGTAAAAATTTCACGCTACAGTGACATTGTATCATGAAAATAGGGCATTTTTTAGAGGACCTTTCATGGGTCCGAACATTGTAAGATAACAATCTGGACATGTAGAGTGGCGCCCAGGAATCTCACTGCACTTACTATTATCCCTAGGCGCCGCTCCGTTTGCCCACTGTGGCCCCGTTACCTTCTCCCGCGCTGTATGGTAATTGCTACTAACTTCGCAACAGGGAGGAGACATCTCTCTGGCTGTAGCACATCCTTATATATGCTGCATTACTCTACCTGCCATCATAATTGAGTGATTCCCAGACCCCGTTACACTATTCCCAAGTCCCCGACTTTATTAATCGTTCATTGCCTGCCTCTGTTTCTGGCCCTGTGCCCTGCATTTTTCACGCCGGGCCCGGTCTGGGCCCCCTGTGCATCATGGTAGTCTCCAGTATACTCTTAGTACATACAGTACATTATGTACATGAAGTATACCAGCTCTCTGCTGCTGACTCTGGCAGGCAACACTGGAGAGTGGAGCAAGGCACATGACATAGAAGATTCTCGCACACACAGGCCTGCTGGTAATCGCCAGCGTGCATGCCAGTGAAGGGTAAATCAGGCAGCAAGAAATTTGACAATGACGGATCCGCAAAAAATATGGATGACGTCCACGTTGCATCCATTTTTTTGCTGGACCACTGTAACAACGTGGACAGTGTGCTGTGCATTTGTATTCAGCCCCCCTGAGTCAATACTTTTGTAGGACCACCTTTCGCCACAATTACAGCTGCCCGTCTCTTGGGGTATGTCTCTGTCAGCTTTGTACATATAGAGGCTGAGATTTTTGCCCATTCTTCTTTGCAAAATAGCTCAAGTGGTAGTGCCCTCTGCTGTCTCTCCTGTGGCTGAAGCAATAAATTCAAATCGCAGGCAGCATCCACGGTGAATTTCCTTTATTCAGGATCGCAATCCCAAAAGTTTGTGCAAGTACAAAAGCAGCTACGTTTCGGCTATCTGCTAGCCTTTATCAAGCTCAATGTGACTATGAAATAGTGGCTATAAATATCAAAGTCCCCACCCCTTAAAACTGAACACGACCAATGCTGTTAAATCTCACATTAGCCCCTATTTACATAATCTATTCAGACATATGTGCAATCTATTATATCCTAGAACACATACCGCTCTTCTCAGGTGGTGTCCATGTGCGGCTTCACTCGGCATCCAGCGCGTCTGTCAGTATCCACTGCGCATGTCAGCTAGAGATCAGAGGTTACTGCCCCGCTCACGTGATCGCTGACTCACTCGTCAATGCGATCACGTGATAGCCGGCACTTCCGCCCTCACCACTACTGCGCTCCTGCCGTCGGAACCACTACCATGGAAACCACCACAACAACAAAGGCCATTACCCCACTCCCGCGATCACAGACGCACTTCGTCAATGTGGTCACGTGATGGCCGGCTCTTACGACCCCAGTGTTACTGCGCTCCGGATGTCCGCTACCATGGAAACTGCCACAGCAACACAGAACTCTATAGTAGATATGCAATATACGTTCCAGTGAGATAAACAATGGGACCATTAAGGGTCCATCCGTGGATGTGACATCAGTGAACATATATAAAAAAAAATTTGTCATAAGTGACAGTGATGTGTCTAATAAAAACCACTTTAAAAACATAATCATGAGGAAACAGACTATGCCGTTCATATATATTTAGACATTAATCACATTGAATTCTATGTTCATCCCATAAGGTTGGAGCGCTCTCAACTCAAAAATCCATCTGCGCTCTTTCTTACGCAATATACGGTTTTTATCCCCCCCACGTCTCAATTGTCCCACAGAGTCAATGATGCGGAACCTCAATTGGTTCACTGAATGAGCATAATCTACAAAGTGCTTAGCCACGGGTTTATCTAGCAATCCTCTCCTAATATTGCTTTTGTGGGAATTAATCCGTTCACGCGCCTCCATGGTGGTCTCACCTACATAGATGAGGCCACAGGGACATGTAATCATGTAAACAATATCACGGGACCGACAGGTGAAGAAATCCCTGATTTTATACCGTTTACCACTGTAGGGATGGGCTAAGGTATCACCCTTCACCATGTTTCCACAATTACAGCACCCGAGACATGGGTAACACCCCATTTTTCTCGGGGCCAGATATCTCTGTCCATCATCAATGGGATTCATCACCTCAGTCTTCACCAGTCTGTCCCGTAAAATCCTACCCCTTTTGTATGCCATCATGGGCGCCTCTCCAAATTCCTTAACCGTCGGTAAGCCCCTCTGTAGAATATGCCATTCTTTACGTATGATTCTCGCTATCACGTCACTGTGGGCACCAAAAGTAGAGACAAACGGGATACGATGACTATCATTCTCTCTTGTATTAATGCGTAGAGTCTCAGTCCGATTGACCGTCCGTACCTTCTGTGTCAATCGTCCGATTAACTTGCGAGGATAACCCCTTCTCAGAAATTTGTCACCCATCTCGGCTGTCCTTTGGTCAAACCGTACCTCATCAGATACCACCCGCCTCAATCTTAGCATCTGACTCCACGGTAGTGATTGAATCATCCGATGCGGATGGCTACTATCAAACCTTAATAAATTGTTGCGATCAGTCGGCTTATAATACATATCTGTCGTCACCACCCCATCATTGAACTGTACCAACACATCTAGGAATTGTAGTTCGCATGTCGACATCGTCATTGTGAATTTCAAACCTGGGATAAAGGTATTGAGTTCTTGATGGAACAACTCCAATTGATCATGTGTTCCATCCCACACTACAAAAATGTCGTCGATGTAGCGCCACCAGCATCGGGCCCCCCCAAAGTGGACAGATCTAGAGATAAACCTGTCCTCCACATATGCCATAAACATATTGGCATACGTCGGGGCCACGTTCGACCCCATGGCCACGCCACGCTGTTGTTGGTAAAAGACATCACCAAAGCGAAAATAATTCTGCTTCAGTAGTGTCTCCAGCAAGCGAAGGACAAATCTACATCCACTCGGGGGGAGCCCGGCGCCGGCCAGGGCCACATCGACGACATTCAATCCAAACGTGTGCTCTATGGCTGTGTATAATGAGACAACATCGAAGCTGACCAGGAGAGGACAGCCAGGCCAGGACAATTCACCAAGTTTCAAGAGAAAATGGCTCGTATCTCTAATATAGGAGGGGGCGCTGGTGGCGTGGACACGTAGGATTTTATCCAAAAAAATGGCAATGTTGCTGAATATTGACCCCCTCCCCGAAACAATCGGGCATCCAGGGGGGTCAATCAGACTCTTATGAATCTTAGGAAGCACGTAGAACAGAGGAGTGACCGGATGTTTTATCAATAAAAATTCCCCTATATCATCTTCAATGACGCCATCCTCCCGGGCCTCACCGATGATCATCTCGAGATTACGCATAATCTCCCACTTGGGGTCATTCCGTAATATCATGTACACATCCCGGTCACCTAACTGTCTAAGCACCTCCCGTTCATAAGCCACCGTGTCCATCACCACCACCGCCCCTCCCTTGTCTGCAGATTTGATCGTAAGTGCCTTGTTATTCTCTAACTGTGTCAGTGCCTGTCTCTCATCCCTGGTCAGATTCGACGCCACCCCATGGCTGCTCTGCTCCCTCAACTGTGTGATCTGTTTGGATACAATATCCACATATGCCTCGACCACATGGTTATTGTGGGGAGGAGAAAAGTTACTCTTCAGATGCAGTCCCAGTGATTTCAATTTGAACTTTCCATCATCATCTGTTTTGCAGACATTAGCATCTCTGGATATGTTAGCTGTGGAAAAAAAAGCTTTTATCCTTAATGTTCTGAAAAAACGCTGTAGCTCTAATTCTAAATCAAACCAATTCCTCTCCTGTTTCGGACAGAATGACAAGCCCCGTTCCAACAATTTAAGTTGGTCATCGGATAGTTCCATAGAAGAAATGTTCACAACTAATCTCTTAGTGGAGTCTGTTTGCGCCTCGTGGTCCGCCCTCTTATCATCCTGTTGGACGCCTGGAAGGGTGGTAGCATGGTGTTTCTCTGCTCTGTGGTGTCTCCTCCCCCCCCCCTGCGGCACCGCCCCCTGTGTCTCCCTGACGGAGGTCTAAAAAAGTGTGCTTATTGGTATCATCAGAGGATTCGGAATCTCCAGTAGTAAAGCCAAATCTACCCTGGTCAAATTTCCTCTCCTGTGGCTGAAATCTTTGTCCATCTTCTGCTGCATTCAGTGGTAGGCTAACATGCTCAGGATCTTCCCTGTCTCCTTCTTCTCTCAGTGGTAACACAGTGATCTTATAAATATGCAGGACAGATACCTTGCATTCATTCATCCTTACTTCCTTTCTCTAGACCAGGGGTCCTCAAACTATGGCCCGCGGGCCACATGCGACCCGCCGAGGAAACTGATCCGGCCCGCCGGGTGTTTCTCACGGCTTGGCAGGGTGCTGCCAACCCCTCCCAGCTGAGACGCGAGGGGACTGCGGCGGACGAAGAGAGGGACTGACAGTGTAGTGCGGCCGAGCTCTGTCTGGTCCGCGGTACAGGAACTTTTGTTTCCTGTACCCGGCCGGACTGACAGGAAGTGGTCACTTACTGTGCGCTTTCTATCAGTCCGGCCGGGTACAGGAAACAAATGCTCCTGTACCGCGGACCTCACAGAGCTCGGCCACGCTACACTAGGGGAGGGGGTGAGTAATGAATGAGCAGTGTGACAAGGTGATTAGGTAGGGGCGCTGAGAAAAAGTGACAAGAAGGGGGCGGGGGGAGTGACAACGGAGGGGGGCTGAGGAAGAGTGACAAGGGAGGGAGCGGGCCTGAAAAATGAAAGTGACAAGGGAGGGGGACTGAGAAATGACAGTGACAAGGGAGGGGTCTGAGAAATGACAGTGACAAGGGAGGGGGAATGAGAGTGACAAGGGAGGGAGGGGTCTGAGAAATGAGTGACAAGGGAGGGAGGGGTCTGAGAAATGAGATTGACAAGCGAGGGGGGCTGAGAAATGAGAGTGACAAGGAAGGGAGGGTCTTAGAAATGAGTGACAAGGGAGGGAGGGTCTGAGAAATGAGAGTGACAAGGCAGGGGGGAATGAGAGTGACAAGGGAGGGAGGGGGGCTGAGAAATGAGAGTGACAAAGGAGGGGTCTGAGAAATGAGAGTGACAAGGGAGGGGGGCTGAGAAATGAGAGTAACAAGGCAGGGAGGCTGAGAAATGAGTGACAAGGGAGGGGGGAATGAGAGTGACAAGGGAGGGAGGGAGTCTGAGAAATAAGAGTGACAAGACAGGGAAGCTGAGAAATGAGCGTGACAAGGGAGGGGGGGGGGGGAATGATTCCCATTGAAATACTGGTAAATATATACAATTGCTTATAGTTAAACTATAGTCCGGCCCTCCAACGGTCTGAGGGACCGTGAACTGGCCCCCTGTTTAAAAAGTTTGAGGACCCCTGCTCTAGACAATAGAGGAGGAAATTGAGGGGCATTATATACTTTAGTGCTTTTATTAGTAAAATTGCTGAGACTGTGTGTGAGTGTATTTTTGTATGCAGAGGAGGAAGGAGTTTACATGAGCTGACTGCAGTGCACTTCTGGGAGATGTACAGTAAATGCTTCATTGTCTCATGAGCTGAGTTGATACCTGCCCACAGAAAGTAGACAAGAAAGGGAAGTTACTATGTAAGTAAAATTACCCTGGAGAGCAATTTTTATGTATATATTTTTCTACTTTAAAGGATATGGGCATTTGTTAAAAATTTTTTTACACTAAGTAAAAACACTAAATCATTTCTCCGATTAGTTATATTTATCTTTCTTTTTTTTTCGTTTTGGTTCTACAGCCTGCTGTGCTACCTAAGACAATCGCCCAAAAAAATAAAAAAAAAATATGGCTCTCTATGGAGACATTAAAACATGATTTTTTTTTTTTGTTTAAAAAATAATATTATTGTGTAAAACTTAAATATAAAAAAGTATACATATTAGGTATCAGCACGCCGTAACAACCTGCTCTATAAAAATAACATATGAACTAGGCCCTCAGGTGAACACAGAAAAAAAATTATATAAATACCCTGTCAAAAGTCATTTTTGTCACCTTACATCACAAAGTGTAATAGCAAGCGACCAAAATGTCATATGTACCCCATGATAGTGCCAATCAACCGTCATCTCATCCTGCAAAAAATGAGCCCCTACATAAGACAGTCGCCCAAAAAATAAAAATTAAAAATATGGTTTTCAGAATGTGGAGACACTAAAAAATAATTTTTTTCAAAAATTCTTTGTTATGAAAAACTGAAACAAAAAACCCCAAAAGTAGTCATATTTTGTATTGTCGCGTCCGTAACAACCTGCTCTATAGAAATAGCACACAATCTAACCTGTCAGTTCAACGATGTAAATAACAAAAAATAAAAAAACTGTCCCAAAACAGCTATTTCGTTTGCAAATTTTCCATTTTAATCAATTTTTCCAGTAACAAAGCAAAGGTTAACAGCCAAACAAAAGTCAATATTTATTGCCCTGATTCTGTAGTTTGCAGAAACACCCCATATGTGGTCGTAAACTGCTGTATGGCCAAATGGCAGGGCACAGAAGGAAGGTAATGCCATATGGTTTTTGGAAGGCAGATTTTGCTGGACTGGTTTTTTGATACTGTCCCATTTGAAGTCTCCCTGATGGACCCCTACAGTAGAAACTCCAAAAAAGTGACCCCATTTTAGAAACTACGGGATAAGGTGGCAGTTTTTGTTTGTATTATTTTAGGGTAAATATGATTTTTTGCTTGCTCTATATTACCCTTTTTTTGAGGCAAGGTAACAAAAAATAGAAATTCTGAAATTTCATCTCCAGTTGCCAATAACTGTTGTGGAACACCTAAAGGGTTAACAAAGTTTGTAAATCCGGTTTTGAATGCCTTGAGGGGTGTAGTTTCTTAGATGGAGTCACTTTTATGGAGTTTCTACTGTAGGGGAACATCAGGGGGCTTCAAATGGGACATGGTGTCAAAAATCCAGTCCAGCAAAATCCGCCTTCCAAAAACCATATGGCGTTTCCTTCATTCTGCGCCCTGCCGTTTGGCCATACAGCATTTTACAGCCACATATGGGGTGTTTCTGCAAACTACAGAATCAGGGCAATAAATATTGAGTTTTGTTTGGCTGTTAACTCTTGCTTTGTTACTGGAAAAAAGTGGATTAAAATGGAAAATGTTCCAAAAAATCGAAATTCTGAATTTTTTTCTCCATTTGCCATTAACTCTTATGGAAAACCTAAAGGGTTAATAGCGTTTGTAAAATCCGTTTTGAATACCTTGAGGGGTGTAGTTTCTAGAGTGTGGTCATTTTTGGGTGATTTCTATTATGTAAGCCTCACAAAATGACTTCAGATCTGAACTGGTCCCTAAAAAGTGGGTTTTGGAAAATTTCAAGATTTGCTTCTAAGCCTTGTAATGTCCCCAAAAAATAAAATGGCATTCACAAAATGATCGATACATGAAGTAGACATATGGGGAATGTAAATCACTAACTTTTTTGGGCGGTATTAATATGTTTTATAGAAGTAGAGAAATTGAAACTTGCAAAATTGCTAATTTTTCCAAATTTTTGGTAAATTTGGTATTTTTTTATAAATAAAAATGAAATTTTTTTACTCCATTTTACCACTGTCATGAAGTACAATATATGACGAAAAAACAATCTCAGAATGGCCTGGATAAGTAAAAGCGTTTAAAAGTTATCACCACATAAAGTGACATATATATGTCATATAAGTGACATTACTATATATATATATATATATATATATATATATATATATATATATATATATACATATATATATATGGTAAGAAATTTCAAATATCAGCACTTTACCGAGTAGAAAGATGGGTGCAATTCCTACGGTCCTGGATAAGAGCTTGTAGATATTGAATAAAATAGGCAGCATTCAAGGAAGTAAAGTTGTGATCCTTTATTCCACCTCACAACTTTACTTCCTTGGAGTGCTGCCTATTTTATTTAAAATATATATATATATATATATATATATATATATATCTCTTCTGACTGTAGATCGTTGCACTTTCAGCAGAAATGTCTATTGTTTCTACAAATAATAGACTTTCTAGAAAATGGAAAGTGAGAAATAGATCTGCTGATTACAGGCTATAGCATACTATAAGACTCACCATGTTGTGGATTGGAATGAAATTGAAAAAGTTCCAGCAGCCTATATGGAAGTGGCTGCTAGCTCTGTTATGTAATAGTATGTGGGAGCGGGGCAGCAGAGCTTGTGCTGGTGCATGTGAAATCCTCAGGAACGCCCACAGATTCTCACAGGAGATGACAGCACTGAGCAAAATTCATAGAAGAGCTGAGTGCATGTGAAGCAAAGCTGATACCAGTAAACAAGTGCAATTTCTGAAGGGGTCACATACTACCCCGAAAGCGTTTGGTATCCCCCAAACACCTTTCATATTTTTTCAGCCACCAGCCCAGAAGATTATAAGTCCAGACTGTATTGAAGCCGAGTTATAATAAGTTCATGAGAATACCCTGTCTGCCGCGCGAGATACGGCGCTTCTGTGTGGAACCGGATCATATACTGAGAACCACGTGGAGCGACCGGCGTGGTGAGTTCAGACTTGGAGCAACTTATACACTCGGTACGGGCAGAAGACATCTTCCCTGGTAAGACTGTGGCCTTTTAGCTGTATTCAACGCAACTATATAGTGCCGTCTGATACCAGAGTGAACTGTAGCGGGACGCCGCTAGCTGTCTCACAGAAGCGGGACGTCGCTTGACACAGTATATGTATTCAAGGACCTCAGATATGATAATATCTATTCAATTAGAGGAAACTAAATGACAACTAATCTGGCAACATTGTAAAATGGGACAACATTATTATTGAGGATACTCAGTCGCATTTCAATACAATTATGGGTGACCCCCTATGGTGGACATTTACATGGTACCTGTATGCATTAATGGGCACATACTGATTGTTTGCTGCTAATTAACCAGTGATACTGGCTATCCAGTTTAACGTATCCTTTCTCTACTGTTTGCATGTGCGATTATTTTAATTCTTGCAATTTTATTTCAAGTGATTCTTGTTGCATTTTATTTTGTTGTTTTATGTGACCCATTGGGTTTAATAGTTCAAGGTATACAATAAATTTTACCAATTCCAAGATATGAGAGAGTGCCCAGTTGTTTTTTAAGGCAATTTTTTATGTGCTGCATAACAGTAAGATATGGGGTTATTGATTTTTAGCGCACAAAGGTGTCCATAGCCTTTAAATAATACCCTGACAATTTTGGGGGCATCTCCTTTTTAACCTTTTAAGGCCCCTTTACACTGCCCGAGCATCAGCCAGATAATCACTAACAAGCATTGGTACGAACGCTTGTAAGCGATTATCTGCTGGTGTAAATGTGCCGCCGATTACCATATGGACAAGCAAAACACCCGTTCTTCGGGTAATAAGATAGGATATTTTAGCATTGCTGCATTTCAAGACCCATACATTTTTTTTTTTATTTCCCTTCTACTGAGCTGTGTGACGCTTGATTTTTGTGGAACTCTTTGTAATTGTCATTGCTATCATTTTACGGTGCTAACACTTTTTGATCACTTTTAAAATTTTATTATTTTTTTTAGGTTTTTTTTGGTTTTTTGGAGCAAGCAAAAACAGCAATTCTGCTATTTTTTTTATTTTTTTTATTTCATATCATTTCAATGTAAGGTCAAGCTGTTAGGGTACCTGAAATAAAGACTAAAGGGGTTGAGCTACAATACATAATTCAACTCCACACCATTATCTTGACAGTTGGACCAGTGTGATGTTCCCTTGTGAAGGTCTCTTCATGGTGTTGCCTCTGTGATCTCCAGAACAATCTCCTGCTATCATTGCATCCGAGACAAATACGGGTCTCACTGCTGAAAAGGATAGACCTCCATTCCAGTCTCCATTGTCATCTTGCTGTGCAACTTCATAGCCTTTGAGAGCATGAGGTCAATTGAACACCTGCAGCTGGACCTCTGACTCATAGTCCAATGTTGTGCAAACACCTTCTGATGGTTTGTGTAGACACTGTTTGCTGCACTAGGCTTGGGATGTGACAGACAATTTCACTTGCAGTACAGAATGGATCACTACACGCCATTCTTCTATTCAGACAATTTGGGCAGAGGATCGCTTCTGTGCACCTCTTGTCATTCCAGTTCATCGTTGTTCTCTCAAGCACTGGGGTGCGCAACATTGAACAATGCTGACATCTCGGCCTAGGTCTATAGTGAGTGATAACCCAAGGTCTCTCAGTTCAAGGATTCTGTCCCTCAGTTTGTGACAAGTGGCAATAACTGGCACGTCAACTTATAGGGGGTATTGCATAATCATCTTACTTGACTTAATCTGATTTTTGAGGTTTCATGTGGCTAAAATTCTTTGCTTTCAGTCTGGTTTTTGTACCCCTTCCACATGCCACAGATTAGAGCTAGGTGCTTTAAAATTTGATCATCTGCAGATCTTAGCAACACCTGTTACTTTCTCGATTTGCATAACCTTACTTTCTTGGTGTTGTAATTTCAATGTTGAGAAGTGTAGGATGTGTTTTGCTAGAGACAGAATAATTTGAGGCCTTACAAAAAAGATATTTTTTTCCTCTCATCATTCCTGTGGGTATATATTTTAAAGGGGTTCTCCAGAAATAATTTAAATAACCACCAGCAACCTGTCCTAGAATGTGAGATGACTAGGGTGGTGAGGGGACGGTGGCTCACTACATACCACACTGCACAATAGAAGGTAATGATGCAATTCTGCCTATGGCTACACATGACAGTGAAGAACAGCTGTGTGATGTCCATTTTTTCGACGGCCATCATTTGTTCCCTTTTAAAAACCATTTCCTTCTATTTTTTAAAAAGCCAGTAAATAGCGACATGTCCTATTTGTGGCCGTTTTCACGGCTAGAGGGACCCAAATGAAATCAATGGGACCTTTTTTAACAACTGCTTAGGCAGTTGCGCCTCTCTTGATTCTAAAGGACCTGCCCTCACGTGTGATGAGATCACCACATGATCATGCTGGGAGCGCATGGTGATATCATCATGCTTGAGTACAGGTTCTTTAGAATTGAGGGAAGAGACTGCCTCTGCGCATACAAGAGCAGCAGGAGAGTAAATTCTATTTTGTTGGAAAAAAAAAAAAAAAACATTACAGCTCAGGAACACTATAAAGGACATTATGGGCTTCTATGGGGGAAATTATTACTGCTGGGGGCCACCTAGGAGGACAAATATTACTGCTGTGGGCTACGAGAGGACACTTTGTATACTGCAGGGGTTGGGATTTTATTTTAAAAAATGGCAATGAAATGTATCCATTTTTAACGGCCGTAAAAAATTGTTGCAAAACGGCCATTAACCCCTTAAGGACCCATGATGTACATGAGAGGTGTAGTTTCTAAAATGGGGTCATTTTTGGGTTGTTTCTATTATGTAAGCCTCACAAAGTGACTTCAGACCTGAACTGGTTCCTAAAAAGTGGGTTTTTGAAAATTTCAGAAACATTTTGAGATTTGCTTCTAAGCTTCTAAGCCTTGTAACATCCCCAAAAAAATGAAATGGCATTCCCAAAATGATCGATGCATGAGGTAGACATATGGGGAATGTAAATCAATAACTTTTTTCGGCGGTATTACTATGTATTATAGAAGTAGAGAAATTGAAACTTGGAAAATTTCAAATTTTTCCAAATTTTTGGTAAATTTGGTATTTTTTTTTATAAATAAAAATGAAATTTTTCGACTCCATTTTACCTCTGTCATGAAGTACAATATATGTGACGAAAAAACAATCTCAGAATGGCCTGGATAAGAAAAAGCGTTTTAAAGTTATCACCACGTAAAAGTGACACTGGTCAGATTTGCAAAAAATGGCCGGGTCCTTAAGGTGAAATAAGGTTGAGTCCTTAAGGGGTTAAATATTTTTTCAATCTTTTTTTATTTTTTTCAAGTATAATTTTTTATGGTATTTTGAGGTGGAACGGTGATTCTACACTTGTAAAACTATGTACATTAATACATAAAATTTGTACCCCAATTTCCAGGTAGATTTATTTTTTTCTATAACAAACACAACAAAAACACTGGTATGTTTCTATCTCAAGCTCTAAAAACCTTCAACTCCTACAAAGAATAACCAGAATGGTACACCACATATCGAAAATAAATAGTCTTTATTATTTTTCAATAGAATAAGTATTAAAACGTGGCAAGTCCATATACCAAGACAGATAAAGACAACCCCTCCCAAACATGTAAGGTCAAAGATGTATCCTGTTGCAAAAAGTAAGGGACCAAAAATCTATGGAAGGGCAATAAGGGAAGATGGTATAAATGTAGTAATACCAGGCAAAAAAAAGCCAATACAATACATATCACTATGCCATCCCAAAAAAATCAATTCTTTGGAATTACGGACGTGCCTAGATATTTGGGGAACAGTAAAAAAGCGCACAATAGGGTAGTATGTTCTAAATGGTGTTTATAATATACAAAACGTGCAATAGAGGCTCACCTTGTAGGGTTGTGCTAATATAGGCACAACCCTGATGAAAGCTTGTTATACAAGATCTTGTCGTCGGGTGTGCTGCCGCAGTTCGTAGTTCATTTGGAGAGGGATGACCAGTCCTTCCAAAAGGTGCTTTAAGAGAAAGATAAAGTTCCTGATCCGGTGCTCAAAAATGTAGAAAGGTATTCTTCATTTCATTAAAATGCGCACAAAATAAAAAAAAACGCGTTTCGTGGAGGCTTTGGTCCCCTTCATCAGGTTAACATTAATGGGGACTAAAGTCTCCCGAAACATGTTGTTTTTATTTTATGCGCATTTTTATGAAATAAAGAAGACCTTTCTACATTCAAGACTGTCTATACTGGGTTTTTAAGCACCGATGTAACGTTACATTTCCCTACTTCGTGAGATTTCCCTACCAGTCGCACCGGAAGTGACGTTAGTTGGCCTTCCTGGCGTTGTTACGATCTGCGCATGCGCAAAAGGACATTGTAGGGAAAATCTCACAGCAAGCAAGGTTCTATTGAATTTGGTTAACTGGTTGATTTAGTTACTAAGGGAGCAATTATGTTTTCACTGAACAGGATGACAAATATGAAAAAATAGAAGAAATCGGGACGGGGGGAAAAAGCTTTTCACAGCACTGTATATGCCACGTTTGAAATAAGATACCGTACTTGTCCATCAAGCTCTACCAAAGGATGTGGATAAAAGAAAGAGAAGTGGGAAAACAGAATTCTACACTTTACATCAGGGGCGTTGTTAGGTCAAAACATTCGGGGCTGGAGCCCCGGATGTTTTGTCCAGTGCCCCAAATGTTTATGCTGGTGGTATTTTTTTTATTTTTTTTTATTAGGCTATTCCTAGCCGTCTGGGCAATCCCACAGATCATCCCCCAACCCCACTTGTACTTTTTCTGCTACTTGCAGGCTGCGCGGGCATGAGTTCAGAACTTCGGTCGGCAATTCTGTTCTGCGCTGCGGGAGATCATGGGTCTCGCGGGATCACAAGCCCCAAAACAGAATTGACGACTGAAGTGGTTGAAGTTCTGAACTAATGCCCGCACAGCCTGCAAGTAGCGGAACAAGTACAAGGAGGGTTGGGGGATGATCTGTGGGGTTGCCCAGACGGCTAGGCCCTTCACAGTAGTTATTGACCCCTTTCCGCAGTCCCCTATTCACTGAAGGGGGGACTGCTGAAAGGGGTTAATAACTACTCTGAAGGCCCCCCCCCCGGTGGTGATGAGGGTGTGGCTTCACAGGGTGGGGGCGTGGCTTCACGGGGGCTCATGCCCCGGATGTCTTCAGACCCTAGCAATGCCCCTGCTTTACATACTGACAGTAAAACATCCCAATGCTTCTTCTATATACTTATGCAACAAATTGATTTGTAAGATTTTAGGAAGGATAAATACAGTTAGAAGTACAAGCAATGACTTGTAACAAAAAATGTGGAAAGCCAATGCTGCCCAGACTTCAGCCATTAATAAATACATAGAATCTGTGCAATACGCATTCATTTGGCCCTTTAAGGAGCAATATTCATCTCCTTGCTCAGCAAGACAGAACTAAACGGTAGAGAAGGCAGCAGAAATCACATGCAAGAGTACCATCCCAGAGCTGGCTGTAATTGACTCGAAACACTGCAGCATGTAGAAGGCAATCGTTCCAGGCCACTGAAGCGGATAATAGGTTTTGGTTAGGATCAACATCATCTTAGACTATGGACAACAGACACTTTATCCAACTAGCTGGCTGAGCAGCTGGGTGCCTGTAATATTATTTTTACTCTCTTGTCCCAGGTGCGGTGAGCCTGCTCGTGTGCTCTGGAGATGAAGGCGTACACTATATATAACAATTTTGCAGTCCTTACAAAAGTACTTATTAGCTTAACGCTACAATTGGGACATGCCATTTGCTTCAATTAGCTGGATCGGCCAAATATCCTGAGACTGAAGCAACAAAAGCAGCAAATATTGTGTACTAATCTCGTATTACATTTATTTGTAAAGATAGAGCTAAGTCTAATTAGTAGCAGATAACTAAATCTTATATCTTTGATATCTATTGTTGTATTCTATTAGACAAAATAGTTTTTCAAAGGCTCTGGACACCTTCTGTGCATTTTTTAATTTTGTCTTCTGCAGCCGTCATGTATTACGCCAGATTCACACTTCAGTTATTTGGTCAGTTATTTCCATCAGTTATTGTGAGCCAAAACCAGGACAGGTGCAGATCTTTCCATTATACCTTATATCTGTGTAGGCCTCACTGATGGAAATAACTGACCAAATAATTGAATTGTAAACTCGCCCTCATCCGTATTTAGGACTGAGCAGCCTGCAATGCATAAGAATACATAAAGGCTGCAAAGGGAGAGCAACATTTTTAATAAAACCCAATTGCAAATATGTTTCTCATCCCATAATACAGCCAATGCAATAAAAAATGCCCAAAAGGTATTCATAATCCCAATTAGTGGCTCAGTACTTCAGGCCAGTGGCTATAGGTAGTATTGAGGCTGTATCTCATCTCTAGTTCCTAAGGTAGTACAAAGACCCATTCTGTCTCTTAAGGCATTAGTACTAAATTATACAGTTCTTGAAGGATTCTGATAATAATTTTAAACATAGGCACAAGAGATTCAGGCTACACCTGTGTTCCAGGTACTAATAATTTATACTTATCTGGACCACTCAAAGGGTGAAACTTTAATCCCAGACAGAAATGAGTTTTATAAAGATTAAAGCTTAGACGCCCATCAGAAACTTACCTTGGGCCAATAATGTCCATAGCCAGAAAGCACTAAACCTCCAGTGTAATCATAGACTACCAGCTTTTGTGCCAGCTCCGGGGTTTTCAGCAGGCGTGACAATTAAAAACTAGGTAAAAAAGGCCTTGTTCTTGTAAGAGTTCAACCAGACAATACTTGTGTCAGTGAGACTCCAGGTCAGTATTATATAGCCATAGTAGCCATCGAAAACAGCCAGCAGATGATCCGTGTGCTAATTCACGTATGCTATAACACGATATTAGAGAATCCTGTGCCAAAGTGCGAAAGTTATTGTGCGAATTAGACACCATATGATGCAGTTGGGAGGTAGACGACTCCAGACTAAATAGTCTTCTTAATTCAAATCAAGCCCCAAACCTGACAGCATTTGTATCAATAGCAGTTGTGGACATCAGAGTCCAACCTAGTCCCAGTCATTTATATGTGATACAATAGCAATTTTGTCAAAAAACGCTCTAATAAAGACCAGCTGAAATGCTGATGACAGGTCAAACCAACTATGTATTGTGTTAATCAATCATGCCATAGATCAGACATCTAAAGCTCTAGGCTCCAGCCAGCAACTGACCAATCAGACGTTGTGTCAGTCAGATCGTATACCAGTGAACCAACATAATAAATATAAGACTGGACAGGTTTTGTGACAAACATATGTAAACACTTTTTAAGTAGAGGTGTTCGACGGGTTCGGCCGAACTTCACAAAAAAATTCGGGTTCGGGACCCGAACTATAAACAAACTTTACCCCGAACCCCATTGAAGTCAATGGGGACCCGAACTTTTGGGCACTAAAATGGCTGTAAAAAAGTCCTGGAAAGGGCTAGAGGGCTGCAAAAGGCAGCAAGATGTGCTTAAGAGCATGGCAAGTGCCCTGCAAACAAATGAGGATAGGGAAATAACTTAAAATAAAAATTAAAAATGATTAACCTGCAACTCGTAGGAGGAGGTGGGAGTCGGAGGTTGAGAAGGCGGTGAATGTGGTGTAGGTGGAAGCGGCGACAGAGGCGGAGGTAGCCAACAATGTTTTTTTTTTTTTTTTTTTTATTGGGATAGCCCCCAAAATAATGGTACAAATAAAAAAAAGAAAACAAAGAATAAGTGCAACTCTGCGGTCGTTATGCAGGCACTGCAGCATGTAGTCGCTCATGTGTGCCAGGCTGCCCAGAGGTAAGAATAGGCTGTCCACTGTGGGTGGTGTATCGTTTGTGTTCTCCGTACACCCCCAGCCACGCTCCAGTGATGGCCACGAGCTGCCTTGGGTGCCACCCTGCTGTGAACCCGGTTCCTCGTCCTCCAGATCTGTGCCCTGGCTGGGCAAATGTGTACCTGGCCTCTGCTGGTGCAGGAACCCACCCTCTGAGCCACTTCTGAATGACTGGCCTGAAACCCTTTGAAATGCCCCCTCTTCCTCTTCCTCCTGTGCCACATTCTCTTCCATCATCGCCCTGAGGAAACATAGAAAGTGATATTGTAACGCTAAGTACGGCGTCCTCACCACTGGCCATGTAGGTTGAGTACATGAAAAACCGCAAAAAAGCACACAGGTCTTGCATGGAGGCCCACTCATTGGTGGTTGAGTGGTGCTGTTCTGCAGAGCAACTGACCCGTGCGTGCTGCAGCTGAAACTCCACTCGCTCGCACAGTCTCTCCAACATATGCAAGGTGGAGTTCCACCTGGTGGGGACGTCGCATATGAGGCGGTGAGCGGGAAGGCCGAAGTTATGCTGCAACGCAGACAGGCGAGCAGCAGCAGGGTGAGAACGCCGAAAGTGCGCACAGACGGACCACACTTTATGCAGCAGCTCTGACAGGTCTGGGTAGTTTTTAAGGAATTTCTGCACCACCAAATTCAGCACATGCGCCAGGCAAGGGATGTGCGTCAAACCGGCCAGTCCCAGAGTTGCAACGAGATTTCGCCCATTATCGCACACCACCAGGCCAGGCTTGAGGCTCACTGGCAGCAACCACAGCCCCTCCACAGCTCTTGTGCAGTATGTGGTTTGTCCCCCGAACACATGAGTTTTAAGGCAACAGGAGGCAAAGAATAATGCCCTGCGATCCTCAGTGGTGGAAGGATATGAGCCAAACCGCTATCCGCCTCGGGCCACTACATTTACCCAGTGTGCAGTTAGGGAGATATAGCGTCCCTGGCCGTGCTTACTGGTCCACGTATCTGTGGTTATGTGGACCTTGCCACAGATGGCATTGCGCAGTGCACACTTGATTGCCCATTCTTGACCCCTGCCCTCCTCGTCGGTCTGCACACTGCAGAAAGCTGCAGCAGTTGGCACCAGTATTTCGTCATCATCAGAGACGTGCTGCGGTGGTCCTCCCATGTCCACATCCTGAAACATAAGTGGTTGGGCATGAGTGCATTCAATGTCTTCCACTTCTGGGGCAGGGCTATGTGGATGGCCCACGGAAACCCTGCCAGCAGAGTCATCAAAAAGCATAAGAGTCTGTTGCATGACTTGGAGCTCAGACTGCTTGGCTGATTTGCAAGGGGGTGAGGTGGAAGGAAGACTGATGGGCATAGGCTGCAGGTGCAAACTCTGAGCTTTCTGCAGAGGACTGGGTGGGAGACAATGTGAAGAAACTGGAGCCACTGTCAGCCACCCAATCTACTATCGCCTGCACTTGTTCTGGCCTCACCATTCTTAGAGCAGCATTCGGGCCTACGAAATAACGCTGCAGGTTCTGTTGCCTACACTCACCTGAGTAAGGTGTTTCACTTGGACGTGTAGCTGGAACAGCCACGTCCTCTCCCAGCAACAGGAGCTTGACCAACACCACCACGACCATGTCCACGTCCCTTATTTGATGTTCTCCTCATTATTTGCGTTCACCCACCAAACTAACAGATGGTTTATCTCAGGTGTCAATTTAACTGCCAATTGTCAACAATTAAGTTCCCTAACAGTAAGGCAGTGCCCGTGTCATAAACAGAATACATTTCATTAGGTCAGACAACAGTGTAACGGAGCAATTCAATACAATTACTTTTATTTTTATTTTTTGCCTTCCTATGGATCAACAGGATGACAGGCCGAACTGGATGGACAGATGTCTTTTTTCAGCCTTATGTACTATGTTACTAATTACTTCACTATCACCAAAAATTAGATTTTTCAAACCAACAATGTAAAAGCAGAAGTTAACGGTTTAATTTGACTGTCAGAAACGCAGCGTAGGTCGCAAATGTGTAATCTAGCACAAAAACTGTGTTTTTTGCAACCAACTATAGAAATGCAGTATGTCACTGGTAAATTATAAAATAGGTAATGCAGCGTTGTACGCAAAAGTGCTCTGTGGCACTACAATAGGGGTTTTGGCAACCAACTATAGAAATGCAGTATGTCACTGTAAATTCTAAAATAGGCAATGCAGAGTTGTATGCAAAAGTGTTATATAGCACAAGAATGGTGCTTTTTTACAGCAGCAAGGTAACTGCAGTATTTTACGTTTTTTCGGACTGTCAGATATGCAGTGCCTGTGGCAGACAGATAAATAAATCGCTTTAGGTCACAAAAATGTGTGACAGTGTGTGATAATTTTCAATGCCAGGTATGCACTGCAGGCTGTAGGGCTACTTGACCTGCCAGAAAAAGGGAATTTTTCCTCCACTGAGCTACCAAACAATAATTAGACTGATGTCCCTGGCAGGCTGGCACACATGCAGGTCACATGCAGTTCCAAGGACACTGCAGTTGCTAAAATGGCCGCCGACCCCACCTCACTAACAGATGGATTAAAAATGATTTTGGAGTATCACTGGGCTCAGGGCTGGGTACAAATATGTAGCATAGCACCCTTAATAATTGCTGTAGCTTGAAGATTGAACACACCACCAAGTTCAACAGAATTCTTCCCTAATCCCTCCCGCACAGCAGCAGCAGCATCCTATCCCTACACTGAGAAGAGAAGAGTGACGGCTTATATAGAGGCTTGGTCACATGCTGTACTGGCCAATCACAGCCATGCCAATAATAGGCATGGCTGTGATGGCTTTTTAGGGCAAAGTAGTGAAACGCTTGTTGATTGGCTGCCCTGCAGCCTTTCACAAAGCGCAAAGAAATTGCCTAACAACAAACCCGAACTTTTACGGAAATGTTCTGGTCCGGGTGCGAAAAATCGTAAAGTTCGGTACGAACGGTCAACTCTATTTTTAAGTGAATTAGTTCACATGATCACTGTCTACTGGGTTAAATGACCAAAAAGTTCAGTCCAACACAGCGTCACCAAAACGTTCCATCCATCGTAGCACTTTCCCATTAAAATTGGCCTGTACCAGCTTTTTTTGCTTATGCAGATAAAGCAATTAACATGCAAAGTACAAAGCAAATCCTAGACCAGGGATCAGCAACCTTCGGCACTCCAGCTGTTGTGAAACTACAACTCCCAGCATGCTCCTTTCACTTATGTGAGAGTTCAGAGAACAACCAAGCAAGTGTGCATGATGGAAGATGTAGTTTCACAACACCTGGCGTGCCGGAGGTTGCTGACCCCTGTCCTAGATTGTCTGGCCACTAACTAAACATTATAGCTCTCCTAGCCCCCCCCATCCTAGCTCTAAATACATATTTTACTTGCTGGATGGATATTATATTCAGTGATACCAAACATACAGGACTATACAGCACCCCCTACCTCTTACATCCAGTGCCTCACAGGTGACATCTCCTCTGATGTAGATGTTCTCTTTCCTCTTCTCCATTTTGCCTATGACAACTTCTTTCAGCCTTGTCTCTTCTCTGCAGTTTGGCACATAGAAATCTTGGGTTCCTCAGTTTTCTATCATCCTCCCCCGCTGGTGCCCCCAGTTCTATGGCCCCATATAGAGCCCCCAGCAGTATTAAGAAAGACCCCTTCCAGTATTAATACCCCCCTATAGTTGCCCCACTAGTTAAAATGTCCCACTGTAGTGCCTACAGTAGCTATACAGCATATGACCCTTATGCTGCTTCAGTAGTTGTACACCTGACCCCTATAGCATCCCAGTAGAACATTTTTTTGTCTTTGTCCAGATTTGCAAACAGTGGGAGTGTGAGGAGAAGAGTGAATGATTTCAACTTAAAAACACAGTGGCATGCAAAAGTTTGGGCACCGCAGGTCAAAATTACTGTCACTGTGAGCAAGTTAAAGATGATCTCCAAAAGGCATACAGTAAAAGATGACACATTCTCTTTGTATTTTAAGCAAAAACAATTTTTTCAAATTTATTTTCATATTTTACATTTTCAAAAGGAAAAGGGCCTGAAGCAAAAGTTTGGGCACCCTGCATGGTTAGTACCTAGCAGCATCTTCTTTGGCAAGTATTACAGCTTGTAAATGGTTTTTGTAACCAGCCAACAGTCTTTCATTTTTGTTTGATAGGTTTTCATTAATTCTTCATTGTAAAAGTCTTCCACTTCTATGAGAGTCTTGCATGCACTTGTCTTTTGAGGTTTATGTACAGATTTTCAATGATGTGCAGATCAGGGGACTGTGAGGACCATGGTAACCAGTATGTTGATCAACAATGATACACATGGGCTTCATAGATATGAAAAATCTGACCAGAGAATGAGTCTTGTCCACGGGTTTCAACCCTCAGGGTCCATATACAAGTGATGTCTCAGCCTAACAGCTAAGTGTGGAGAACACATGGAAAGTGAGGTGTGATAACCATATGCCCTCCTTTGTCTATGGGTGAAGCAAAAGTGTGGGCGCACCCTAAACAGGTAAAGATAGGTATAAAAACTGATATTTCCAGTGTGTTTCTTGGTAAATTCTAGTCAAGATTGATAGATCACATGACCCTCTTTCCATTGGAAAAGCCCACACTGAAATAAATTTGGCAGATTTCAAAATAACAACCGAAAACGTTTCTACCACCAAATAATGCAGTCTCTCTCCCATTTAATACTTCCATACATTGGAAGACATTCTAGAAATTACACTAGTTATAATAGTATCAATATAATATATAGCACACCAAAATGGACAGCACGCCGGACTGGAGTTGGAAACAATAAACTCAGTGAAGACAGAAGAAATATCAATGGTGAAGTCCAGCTTATCCAAAAGGGGTTTACTTTATTAAATCTACTTCAAATGGCCACACTTTTAGTCTCCAACAATATATAAATTGTGAAAGGTATATATATATTTGCGGTGGCTCACTTAGGTGAGATATGGATAGGTGCTGCAAACCTATTGGGAGGAACACCAACCCTCCTACAAACAATAGGATAAATTCAAAAGCGACTGATAATGTGAGCACTCAACAGCTGGCAAATAAAATGTATTACGTTTAATAAAACACATATGACGGAAAACAAATGACATTCATTGTACCATCCCCATATAAAATACTGCATAAAATGATAACAGCACAAAACAAGGTCTCTCGGTGTACACCTACAATGTTCAGATGTATTAGTGAAATCCTCAATAGTTCAATTAAAAATGGAATGGAGAATTAAAACTTCCCTACCATTGTATGTGTGATTTCACGCTGGAGGTAACTGGGAGCTCCTGTCTGTATATCGGACCTTATACACCTATCATACACTGTCCATACGGCATAGACGGATGTAACGATACCACTGAGGAAGGGATTGGAATTTTTCCCGAAACGTGTTTGGTACGGTTTACACACTGCTAAAGACCTCCGAATAATCCTAGCTTGGCCATGCTATAAACAAAGAATAAGTTGAATCACGGAAAATTACCGTGTACAGCTGTACAAGACGGCATTTGGGTCAGACCGAGCTATCGCACCAAGCATCACGAGACTACGGGACCGCTTGCCGGGTAAGCGCGACGAAAGACGCTATCACTATCTGACCGCTGACACCGTGTGTTTAAGCCTCTGAAGTCAACGAGAGTGGTAAGAGTGCATTACCTACTGTCTAAACACCGACGTGTTATATGGACTGACAACGATACTACCCAGTCAACAACAATAATACCATTACACAGAGGTACTAACAGGACAGCACTCGATACCTATATAAGGAGAAGCTGAGCGCATTAAATCCTATCGGTTGACCCAACCTAAACAGCTGAGACAGGGTAACCGTTGGAAATACGGACATTTAAACAATGAGCTATCCTGCAACAATAACCTAATCCAGGGCTCCATGTTGGCGCAATATTCAGGGGACCCGAACATCTGCAATGAAGTTTTAATTCTCCATTCCATTTTTAATTGAACTATTGAGGATTTCACTAATACATCTGAACATTGTAGGTGTACACCGAGAGACCTTGTTTTGTGCTGTTATCATTTTATGCAGTATTTTATATGGGGATGGTACAATGAATGTCATTTGTTTTCTGTCATATGTGTTTTATTAAACGTGATACATTTTATTTGCCAGCTGTTGAGTGCTCACCTTATCAGTCGCTTTTGAATATATAAATTGTAACACGGAATATGTAGTATATTGTATCACTTGTTCAATTTGCCAACTACAATATGTTAGCTGCACAAATAATGATGTCAAAATTAGGAAACATCTTTCTGACATACCTCATCACAGAGAAAGAAACATCTGCGACCAAGTTTACACTTTGCGGTATTTCATCAAGGAGATGTCGCTGCATTCTCATTGCAAGGAATAGAGCGGGTGAGCAGACGTAGTCAAGGGGGAGACCACAAAAGGAAGTTACTAAATAGAGAATCCTTCTGGGTTTTCCAATTGGGAAGCTGCACCCCTCAGGTCTCAACTGCAGACACGATTTGATTTTACAATATTGAGTTTTTTATATGTACGCTATTTACTCTTTGTGCTATTCTTTAGCTATCTATTGTTTATAGTGACGCACTCACTGCATGTGTTTTCCATTCCACTTAATTGTGTTATTTAAAGGTTAAAAGTGGAGTGACTGCTTAGGCAATGTGTTTTGGGGTGTATTTTTACATATACCCATGTTGGGTGAGAGAAATATCTCTGTAAATGACAACTTTGTATAATTTTTTTTTAAAAGTTGTCATTTACAGAGATATTTCTCACACACAGTATGGGTATATGTAAAAATACACCCCAAAACACATTCCCCCACTTCTCCTGAGTACGGCGATACCGCATGTGTGCCACTTTTTTGCAGCCAAGATGCGCAAAGGGGCCCAAATTCCAACGAGTACCTTTAGGATTTCACAGGGCATTTTTACGCATTTGGATTCTCACGCTTTAGGACCCCTAAAATGCCAGGGCAGTATAAATACCCCACATGTGACCCCATTGTGGAAAGAAGACACCCCAAGGTATTCCGTGAGGGGCATGGCGAGTTCAAAATTTATTTATTTTTTGGCGGAAATTCATATTTTGTATTTTTTTTTTACAAAGTCTCATATTTCACTAACTTGTGACAAAAAATAAAATTTTGCATGAACTCACCATACCCCTCACGGAATACCTTGGGGTGTCTTCTTTCTAAAATGGGGTCACATGTGGGGTTTTTGTACTGTCCTGGCATTTGAGGGTCTCCGCAATCATTACACGTATGGCCAGCATTAGGAGTATCTGCGATTCTCCTTATATTGAGCATACGGGTAATGAGATTTTTTTTTTTCCGTTCAGCCTCTGGGCTGAAAAAAAAAAAAAATGAACGGCACAGATTTCCTCATTCGCATCGATCAATGTGGATGAAAAAAATCTCTGCCAAAATCAGTGACTGCGGTGCGGTGGGCTGGGCGCTAACTACCTAACAAGTAGCTAACTAACTTATGCCCCATTCACACGTCCACAATTATGTTTGCGGGACGGAATTACGGACCCATTCATTTCTATGGGGACAGACCTTGTCCCGCTCGGATCCGGAACTGCGGATCCGCACTTCCGTTCCGCAAAAATATAGAACATGTCCTATTCTTGTCCGCAATTGCGGACAAGAAAAGGAATTTTCTATATAGTCCTGGCAATGTGCGGATCAGCAAAATGCGGAAAGCACATTGCCAGTGTCCGTGTTTTGCGGATCTGCAAAACACAGATGGACATCTGAATGGAGCCTTACAGGGGGGTGACCAATGACAGGGGGGTGATTAGGGGGTCTATATGGGGTGATCAGGGGTTAACAAGGGGTTAATAAGAGACAGGGGGGAGGAATGTAGTGTGGTGCTTGGTGCTACTTTACAGAGCTACCTAGTCCTCTGGTGGTCGATCCCAGCAAATGGGACCACCAGAGGACCAGGTAGCAGGTATATCAGACGCTGTTAACAAAACAGCGTCTGATAAACATGTTTGATGCTTTTTATTTTACATCTACAGCCTGCCAGCGATTGATCATCGCTGGCAGGCTGTAGTATCACTGCCGAGCTGTGCGCTGCTGGGTTCACAGCAAATCTCGCCTCTCGCGAGATGACGCACAGATGCGTCCAGGAGGAACAAACCTACCACCGCCTGGACGCATCCGTGCGTTAGGCGGTCGGCAGGCGGTTAAGGCAGCAGGGTACTGTGAGGTCACTGTTAAGGGAGCGGGGTACTGTGAAGGTCACTGTTAAAGGGACGGGTGCTGTGGAGCTCTCTGTTAAGGGGGCAGGGAACAGTGGAGGACACAGATAAGGGGACGGTCCCTATGGAATTCAGTGTTAAGGGGTGGGGTACTGTAGAGGTCACTGTTAAGGGGGCAGGCCTCTGAGGAGGTCACTGTCAAGGGAATGGGGTGCTGTGAAATTCAATTTTAAAGGGGCGGGCTGCTTTGAAGGTCAAAGTCAAGGCGATGGGCTGTGTGGAGGTCCCATTTTAAGAAGGCTGGGCACTGTGGGAGGGGGGGTGGGGTCAGTGTTAAGGGGTGGGGGGGGCTGTGAAGTTCACTGTTTTTGGGGATACTGTTGATATCTTTTAACAACACACACAAACATTAAATGAAGTAGATGAAATATACCCGTGCGAAGTCGGGTCCTTCTGCTAGTCTCTTATATGTATAAAAATTAGTTTCTGTCTGTCTGGACGTCTGTCTGTTCTCTACCGTTCTGGACAGATCGCCACCAATAGGCACACAGGTACATCAGATGTCCGGGGAGGTTTTAGACCAGGTCTCAGCTCTCTAGGACGTACCTTTCCTGAGATATTCCCAAAAAATGACCTGCATTAGCCAATAGAAGCCTGCAAGTCTCTAACTGCCATACACACAGTCAAATGTCCCTTATCAGCCAATAGAAGCTCGCAGGTCCTTTGTCTCCACAAAGACACAGTTTTACACCAGGTTTACATAACAACCCTGCCTTTTTTCTTCACTTCTGCAGGTCAGCTTTAAAGGGGCAGGGTGCTGTGGAGGACACTGTTAAGGGAGCAGAGTGCAGTTCAGGGGGCAGGTAGGGTGGCCATTCAGGCCACCCTCAAAAGACGGACTTAAAACCCCGTCCCCAGGTCCAGCTAGGACACTCCCCCTTTCACTCCTCCGCTGACAGGGATTAAAAAAATAAAGTTAAAAACCAACTTCTAGGTCCCGCTAAGCCACGCCCTGACCCAGTTAGGCCACGCCCCCTCCCACTCCTCAGCCGACAGGGATTGAAAAAATTAAGTTAAAAATCAACTTCTGTCAGCTGCAGAGATGGGAGGGACGGTGACTTTTTCCCTGCAGCTCACATTCAGACAGCACAGTACTGCTGTCTGAAACTGAGCTGTTCAAAAGGACACGCCCCTGATCCTGTTAGGCCACACCCTCTCCCACTCCTCAGCCGACAGGGATTAAAAAAATTAAGTTAAAAATCAACCTTTGTCAGCCGCAGGGGTGGGAGTGAGGGTGACCTTCTCCCTGCAGCTCACACTCAGCCAGCACATTCCTGTGTCCGTCCAGGACCTACGCCAGACGGAGGACAGGGAGTCTGAAAGCCGGACTGTCCTGCCTAAAACTGGACCTCTGGCCACCCTAGGGGCAGACTGCTGTGGAGGTCACAGTTAGGGGGTGGTCCGCTATGGAGGTCAGTGTTAAGGGGCAGATTGCTGTAAAGGCCACTGTTAAGTGGGCGGGCTCCTGTGGAGGTGACTGTCAAGGGGGTGGTGTGCTGTGAAACTCACTGTTAAAAGGGGAAGGCTGCTGTAAAGGTCAAAGTTAAGGAGGTGGGCTGCTGCGGAGGTCCAATTTTAAGGGACGGTGCACTGTGGGGGAGGGGAGTCAGTGTTAAGGGGTGGGGGCTGTGCAGATCACTGTTAAGGGGGCGAGGTGCTGTAGATGTCATTGTTATAGTGGATACTGTCAATATCTTTTAACGACACACACAAACATTAAATGAAATAGATTAAATATACCCGGGCGAAGCCGGGTCCTTCAGCCAGTAATGTATAGATTTATAATAAATGCTCCTGTGTCTATATATTGCTGCTACATACTTGTTATAGTGACTCCTGGTGTTCATTTTATTCCATCTAGAACATCCATCATTAGATCTCCTGCTTGTAATAAGAAAGCTCTTCTAGTGAGCAGGTTCTTAGAGGCTAACTTCACTATATGACTCTGTACACCCCTTTTCTCTAAGTGATGCCCCCATTTCTACACACTTTTCAAAAATGTTTACTGAGGTGTATACAGTTTCTAAAACACTGGCACAAGTCTTGTACACCAGTTTATTGGCACAAGTCAGAATTCTGGAACCCTTGACTTAGTAAATGTCCCATATTGTCCTTTAGCACTGAAACCAGTGATTGGCCTGCAGTGGTGATGTGCATGTAGATGGCATGCCACACTTCCGGTCTCACCCTCCCCAGCCATGAGGCAAACATGTTTTATGCTTTCAACAACACCTTTAAATAGAACTCTGCCTGGCAATGTGAAGCAGAGTATTGAGATACTATAGGAAGACCTTAAACGGGCAATTCATGCTTGGAGGCCATCCAGTGTGGCCCAATTTCTCATGTTGTCTTCATGTTCTACCGTATTAAAGTGGTTCTCTGGGATTTTCATATTGATGTCGTATCCTCAGGATAGGACATCAATTTGAGATCGGCAGGGTCTGACTCCCAGCACCCCTGCCAATCAGCTGTTTGAGGAAGCTGCAGTACTCCCCAGAGCTCTGGTGGCCTCCTGGCAGCTTACCAAGCGCAGGTCTATCCATTTGATAGCGGCTGTGCTTGTTTTGCTGCTCAGCCCCATTCACTTGAATGGAAGTGAGCTGCGCCTAGGTGATATGACCAATGAACGTGACATCACATGGCCTAAGAAACGGCTTAAGTGCTGCAGCCTCTGCCTACAGCCGATCAGCGGGGATACTAGGACGCATAGCCCTGCCGATCTGATACCGAGGACCTGTCCTGAGGATAGGCAATCAATAATTAAATCCGGGAAAACCTCTGAAAAGTACAATAGGCTATTGACTATAGGCTATAAAGAAGCAGCTTGGCAGCCTGAATGAGGTATGGCTGGACTAAGTTGCCTTGAAAGTTTATCTGACTGTTGAAACTACTATTTGCAAGCCATGAAGCTGAACTACTTTTCGGAGCTTCAAGCCAACAAGCATTTCTGGCACGCTGTCAAGCTTTATCTCAACAAGATGAAAGCATTATAAGTTGATGAACATCTACGAGAAGCCATCACACCGAAGACACAGGATATATAAACATCATGTGATGCCTTCATGTGGTATCTTTCATTATTGCTTCACATGACAATGGCATGATTAGCCCTAACATACTTAACATACTTAGTTTTATGTGCAAGGCGTGACTTGTTATATCGTCGTTCCAGGCTGAAAATGACCCATGGTCCTCCCAATCACTATGGGTTGAGGTAAGACACCGCTTCCCTCAAGTGACTTATATGGTTGCCATTCTTCTATCATATTCCACCATTACACAGGAAGGCAAGTACTACACCTAGAGAAATGCCTGCTGAACGTTCTGTCCATTAATATGGTCATTATGATCTGGCCTTTCAATCAGTTGATATACTGCACAGTACGTATATTCAGATAAGCTGTAAACCTAGAAGGCCCTTTTGTATTGATGACTATTGAAAGTTCATGGTTACACTGCACTGTGGATTTATTTGCCCAGCGCATCTTGAAAGGGTGCAATGAATAGGGACTTTGTAAAGGAAAAACACCCATCTCTCCCTACTAACTCCCATAAAGATCACCACAATAGGGTGAATAATGACCCCATTGTCTTGGCTAAAGCTGGTGTAGACTTTAGATATGATAGCTGTAATGCTTCTCTTTTATTTCCTTAGAAACTAGTATTGCATAGTACAGGTCTTGGATGGAAAGTTTAAAGGGGTTGTGTCACTTCGACAAATGGCATTTATCATGTAGAGAAAGTTAATACAAGGCACTTACTAATGTATTGTGATTGTCTTTGCTGGCTTGATTCATTTTTCCATCATATTATACACTGCTTGCATCCAGGGGTTATGACCACCCTGCAATCGAGCAGTGGTGGCCGTGCTAGCACAGTATAGGAAAATGTGCTGGCCTCTCTGGTGGCCGACACTGTGGGAGCTCACATAGGCTGGTGCTTTATCCTATTATCACCACCAGCGTGCCGATCACAGACGTGTGACGCAAAGAGAGGGAAAAGGGATAGCCCTGTCCAAGGGAGAGGGAAAGGTGGTGACCCCTAACTCACCTTGAGGCTGGCACCTGACTGCCTTGACGTTCCTAGACGGGTTTTTCACCCGTACGCCAATCACGTACCTAAACCCTGGCTTTCCTTAAGATGAGCCCTAAGGCCTCTTTCACACTTGCGTTGTGAAATGCACGCCGGAAATGCACGCCGGATCCGGCACAACGCAAGTGAACTGAAAGCATTTGAAGACTGATCAGTCTTCAAAATGCTTTCAGTGTTACTATGGCAGCCAGGACGCTACTAGCGTCCTGGTTGCCATAGTAGTAGGGGGAGCGGCATACTTAGATTCCGTGCGGCTCCCGGGCGCTCTGAATGACGCCAGAGCGCCGCGCGCATGGATCACGTGATCCATGCGATCACGTGATCTATGCACTGGGGCGCCCTCACGTCATCCTGGAGCATCCCGGGAGCCGCATGGAATGTAAGTATGCCGCTCCCCCGCTCCCCCTACTGTTTACTATGGCAACCAGGACTTTAGCATCCTGGCTGCCATAGTAACCATTGACAAAAAGCTAAACGTCGGATCTGGCGATGCGCGGAAACTACGTTTAGCTAAAGGCCGGATCCGGACTAATGCCCTTCAATGGGCATTAATTCCGGATCCGGCGTTGCGGCATGTCTTCCGGATTTTTGGACGGAGACAAATCCGCAGCATGCTGCGCTTTTGTCAACGTCCAAAAAACATTGACATACTGAACTGATGCATCCTGATGCATCCTGAACGGATTTCTCTCCTATCAGGATGCATGGGGATAAAACTGATCAGTAGCTTTCCGTCCTAGAGATCTGAGGACGGATCTCTAGGACGGAAAGCTAAAACGCTGATGTGAAAGAGGCCTAAGTAGTGAATAGGGTGGTGGGAGCACTAGTCCTCACCACTAACACTAAAGAAAAACACCAGGGAGAGGACAGACAATACAGACGAAATATATAATCCCAGGTGGGTGACAACAGCGGACAACAAAAGTCCAACAGGGATCCGGAGGGTAATGCTCTGGTATGACAACCAGGAACAACAGCTACACAGCTCCGGTTGGTCAGTATAGAAGTCCAGGCAGGAAGCTCTATAGCTGACAACCAAAGAAGTGGGAAGGGGGAATATACGGAGTTGGGAGTGACGGACAAGAAACAGCTGAGGAGAAGAAGCTACGGATCCCTGAGTGAAACAAAAAGGATTGTGAGGCAAACACAGAAAGCTACCATTAAGTAACAGCGCGATCTTTAGACATAGAGGGTGCAGCCACCCGCTGCGACTTCCTGACCCCGGGTACAATGGAGTCAGACGTGGCTCTTGACACCCTTGTGACACCTATAGTGTGCAAGCACGGCCACCACTGCTGGATTGCAAGGTGGTCATAACCATGGAAACAAACAGTGTATAAAGTGAGGAAATTCATCCTTCCAAAAAACATTGCCCCAGTAGCCTTCTGGCTTCTCTAGGAGATCTTTAGCAATCTGCAGGCAGGCAGCAATATTAGTTTTGGAGAGCACTGGCTTTCTCCTCGCAATGCTGCAATGCACACCATTGTTGTTACAAAGCGGATGTGGATCCGCTGTGTCACTTGGGCAGATCTGACTTGGGACTACTCCTAAGGCCCCATTTACACGGGCGAGTTTTCCGCGCGGGTGCAATGCGGGAGGAGGACACATTGCACCCGCACTGAATCCTGACCCATTCATTTCTATGGGGCTGTGCACATGAGCGGTGATTTTCACGCATCACTTCTGCGTTGCGTGAAAATCGCAGCATGCTCTATATTGTGCGTTTTTCACGCAACGCAGGCCCCATAGAAGGGAATGGGGCTGCGGGAAAATCGCAAGCATCCGCAAGCAAGTGCGGATGCAGTGCGATTTTCCCGCATGGTAGCTTAGCAACGGGACCAGATCTTTATTATTTTCCCTTATAACATGGTTATAAGGGAAAATATTAGCATTCTTAATAAAGAATGCTGTGTAAAATAAGGATTAGGGGTTAAAATAATAAAAGTTAACTTACCTAGCCACTTGATCGTAGTCGCGATCTGTCATCTCTCTTCATGCTTTAACTAACAGCAGGACCTGTGATGACGTCACATCACATGGTCCAATCACATGGTCCATCTTACCATGGTGATGGACCGTGTGATTGGACCATGTGATGTGACGTCATCACAGGTCCTTTAGCTGTTAGTTAAAGCATGAAGAGAGATGACAGATCGCAACTACGCGATCAAGTGGCTAAGGTAAGTTAACTTTTATTATTTTTAACCCCTTCCACTTCATTTTACAATGCATTCTTTATTAAGAATGCTATTATTTCCCCTTATAGCCATGTTATAAGGGAAAATAATAAATTCTCTGGAATACTCTACCCGAAACCGGACTTCAGTGATGAAGTCCGGCTTCGCGTCTGGGTACCAAACATGGCGATTTTTCACACGCGCGTGCAAAACGCATTACAAACGCTTGCACCCGCGCAAAAAAATCGCGCATATTCCCGCAACGCACCCACCTCTTATCCGGGCGTCAAACATGACGCCCGTGTGAAAGAGGCCTAAGGGTTTTATCTAAGTGTCCCCCCATTATCCCCTGTACAGGATCACTTCGCTGCAGGGGAACCACCAGGTCTTTACTTCTTGCAGTAGTATCTCTTCAATTGACTGCTTTACCATTGCAGCCTATGGAAGTTTCATCATGTTCCTATAGAGCCATGCCACAGTCAGGGCTACATAGGTTCTATCGCCGTGGTAGCCTCAGATCCTTCAGAAGCCTCAAGGCTACAACAACAAACAAACGGTTTCCTTCATCTTAGTGTGGAAGAGCCGTTCGAGCCCCGAGAGAGCAGCACCCCTGTGGAAAGCCACCAGAGATGCCGAGGCTTAAAACAGTAGAAACCCGGCAGCTATGGCGCCTGCTCTGCTTCTGAGTAGGCACCATGTTTAAAGATGCAATTTTCACTATACATGAACAGTGGAGGTCAGAGAAAGGTGACATTTTTGGCCTTTCTTAGCTGAGAGGCCGGATTTTAGGTGAAAAGATAAATGGCGCAACCCCCCCCCCCAAATCAAACCTAAGAAAGCTACGTACCCAACTATCACTTGATTATTCACACTTGTAAATAATATAAATCAAATTTAAAGAGAACCTGTCATCAACTTTATGCTGACCTCACTTAGGGCCACATAAAACAGTGACAGAAATGCTAATTTCAGCGGTGTGTCACTCATGAGCTAAAAGTAAGTGGTTCCCGAGAACCAGCATCATAATCATTGCAGCACAGGCCTGAAGAAGAGTCATGATTATTCATAATCTCCTGCACTCTCACCCATCTGCTGATGGTTGGCAGTTCTCTCCTAGAGAGAAAGGGAGAAAACTAGGTAGAAGACTGTCAGTCATCAGCAGGTGGGCAGGAGAGCAGGAATTCATGAATAACCATGACTCTTCTCAGGTGGCCAGGACTCTTTTCCAGGCCTGGGCTGCAATGATTGAGATGTTGGTTCTCGGCAACCACTTACTTTTATTGTTAGAAATTACAGACCATTAAAATCAATTCATTTGTCTCTACTTTATTCCCCCGTTAGTATGGGCAGCATAAAGTTGATGACAGGTTCCCTTTAAGAAGGTTGGAAAAGATCCAGGGCCCAAGCCCCAATGATATCATTGTGGCGTCTTAGACCCGCCGCAGGCAATACAGATGATGCCATCACCTGCCACAGTATTGAACTGTATGGCCTAAGCCTCGGATGTTCTAGACTAGTGACGCCCTCGTGCAGAGTGTTGTGGGCAAGCAGGAGCGCCGCCACAGAGAGCAGGTCTCAGAGGTCACCTGTGTTCGCCAGCACTGCCCTTTCCGAGACACTTCAGCTGCCACCTGTGGTAAGATGCCCATCTCACCTCGTGGCAGATGCTGCCCTGGATTTGACTGAATCGTTCTTCCCACAACTATACATCGATCTGCTCCGCTCCTCCTGCTCTATAGCACGTGTTTTCATGGTGACAGGTCCTCTTTAAAGGGAACCTGCCACCTCAAACAGAGGTCCAAAACCGCCGGCAGGACCTTCAAGACTACAGCAGTTGGATTCTGATCAAGTATATCTTACTAAATTCCGGTGCGGCAGTAGTAAGAAAATCGATGTTTAATCCACGGCTGGCGCGATTCTCTGCCCAGGCTTGAAGTAATGTGGGCAGCGGACTTCTTGCTTCAAGTCGTGGTAACCACGCCCCCTCCCCGTCCCCTTCACTGTGACTGACAGCTGGCTGTTCTAAGAAGCCAGCCGGCTGTCGGGCATAATCGCTGTCAATCAAAGTGAAGGGGGTGTGGTCACCGGGACTTGAAGCAAGGAGGCCGCTGCCCACATGACTTCAAGCCTGGGCAGAGAATCGCGCCAGCCGTGGATTAAACATCGATTTTCTTACTACTGCCGCACCGGAATTTAGTAAGATATACTTGATCAGAATCCGACTGCTGTAGTCTTGAAGGTCCTGCCGGCGGTTTTGGACCGCTGTTTGAGGTGGCAGGTTCCCTTTAAATCATTTTTGTATTTACCTCACTAGACAAGACGAAGGGAGATGCAGAAAAATCTAATGTGGGCCATATCCCTCATGCTGCCAGGGGCATAGCTAACGGCTCCTGGGCCCTGGTGCAAGAGTTCAGCTTGGGCCCCCTTCCCTCAGTGCTTTGTGTGTCTTCTGATGCGGCACAAGGTTCTTTGGGCCCCCTCAGGCTCCTGGGCCCGGTAGCGACTGCTACCTCTGCATCCCCTATAGCTACGCCCATGTATGCTGCCATTTCTCTGAATACATTGCACAGACAGGACCCTTTAATTTACAGCTCCCGGGATACTAAATGCATAACCCCCAACTCTTTGGACTCGATTTTCCTGCATATTTATACACTTTAACCCTAGGTACACACCTAAGCGTTTTACAGCGCGTTCAAGCGCGCTGTAAAACGCACAACATGTGAAAAGCCATGCTTCCCTATGGGCATGGTTCACATTTGGGCGTTTTACAGCGCGTTTGAACGCGCTGGAAAACGCCTAACGCTGTCGCTTCTACTTGAGCTTCTTTAGGGCGTTTTTGCGCGCGTTTCCGTCCATAGGATTGTATTAGAACGTGCAAAGATGAAGAAATGCGCGTTTTCTGTTCCCAAAACGCGCCTACGAACGCGCGTTTTTTACTAGTCAACCAGCTGAAAAAGCCAGAATCCTAGGCCCAAGCATGGAGGAAGCAGGCTGTGAAGCAACACCTTTCATATAGGTAGGCCTGCATTTTTAGTGGATCTAGCACCTGTCAATCACAAAAACGCGCGTTCATTAATGACAAAAACGCGCATACAATCGCGCGTTTGTCACGCGTAAAAACGCATGAAAAAATGCACGCCTGCAAAACGCTTAGGTGTGTTCCCAGCCTAATAGTTTTCTTAGCGCACAATAGCGCAAAAAAGTATCTGAATAAAGAAATTTCTAAAATCCAAATTGCATCAAATAATGAAATAATATACAAGATGGGGTGTAATATACAGGTAGGAACCAAACACTTTCTAGATCAACATTGTAAATGGGAAATTGCAAGTCCAGCCCTCAGTGTTGAGCGCATCGAGAATCGGATCCTAGATCCGAAGTCAATTAGTTGAAAATGACGTTTGAATGCTATACGGAGAGTCGTCTCCATACATTATTCATAGTACGCGCTCCAGCGAGGGAAATTCGTTACGGTGAGTAACTTCAGACTAGGATCCGAAGTTGGCTTTGGTACCAAGGTACCAGTAGGGCTTCAGCCCACAAAGTTTTTAGCGAATTGACTTTGGATCTTGCATCTGAAATTTGATTAGCTCCACATTACCTCAGAGCAAAAAGAGGGACTTTTAAGGATCAAAGAGGGACTTTGGTCAAAAATAAGGACTGTTCCTCTGGGAATTCTGCTATATGAGTTGCATTTAACTTCACATCACAGTTTCATACTGCTAAAACATAACCCCAATACTATCTGGAGACTTGTCCAGCAGCGGTGCCATGTAAAAGCCCGAGCGTGCACAGGACTTTGTGAAATTCGCCTCCCAGATCGCAGTTCGCCTCTGACCAGGGGGCGTGCAGTCCCAGCAGTCACCAGCAGGGGGAGCAGGCTGCCGTGTAAGAATGAAACACCCATTGGCAAGACATGTCCCTGTCCTCCTGGGGCTGCTCACTTCACCCGGTGCCGGAGTTCCGTGCAGTACGGGCTCTGGGAACTTTCCCCTCAGCACTTTCTGTTTCGGATTGGAGAAGTCGTCCCAGGCAGCTGGCGTGAGCTCCATGGACAGGAGGTAATGGGGAGCGGTGGGCAAGGCGTGGTATGTGGGATAGGGCATGACCTCGTGTGGCATTAGCCTGCCTGAGCCATACCTGAGCACGTGCTGTATGTCTGCCTACATGTGTGTGTGTGGAAGTGGTGTCTACAAGTTCCTCCTGCAGTCTTGTGGAAAACACACCCAGCTCAGCCATATGACAAGCTCAGCTCTGCTGTGTGGTGGTGGAGTGCTGGTCACTCTGTGCAGGGGACATCTGGAGGGGGTGTGCTCCTGGCTGCAGGGAGGATGTGTGCAGGATTCTCAAGGAAGGAAAGGGGGTCATGTATTCAGACCCCTATAGCTGGCGGTGGAGGTGCCAGCCTCTTCAGCGTCCTTTAGACCACTTTCTACTCCTAAAACACATAAAGGGGATGAATGAGATGGGCCGCTCCCAGGCCACCCCCTTTTTTAGACCTGGCGTCAGCGGGGGAAAGTTGAAGATTGCGGCGCCAGTAACCTTTGTGTCGCAATCTGCGCCAGAAATATGCCCAATATAGGCGTCTTACTGGACAGTCAATGCCTTCAAGGTGTTTTCCACCCACGTTTTCTTCCTTGTGCCAAACTCGGAAATAGAGCTTCCCTTTCTACCACTCCTCGCTGTTTGACACCATCCAAGATTGATATGTGGCCAAGGCCTAAAGGTCCTTTTAAAAAGGCCGATAATCGGGCAGATTGCTTCATGGGAATTCAGTTCTCATCCCTGCTGATGATCAGGCAATTATCAGGAACGTTCGGTTCGTTCCTGATTATTGCTTGAGACATCCGTCCATGTTGAAGGATCTTAAAGGGGTTTTCCGGTAATAATTGTTTTTTATCACGTGCCTGCAGCCGACCCCCTGAAACAGGAGATACATACTTAGGGTCCATCCACACGTCCGCAAAATAGGTCTGCAATGTTGCGGGGCGGATCCAGGCGCATTCATTTTCAATGGGGCCGGAAAAGATGCGGACAGCACACAGTGTGTTGTCCGGATCCGCACTGCCGTTCCGCATCCGCACTTCCGTTCCGCAAAAAAATAGAACATGTCCTATTCTTCTCCACAGACACGGACAAGAAAAGGCATTTCTTTTAAAGTGTCGGCCATGTGTGGTCCGCAAAATGCAGAACGCACATGGCCAGGTGTCCGTGTTTTGCGAATCCGCAAAACACTTGCGGACGTGTAAAAGGACCCTTAACCGGCTTCACGCCGCTCCAGTCCGCTGCCTCCATCATCCGGTCCTGCACTGTTTCCTTCCGGTGGTGCATGGGCATGGTCACATGCTTTTCTCCAGCCAATGACTAGCACATCACCAGTGAAGCCAACCATTGGCTGGCACAGTGACCATGCCCATGGACAGTGGCATGTAAACAGTGGATGGAGGCAACCACTGGAGCAGCGTGGAGCCGGTAAGTATGTATCGTCTGTTTCAGGGGATATGCTGCAGGCACTTGATAAAAAATTATTGTTACCAGAAAACCCCTTTCAGAGATAAAGCACGTGGTGGTGCGTCCCTTCTCAGGAAAGTACCAGAATGCCAGGCTATATCACCTTCTGTCAGTAAGCAGAAATTCTTATTACTGTGCCGGAGAAGCGGGCAGATCCCAGGGGGCAGATTCCAGTATACCGATCCAAGGGGGCATATCCCAGGGGGCAGATCTCAAAAGGCAGATCCCAGGGGGCAGATCTCAATAGGCAGATCCCAGGAGGCATATCACAGGGGCAGGCACCAGGAGGCCTATCCCAGGGGGCAGATTCCAGGATGCCAATCCAAGGGGGCATATCCCAGGAGGCAGGTCTCAAAAGGCAGATCACAGGAGGCAGATCCCTAATAGCATATTACAGGGGCAGATCTCAGGAGGCCTAACCCAGGGGGCAGATCCCAGGAGGCCTAACCCAGGGGGCAGATTCCAGGATGCCAATCCAAGGGGGCATATCCCAGGAGGCAGGTCTCAATAGACAGATCACAGGAGGCAGATCCCTAATGGCATATCCCAGGGGCAGATCTCAGGAGGCCTAACCCAGGGGGCAGATCACAGGAGGCATATCCTAGGAGGCCTATCTCAGGGGGCAGATCTCAATAGGCAGATACCAGGGGGTAGATCCCAGGAGGCAGATATCAGGGGGCAGATCTCAATAGGCAGATCCCAGGGGGGCAGATATCAGGGGGCAGATCTCAATAGGCAGATCCCAGGGGGGCAGATATCAGGGGGCAGATCCAAGGAGGCAGATATCAGGGGGCAGATCTCAATAGGCAGATACCAGGGGGCATATCTCAGGAGGCAGATACCAGGGGGCATATCTCAGGAGGCAGATAACGGGGGCATATCTCAGGAGGCAGATACCAGTGGGCATATCTCAGGAGGCCTATACCAGGAGGCAGATCCCAGGAGGCCTATCCCAGGGGGCATATCCCAGGAGGCATATCCCAGGGGGTAGATCCCAGGAGGCAGATATCAGGGGGCAGATCTCAATAGTCAGATACCAGGGGGCATATCTCAGGAGGCAGATGTCAGAGGGCATATCTCAGGAGGCAGATACCAGGGGGCATATCCCAGGAGGCAGATACCAGGGGGCATACTCAGGAGGCAGATAACAGGGGGCATATCTCAGGAGGCAGATACCAGGGGGCAGATCCCAGGAGGCATATTCCAGGAGGGAGATACCAGGGGGCAGATCCCAGGAGGCCTATCCCAGGGGGCATATCTCAGGAGGCAGATACCAGGGGGCATATCCCAGCAGGCATATCCCAGGGGGCAGATCCCAGGGGGCAGATCCCAGGAGGCAGTTCCCAGGAGGCCTATCCCAGGGGGCATATCCCAGGAGGCAGATACCAGGGGGCGGATACCAGGGGGCATATCCCAGCAGGCGGATACCAGGAGGCAGATACCAGGGGGCATATCTCAGGAGGCAGATACCAGGGGGCATATCCCAGCAGGCATATCCCAGGAGGCCTATCCCAGGGGGCATATCCCAGGAGGCCTATCCCAGGGGGCATATCCCAGGAGGCCTATCCCAGGGGACATATCCCAGGAGGCTTATCCCAGGAGGCAGATACCAGGGGGCATATCCCAGGAGGCAGATACCAGGGGGCATATCCCAGCAGGCAGATCCCAGGGGGCATATCCCAGGAGGCAGGCAGCAGACCAAGGTTGTTGTATTCCAGTACAACTGTGTATGATAGCACACTGTGCTTTTTAGGGTCAGTCAAGGCTAGAGTTCCTAGCACATATGCCAAATTTAGCCCTAGGCCCTTTTTCACACAATGGAGGCCAGGAGTAGGGGACATTTATCAGTATATGCCGCACTTTTTATTACAGTATCGTAAACTACACTTTTACTATACATTGTGCCACAGCAAAGAAAACGTATGCTGCATGGCCGCTGGACGACATATGCCGGTATACAGTGGCAAATGTCAGAACTATGTTTGGAGGCGTACATCAGGGAAAACTGACATATACCTCATTCTACTTTAGAAAAGCCGCAACACATCATTATAATTATATATTTTTAGCAGAATGTTATTCCTCAGTGGGAACACAGGGCCAGGATTGATGCTTTTCAAGCGTCTTTATGCTGCGTATTTTATGGCCGATTCTTCTGCCATGTGTGAAGGCATCCCTAGTGGGGCTTTCTGAGACATTTTTACCGAAGACTTATCCCCTGCCAATCAGCTGTTCAAGAAGGCATCAGCATTCGCGCCTTCTCTCAGCTTTCCCTAGGCCATGTGGCTTATCCCAGGAGGTCTGTTATGGGGGTCTGTGGATGACACATTCGTATCACATGGCAGCAGACCTTTTTATCCGTCCCGCAGAGCTGCACTGCCACGGGAAGCTAATTTATTCACTTCACTTGCCGCTGACGTAATTGCAGAGAAGTGTCGTAATCTCGCGCAGGCTCACTGGATACAGTAGTCTGCGCCCGTGCGGACTACTGTTAAAAGCATCGTCAAGCGAAGTGTGCATGTGCCCTCTTCCAGCGCACCTCGCTCGACGATGTCTCTGCCAGTAGTCTGCACGGGCCCAGACTACTGTATCCAGTGCGCCTGCGCGAGATTACGGCGCTTCTCTGCATTTACCTCAGCGGCAATTGAAGTGAATAAATTAGCTAGGAGGCGGTTCTGGGCTCCGGAGCATTAATAGTTGTATAATTTAAGCAGATGAAATTTATGGGGATCTGTTGATGACACTGTTATGGGATTCTGTGGATGACACTGTTATGGGGTCTGTGGATGACACTTATGGGGGATCTGTGGATGACACTATTATGTGGATATCTGTGGATGACACTGTTATGGGGATCTGTGGGTGACACTGTTATGGGGGATCTGTGGGTGACACTGTTATGGGGGATCTGTGAGTGACACTGTTATGGGGGATCTGTGGATGACACTTATGGGGATCTGTGGATGACACTTATGGGGATCTGTGGATGACACTGTTATGGGGGATCTGTGGATGACACTGTTATGGGGGATCTGTGGATGACACTGTTATGGGGGATCTGTGGATGACACTTATGGGGATCTGTGGATGACACTGTTATGGGGGATCTGTGGATGACACTGTTATGGGGGATCTGTGGATGACACTGTTATGGGGGATCTGTGGATGACACTGTTATGGGGGATCTGTGGATGACACTTATGGGGATCTGTGGATGACACTGTTATGGGGGATCTGTGGGTGACACTTATGGGGATCTGTGGATGACACTTATGGGGGATCTGTGGATGACACTTATGGGGATCTGTGGATGACACTTATGGGGATCTGTGGATGACACTTATGGGGATCTGTGGATGACACTTATGGGGATATCTGTGGATGACACTTATGGGGATCTGTGGATGACACTGATGGGGATCTGTGGATGACACTTATGGGGGATCTGTGGATGACACTTATGGGGGATCTGTGGATGACACTGTTATGGGGGATCTGTGGGTGACACTTATGGGGATCTGTGGATGACACTGTTATGGGGGATCTGTGGATGACACTTATGGGGATCTATTCTACCTTGAATTAAACTAAACCTTAATTTATATTAACTCACACAAATGCCCCATCTATCTACTCTTGGTCTGGCCCCCGGGTCCAATGTATGAACCCATTGTGGCCCACGAGTCAAAAAGATTGCCCACCTCTGGCCTAAGAGCAGCTCAGTCCCATAGAAGTGAATGGGGCTGAGCGCGATACCAAGCACAGCCGCTATACCATGTACGGTGCTGTGCTTGGTGAGCAGAGAGAAGGCTGCAGCGCTCACAGCTGATCAGCGGGGATCCCAGGTGCCGCACCCCTACCCATCAGATACTAATGACCTCTATCCAGTAAAAATATTTAAAAAAAACCTTTTGAAGGGGGGTTTAACACAGCCCAAATGAGCTGGCGATTGTTGGGAAGGACGCATTCACTGGAGCACTGCTGGAGCAGTGAGTGAGTGGTGACTTCTATCATTCGTCCTCATACACATTCACTGGAGCACTGGAGGTGCAGTGAGTGAGCGGTGACTGCTATCACTCGTCCTCATACACATTCACTGGAGCACCGGAGGAGCAGTGAGTGAGCGGTGACTGCTATCACTCGTCCTCATACACATTCACTGGAGCACTGGAGGTGCAGTGAGTGAGCGGTGACTGCTATCACTCATCCTCATTCACATTCACTGGAGCACCGGAGGAGCAGTGAGTGAGCGGTGACTGCTATCACTCGTCCTCATACACATTCACTGGAGCACTGGAGGAGCAGTGAGTGAGCGGTGACTGCTATCACTCGTCCTCATACACATTTACTAGAGCACTGGAGGAGCAGTGAGTGAGCGGTGACTGCTATCATTTGTCCTCATACACATTCACTGGAGCACTGGAGGAGCAGTGAGTGACCAGCGACTGCTATCACTCGTCCTCATACACATTTACTGGAGCACTGGAGGAGCAGTGAGTGAGCGGTGACTGCTATCACTCGTCCTCATACACATTCACTGGAGCAGTGGAGGAGCAATGAGTGAGCGGTGACTGCTATCACTCGTCCTCATACACATTCACTGGAGCACTGGAGGAGCAGTGACTGAGCGGTGACAGCTATCACTCGTCCTCATACACATTCACTGGAGCACTGGAGGAGCAGTAAGTGAGCGGTGACTGCTATCACTCGTCCTCATACACATTCACTGGAGGTGCAGTGAGTGAGCGGTGACTGCTATCCCTCGTCCTCATACACATTCATTGGAGCACCGGAGAAGCAGTGAGTGAGTGGTGACTGCTATCACTTGTTCTCATACACATTTATTGTAGCACTGGAGGTGCAGTGAGTGAGTGGTGACTGCTATCACTCGTCCTCATACACATTCACTGTAGCACTGGAGGAGCAGTGAGTGAGAGGTGACTGCTATCACTCGTCCTCATACACATGCACTGGAGGAGCAGTGAGTGAGCGGTGACTGCTATCACTTGTCCTCATACACATTCACTGGAGCACTGGAGGAGCAGTGAGTGAGAGGTGACTGCTATCACTCGTCCTCATACACATTCACTGGAGCACTGGAGGAGCAGTGAGTGAGAGGTGACTGCTATCACTCGTCCTCATACACATGCACTGGAGGAGCAGTGAGTGAGAGGTGACTGCTATCACTCGTCCTCATACACATTCACTGGAGCACTGGAGGAGCAGTGAGTGAGCGGTGACTGCTATCACTCGTCCTCATACACATTCACTGGAGCACTGGAGGAGCAGTGAGTGAGCGGTGACTGCTATCACTCGTCCTCATACACATTCACTGGAGCACTGGAGGAGCAGTGAGTGAGCGGTGACTGCTATCACTCTTCCTCATACACATTCACTGTTTCTGGGCAGCATATTGCACCATTTACTGCTCAGAAATTATGACTGAGCTGTCCGCATGAAAGATTGTTGGGTGTTTTGCTCGTTCATTGGGTGATCTGTAGCACCTTTAGGGGGCATTCACACGACCGTAAGTGTTTGGCAGTCCGCAAAGTACGGATACCGTTCGTGTGCGTTCCAGACCACACATGGCCGGCGCTATATAGAGAATGCTCCCGGGACAAGAATAGGACATGTGCTATATTTTTTACTACGGAACGGAACAACGGATGCGGACAGCACACGGTGTGCTGTCCGCATCTTTTGCGGCCCCTTTGAAATGAATGGGTCCGCATTTTGTGGAACGGATCCATTTATACGGTCGTGTGAATGGATCGAGTGTTCGTAGGAACATTTTGCCTGACAATCGGGCCGTGTAAATGCACCTCTACTCCCATTATCCACGGCGGCCTATTGCCAGGCCTGCAGGACTACCACATGGAATTTATAACTCTCCTCAGTTCTGCAGAAGTGTTTATGATACCAGCATCCGAATGGGAAACTGCTCTTTCTGCACTGCACTATGTAGTCTACAGAAGTCTGCAGAAGCACAGCCTGGGGTAAATATTAGAGTTAGATGTTATCTGTGGAATGCTGCTTGGTCACAATACCAGTTATAACACGGTACATGAGTTAAGGTCAAAAGTACAAAGCCTGTGGAGATGTGCATGTGCTCGTAGCCACGACGCGGTGGCATGGAGTCAGATGGCAGCTGGAGCCTTCCTGTTGCACGTTGTCCCTGCCCCGGGGTTGCCGCTTGTACGCCGAAAGCAGCCTGTCTCCTATAATCACCCGACAACCCAAGCGATCAGTCTAAGGCTATGAAGATAATGCAGCCAGGAGTCCCCATCTGCCCGGGTTGCAGGCCTCTTCCAAGCTCACTTGCTTTAACCTCCTTAGCTTCCTTTGTCTACAATGTAATATCCACTTAGGATTTTAGGTTCATTAAAATGTAATTTTCTTGCCCGTTTGGCGGAAGCTTGTGTCTGAGGTCCACTGGGATTAGAGACATCTATATATCCCGGCATGCGCAGCTGTTTAGGGTTTTTTACTACGGGCACCACTTAAGGGACAGATGGTTTATACGGTAGGAATACGAGGGCATGCCATTAGCGATCCAGATGCATGTCACATCATGCTTTCTTCTGGAAGCAATTACACGTTACTGGGCTGTGTCGCTGCGTGCTAAATACACTATCCGTAAGACTGTAAGGACTGAACCATGACCAGGACATCAAATTTGTATTCTTGAGGGGTTCTTCTAAAAGCGATGAAATCACAAAAGGGTTGTCATGAAGGACATCATGCCCATCTAGGAGCCAGAGAGGGGTGGTATTATGGCACTGTGTGGACGTGGCCACCAAGAAAGCCTCTTTTCGTAATGAACCACCGAGCGCTCACCTCTCCATATTTCCACACTTCCACTCTAAGTGCTTCATAAACGGTGCATGTATAATCATTAGTAATAACACATTTACTGTGGTAAATTCATATTCAAGGGCGTCTGTCAGCAGATGTGTCCCTATGACACTGGCTGACCTGTTAGATGTGGCCTTGGAAGCTGAAGGCATCTGTGTGGGTTCCATGTGCATATGTGACCGAAAAATGATGTTTTAATATATGCAAATGAGGCTCTAGGAGCAATGGGGGCGTTGCCATTACACCTAGAGACTCTGCTCTCTCTGCATCTGCTGCGCCTTCTCCACTTTGATTTACAGGACCAGGCAGTGAAAACATCGACACGACGTCAGCATTGAGGGGCAGAGTCAGGGGGGTTCTGTGTACGTGGAAGCCCCTGTCCTGTGTCCACACCGGTCATGGACAACATGCACGTCTGGTGTGATGAAAAGTCCATATATCTTATCGGATCAGTTCTAGAGAATTTCTTTCTGCTAGTTCCTTGCGTTCTCCAGTGACAACCGTCTGCCTGGCCTCATAGACATTATAGTATTAGGCCTAATTCACACGTCCGCAAAATGGATCCGCATCCCTTCCGCAATTTTGCGGAAGGGTTGCAGACCCATTCATTTCATAGGGGCAGGAATGGATGTGGACAGCACACTATGTGATGTCCGCATCCGTGTTTCCGCATCCGTGTTTCCGTTTCCGCAAAAAAATAGAACATGTCCTATTCTTGTCCGCAATTGCAGACAAGAAAAGGCATTCTTTCTATAGTGCCAGCAATGTGCGGTCCGCAAAATGCGGAATGCACATTGCAGCCGTCCATGTTTTGCGGATCCGTGTTTCCGTGTTTTGCGGATCCGTGTTTCCGCAAAACACACTACGGACGTGTGAATAAGGCCTTAGGCTACATTCACACGACCGTACTTTTTTTTTCCGCGTTTTTTGCGGAATAAATGCGCACCCTTTCATTCCTATGGGTGAATAAAATATGCGGACAACATTCAGTATGTTGTCCGCATCCGTGGTTCTGCATTTATACTCTGCAAAAATATGAAGCATGTCCTATCATTGTCCGCAGAAATCATTCCGCAGCCCCATAGAAGTGAATGGATCCGCAAATTGCGGATGACATACGGAATGGTTTCCATATGTCATCCGCAATTTGCGGATCCGTTTCCGTATTTTTATTCTAATATTTTATTCTCTCCCCCTTTTTTTTTTCCTCATCCGTTTTTTGTGGATGACATACAGAAGACACTCTTCAGTATTTTGCGGACATGCGGATCCGTTTGTTTGCGGATCCGCAAATACATACGGTCGTGTAAATGCAGCCTAATATGTATACTCAGGATCTGCTGATAAACGTTGGGGCTGTCTGTGACCATGAAAAAATGGGGATGGCCAGTCATGGTGCGAGATTATAAAAACCACCCTTCTGGTCTGGTCACCCCAGTTCCTGCAGCCGGCTCTGTCCCCGCTGCTTCCCTGCCAGTCACCAGCAGAGGTGATGTGCAGGGAGTTGACCCGTGACCCTTCAGGCCTTGTAGGGACTGGCAGGACTCCATTTATTCATGGTCTCGACCAACCCCTTTAATTCTCAGTATATATATATTATTTAATTTTATTTTTCCCTCTAAAATGCTCCTCACATCCAGGGGCCTTCCCAGTAATCCTCCGTGTAGGTAAGTGGCCCAGACTATTGTACAGAGAATGGATTATTCAGATGTCTAATGGGGTCAAAATCCATAAAGACGACGCACGCACCAGCTGTTGTTATCTGCAGTAAGCCCTGAGCGCTAGATTACAAGTGTGAGCCCACGTAGCCTCCTCAGCAAGTTCTAGTGGCTTCATGTAAGCGCTACATCCCGCCTTATAATGGGGGGATTGATTGCCTGTGAGTCCCCTGGTTTACGACATGGCGGCAGATCAGATGGGATAGGCTGGATTTCTGGGTGAGTTACTCTTTAACTTGGGATGACCTCTGTAGCACACACAATGACGGCAGGGTGCAGGACATTTAGAGGTATGCTATATTCAGAGTACTATGATGACATTACACGTGCTACGATTTCACTCCTCAAATAGTAAAATATTTGAAAATAGCAATAATAGAGTTCAAGGCTGACTATACACATTGGGAACACATAACATATCCCCCCCCCCCCCCTCTACCCTTTAAACACATATGCAGATCAGCCAGGCCTAGACCCCTCTGTGCTTGTCCAATGGGTATGATGTCTGATGACTTCTCATCCCCCACCGCAGGGGTGGGTGGCTGGGACATTTATACAGTGGGGGAGATTTATCAAACTGGTGTAGAGAAGTGGCTTAGTTGACCGATCAGATTCCACCTTTTAGTTTCCAAAGGAGCTGTGAAAAATGAAAGGTGGAATCTAAATGGTTGCTATGGGCAACTAAGCCAGTTCTATTTTACACCAGTTTGATAAATCTCCCCCAGTGTGTTTAGTCAGCAGCAGACATAAGTGGATGTGGACCTACCGCTATTGGAGGTTAAGACCATTAGTAATAATTGAAAAATAAGCACAGTGCCTTAAAGGGGTTTTCCGAGATTTTAATACTGATGACCCTTCCTTTGAATAGGTCATCAGTATCTGATCGACACCCGGGACCCCCACCCATCAGCTGTTAGTAAAGGCACCAGCGCTCGCAGTAGCGCCACGGCCTACTCTCAGCTTGCCCTAGGCCATGTGACTACACATTTCTTAGTGACGTGGCCTAGGCGCAGCTCAGCCCCATAGAAGCGATACTAAGTACAGCCACTATGCAATGTAGGGCGCTGTGGTTGGTAGGCACAGAGAAGGCCGTGGCCCTCAGAGGATCAGCGGATGTCGGGCCCCCACCGATCAGTATTAAAGTCTTGGAAAATCCTTTTAAGGATTTTTTTTTATTCATTACTGTAAAAGACTGATATTTGCATCTCCTCCTCGTTGTCCTGCCTTCCTTTTTCTGCTATAAGGATACATGCCATGCATAATGAGCTCATGTAATGTAGAGTGATGGTTGTTTGGTCAGTCAATTATCAGACCTCCATGGGATCTCAGATGGGTGGCACTCTCCGTCCAGTTTGATCTTCAGTCAGGGCTGTTCCAGGCACCATAAATGTTCAGTAGGTCCTCTCCAAATCTTCACTAGATGTATCTGACCTCTCCAGATCTCTGGCATTCTCATGAATGGAGCAGCAGTCTACATGCTGGACCTGGCGCCCATGGGACCCTTGTTCTTGGGGCTCTAGTGGTTGGACAGTTACTTACCTGCTGTGGATAGTGAATACATTTGTATTATGGAAGAAAACCTTAAAACAAGGGTTAAATAGCTGGAAAACAATTAGGATTTTTCACATGCTTGCTTGCTGATGTTAGCTTTGCTAATGTGTTGTTGTACCACGGCTAATGGGTTTTATAATAAAAAGATATGTTTTATGTCCATTAATCTTACACTTACTCACCACTCTTTTTTTCCCAGAATGTGAAGTTTCTCAGGAAATAGGCGTCTCTTACTTTCTGGTCCTCCATCTTGCACACACCCAGTTCACGGATTACGAGGACACGGCACACGTATAAAAGACATGTCTATAGGACTAAAGCAAGTATTCAACAAAGACAAAACTTTCCGACCTAAGAGAAAATTTGATCCTGGCACACAGAGGTTTGAGCTACATAAACGTGCACAAGCTTCTTTAAGTTCGGGAGTTGACCTGAAAGCCACCGTTCAGCTGCCCAGTGGAGAAGACCTCAACGACTGGGTGGCTGTTCACGTGGTGGACTTCTTCAATAGGATTAACCTCATCTATGGTACCATATGTGACTTTTGCACAGAAAGGACATGTCCCGTTATGTCTGGAGGTCCAAAATATGAATATAGATGGCAGGATGACATGAAGTACAAGAAGCCGACTGCCTTACCAGCGCCTCAGTATATGAACCTACTCATGGATTGGATTGAAGTACAAATTAACAATGAGGATATATTCCCTACAAGTGTGGGTAAGTGGACACATTTCAAGGGTCTGCTGTTTAGAAAGGTTTCAAGAAAGGTTACCATTCTCTCAAGGGACAGTGTCTTGTATTTTTTGCTAGTGTCTGGGCAATTGGTTTATTAGACCTAAATAACTGAAACCTGGGCATAAATGTGTAGGCAATGTCATTGGTACGGTTCTGAAGAGGTAAATCATCTTGAGTTCTGTTGTTCTGTATTTTTTTTGGTCTACTTTTAATAATCACTCCTACTGAAGCGTCCTTTGTATCCAAAATTTGCCAGGCGCCTTTACACCAGGACAGATAGGGTACGTGCACACAGTCGGGTTTCATGATGCAGTTTTGGAAGCCCAAATCAGTCACTGATAGTTATCCATGGTGTTGGACCTAAATTCAGAAAAAAGCAGAGATATTAATGTATAAATTACCAGTTTTACTGAATCTTTTCCCACACAACGATATATCAATCTGCTCAGCAATATGCGGCCTGTGACAGGTTCTCTTTAGAAAGCCAGGGCAGGAGATAGAATGCTTGCAGTGTGGGGCTGGGCAGTTATTGCAAACAATAATCTCGATTATTTTAACTTTGTGGACAATTTTGATTATAAACTCTATAAATTATTTTGTTTCTTGCTAAATTAGCTATAAAACACGTCCAACTTTACCTATAAAGATGAATTCTTACCATTTTGCAGTATCCGCTGGGAGGCTTCAGGTAACAGGCCTCATGGCACCTTTCCCTCTTATAAACTTCCCTCAGTCACTTCACCTGACTGCACCCCTATTCCCTCATAGTCATTCTACACTTTTCGGCATAGTCTCTATAGACTGTATTATCCGCATAGTCAGTACATACCACGATATCCCCACCAATAACCTCCTACCCCAGCTTGCTCATTATATTTGCCTCCTCTCCCTGTGTTCTTTTCCCAGTCACTTACAGTCACTTCTCTTCCTACCCTCCCCCCACCACAATGGGCCTGGACAGTGCTATACTATAGATTACACAAGGCAGGCAGCACTGGGGACTAGTGATTTACAGCTGCTTGGTTTTCTTGGGGGAGGGGACATAGGAAGGGGTCCTTTGTGACTTGGAAATGTAGCAGAGTCAGGACCTGGAGTATTGCAGTAGTCAGCACCGCCACTCTCCGGCTGTCTCTACTGGTGATGTGTATTGTCCTCTGAGGGTCCAAGGTTAGTTTCAGATCATCATGCGCTCCTTGGGGTAGCTCTATTTCCCGTTATGATCACTGCACATCTAAAGTGGATTTGCAGCATCATTATGATTTAAACTCCTTACTGACTGTGAGTCTGCTGAACTGTAGTCACATAATGGAGTGACTACAGTTCAGTAGACTTCTGGTCAGGAAGGAATTTACATCATCATCAATCATAATGATGCGGCGAATCCACTTCAGCTGAGCAGTGTTCATAACGGGAAATACAACTCCCACAAGGAGCGCATCTGAAACTACCCTAAAGACCTCTTTGGTAATTGAGCAGATGATTATTCGGAAAGAAGCGTTCCTTCCTGACAATCGCCTTCTCGTCAGCGGAGGAGACCGCTGGATCTCCTTCACAGTATGGGGAGCAGTGATCGCTAATGCCATCGCTCGTCCCCGCACACAATCCTTGTTTGCCGTCAGCAGAGGCTGTTTACACGCCACAATCTGCTGCCGGCAAGCGACGATTTAGGTGTCTACATGGACAATCTTATTACCTGATGAGCGAGCGTTTTGCACATTCGTCGGTAATGAGCGGCACCTTTACACATGCAGATAGTCACTACCGAGCGTTCCTCTGAACACTTTTTAGATATAATCTGCCGGATGCTCGAGCAGTGTACAGGGGCCATAAGAGTGAGCTTTGAGACAACCCATCCCTCAGAGAGTGCAGATCTAGGATGGGATGAGCAGGACTGCACAGCTAGAGAGGAATCCCACCGAACAAGTTACTCAGGGTCATCCTTCTCAGTAAACACTTCCCCCACATCTGACATAAAGCCATACATGGGTTAACTGAGCATATGGAGAAGAGCAGTAAATCCTGGAAGACCTTGATTGTTTATAGGATTTAGACCTGCAGTGAGCTGATGACAAGTGCAAGCGCTTCCAGGGTCATTTCAGAACAGCGCGCTGCCACTGTGCTCCTGAAAGGGCTGCCATTGTTCCCTTTATCCATTATCTAGGCTTTCCACGGCTTCATTAATGGGCGTCCTTTACATCTATCAAACAATAGAAAAGCAAAATGGAATCCCCTTCAGTAGACGTGTTTGCTTATACCACATAATGACTGGCATACGTTACATACGCGTTTCACACCAAAATGATGGTGCATGTGTTGTTACATTTTAGATCTCTTCTAGGTCATGTCGAGGCAGGAGTGAAAAGTGTAGAAAACTCACCTCAAATCTACAGAAAAATCTGCATGTGTGACATAGATATTGCTGTGAATTCCTCCCTGCTTCAGATTTAAACATTTAATCTATACGGCCGGTTGTGTAATAGGCGATGGATTTTCTGTGCGCAAATCTGCAGTAGATACCTTACTTGTGCAGGAAAAAGCAGATATTTCCTTTTTTTTATATAGTGCATGTTAAGGTGTGTGAAGGAGCCCTAATGTAGTTACCTCTTGAGGGCTCCTGCACGTGGCCATATCGGTTTCGCGGTCCGCAATTCATGGATCTGCAAAATGCGGATGTAGGTGGTGTGCATCCCTCGATTTTCATGGGAACCGCTGTAAAAAAGCCTGTTTTGTCCACAAAACAGATAAGAATATGACAGGTTCTATCATTTGCAGCCTGGCTGCACGGATGTGGACAGCACGCAGATGACATCTGTTTGCTGTCCGTTTTTTTTTTTGTGAAGCCATAGAAGTAAATAGATCTGTATGCGATCTGCAAAAAATGCGGACTGGACACGGACCAAAAATACGGTGTGCATGAGGCCTGACCCGCCAGTATGTAATTTGACAATGCAGCTTTCTGCGATTGCATTTCTACATTCGTCAATAAGGTCCAGCACGTCAAGAAGGTTCCAATTGAAAACTCCTTCGCGCCGCAATCTCTGACCTTTCCCCGCTCACGCCGGGTCTAAAAAAGTGGACGTGGCGGGGAGGAAGATGGGCTGATAGGACCGTCTCATTTACCATTGTCTTTGCTTGGTTTAGGCGTAGAAAATAGTCTAAATGTAAGATGGCTAGGAAGTGGCCGGCGCCTCTACATAACTCTGGCGGATCCACCACCAGCCATAGGGGATATTAAGAACGGCCTGTAAAACGCCAATCTTAATAAATGACCCCCTCAGTCTTTAGGCTTGAGTCACCATTTCTACATGTGTACAGCATTCTATACAACGCCACCATTACTTTCCTATTTAGGGCTTATTCACACAACAGTAAATCACGGACAGCACACTTATCCATTTACTTTAGTCCGTTCTTAACACAACCTTGTTTTTCTGCCGAACTGGGGTCAGTGGAAAAACAATGGACGCATGCACTAGTTTGGTCCATGTTGCGGACCGAAGACGTCCATTGAAGTCTATAGGTCCATGTAAACCACTGACACAACGTGGATGGGTCTGTGGTTGTCACTGACCGTTTAATACCCATCTCCTATATAGAAGGTGGATGACCCAGAGGGTAAAAACAGACACGTGTAACAAGCACGGACATCTTCATGGATAAAATACAGTTTCTTTTACTGACCAATGGACATGGACGTGTGAATAAGGCCTTACTTTAGCCTCCTTTCTTAGAAATATCTGGGACTCTCTCGCCCAGATGATCGCAGTCCGTCTTGCAGTTGGTACAGACTCCATCCCTCTGGCAGCTATTGTGAAGTGTACAACCAGATGGTCAGCACGGGCCATTAACTACTCATCTGCTGTAGCCCAGCCTGCAAAGCAAGTGCTAAGGCCTAATTCCCATGGTTATTAAAAACCTAGCAGATGAGACACGGGTCAAGAAGCAATCTCAGCAGAATATTAATGATGTATTTGTGTCTGAATAACTTTTAGTGCCATCACATTTCGCGTCATGTAGTGTATGAGAATAGAAAGCCTGAGATGAGGGCACCTTTAGTTTAGTTTTACTTTTAGTTTTTGGTCAGACAACATATTCACGTCTCCCGATAAATGTCTGTAAAAAAGAATCCAGAAGTATAGTAGGGGTGTGACGGAGGTGAAGTCAGAAGCTGGAGACACATTGGTAAGCCCCTCTCTTTTTTACTGGTAAATCATGATGTGTCTGTGCGCTCTTAGGTTCTTTCTCTTCTGCCGGGGTTTTAGATGTAAATCCTGGGGAGTTTTTGACAGCCTGAAGGAGGAAACCACAGACACAGGCTCCAATTAATGTCTATTTTTGGAGCTTTGCGCGTTTTGTGCGGGGATTTAAATGATATTATAGGGATCGCTGTGTAGTTATTTCATTATTATGTTGTGGTTACTGCTCCTAATGGGTTGGGTACATTAGGCAATCTGTCCAATTTATATTATAGACTACAGTGTATAGTATAAAGCATGCGTTCCTAAGGCTGGGTTTTTATCCCCATCTGTTTAAGGCTACTTTCACACGCTTCAGTTTTGTCAAATTTGAGTTTGACCTACTCTGAAAATGGCGCAGTATCATGCGGTGACAAAGTTGCGCTGCCCTAGTGGGCGGCAGGCTGGTGACCAGCCTGCAATTTGCGGTCCCCAATGCACGGGCAACCCCTGTACGGCCGCCGGGATGAATCCAGACCCATTCAACTTGAATGGGTCTGCATTTGTCCGTTCCGCAAAAAGATAGTACATGTTCTATCATTTTGTGGTATGGTACGGAACGGAACCCCAAAGAAGCACTCCGTAGTGTTCCCTTCCGTGATTCCGTACACTGTGAATGGGTCCACATCTGTGATGCGGAATGCACACGGAATGGTGCCCGTGTATTGCGCATCCGCAAATGCGGTCCACAATATGGCACCGGGCAGCACACGTTCGTGTGCGTGAGCCCTAAGGCCTCTTTCACACGGGCGTCATGTTTGACGCCCGGATAAGAGGCGGGTGCATTGCGGGAATATGCGCGTTTTTCCCGCGTGGGTGCAAACGTTTGTAATGCGTTTTGCACGCGCGTGAGAAAAATCGCCATTTTTGGTACCCAGACCTGAAGCCGGACTTCATCACTGACGTCCGGTTTCGGGTATACTGGAGAATTGATTATTTTTCCTTATAACATGGTTATAAGGGGAAATGATAGCATTCTTAATAAAGAAAGCTTAGTAAAATGAAGTGGAAGGGGTTAAAAATAATAAAAGTTAACTTACCTTAGCCACTTGATCGTGTAGTCGCGATCTGTCCTCTCTTTCCCTGCATCAGCTAAGATCTAAAGGACCTGTGATGACGTCACATCACATGGTCCAATCACATGGTCCATCACCATGGTAAGTTAACTTTTATTATTTTTAACCCCTTCCACTTCATTTTACTATGCATTCTTTATTAAGAATGCTAATATTTTCCCTTATAACCATGTTAGAAGGGAAAATAATAAAGATCGGGTCCCGTTGCTAAGCAACCATGTGGGAAAATCGCAACGCATCCGCACTTTCTTGCGGATGCTTGCGATTTTCCCGCAGCCCCATTCACTTCTATGGGGCCTGCGTTGCGTGAAAAACGCACAATATAGAGCATGCTGCGATTTTCATGCAACGCAGAAGTGATGCGTGAAAATTACCGCTCATGTGCACAGCCCCATAAAAATGAATGGGTCCGGATTCAGTGCGGGTGAAAACGCGCCCGTGTGCATGAGCCCTAAGAGATTTCCCTCTTCCCCCACAGTTTGTGTCTAAAAATGTGCTAGTGTCTGCCAAAAACTGTTCATTTTATATGGGTTCATTCTTACTTTTGAGACACCTCGTACATTTCCAAATGCATCTTTGCTATTTGATGATGATCAGGCTTTGTTCACATCTGCCGCAGCTATTCTATAAGAACGGCATGCAATCTCTGAGGGATGAAAGACATGACAGACCCCCTTGTCTATAGTTTCTGTGATGGAGGCTCCCAACAGAGTCTCCAACGCCAGTGTGAACAGGAGCGCCGCTGCCTTCTCAAACAGCTGACCCCCACCGATCAGATACTGATGACCTATCCTGAGGATAGGTCATCAGTATCAAACTCCCGGAAAACCCCTTTAATCTGTACATAAGCATTAATCTAAGGAAATAGAGGCCTGCAGCCCTTTAACATCATGCTGCCTAGGTTCTTCCTTTCTTCAGCTACAGAAGTGGAAATCAAAGGATCGACCTCCGCTTCATGTCCTCATCCGTCTCTGTTGTTTTAAGGATTTCGCCATTCTACAAATCTCAGCATGCCTCCAATTATCATCCTGACAAACAAGCACGGCTCCTTCCATTCCTTCATCACTTGTAATGACACATGCGTTGCGTTATCCTCATTTTCTACCATGTTTGTACTCGCTCCTCTGGTCGGATACACATAAGATGTAGTCAGCATACCAGACACGGGTCTGAAGTCTGCCTTATTTAGGTGTCATAGGGGCACATTTATCAAGATCCGCTGAAGATCCGCCCTCTACATAACTTCGGCGCATCCAGTGTCAGTTCTAAATGTAAGACGGCTTCTGAGCGTTTTTTTTTAAATCAGATCTTTTTTATTGACAATAATGTTATTACAGATACACATTAAGCATATTGAATCATAGCAAAAAATAAATCTGCTGTGTACTGTCAAGTTATTTTATATATATATAACTATATGTAAATACAGGTAATTCTGACGTTAGTAACAGAAATACATCTTTAATACGTGCATTTTATGGACAAAAGATAGGGGCACAGCTCTCAATCATTGAGTTCAGGTGTTTAATTCAGTCCCATTGCCACAGGAGTATAAAATCCAGCCCTAGCTATGCAGTCTGCCTTGACATACATTCATAAAAGAATGGCTCGTTCTAAAGAGCTCTTTGATTCCAATGTGGTACTGAAATGGGATGCCACCATTGTAACCTTGTAAGTCAGCTCATGACAATTCTTCCCGAGATATTCCATGATCAACTGGAGCGTTTAGGAACGACAGCATCTCAGCCATGAAGTGGGAGACCACGTAAAGTTACAGTGGGGTCTCTGAGTGCTGAGGAGCAGTGTGCATAGGATTCACAATGCCCTGCTGACTCTATAGCAGCAGAGCTCCAAACCTACTTTGACACAAAAACTGTTCTAGGGGAGCTTCATGGCATGGGTTTCCCTGGCCACGTAGCTGCATGCAGCCTTACATCGCCAAGCACAATGTCAAGCCTCAGATGGAGTGGTGTAAAGCGCGCCACCCCAGGACTCTGAAGCCGTGCAAACATGTTCTGTAGGATGAGGAATCACATTTCTCTATGCTGTAGTGTGCTGGAGGAGTCTGAGTTTGGTGAACGGAAGGAGAAAGTTACCTGCCCGACTGCGTTGTGCCAACTGTACATTTTGGTGGAGAAGGCATAATGCTATGGGGTTGTTTTTTGGGGGTTGTCCTAGGATCCTTAGCTCCAGTGAATGGAATCTTAACGCTTAACGGCATATCAAGACATTTTGGAGAATTGTATGCTTCCAACCTTGTGGAAACAGTTGTTGGACTGTGTCTCTGTTGTGTGAGCTCAGTTATTTGTGTAAGGGCTCATGAAGACGTGGAGCCTGTACACATACATTTGGCATCCGATGGAACGGGCCATCGTTTTGTTTGTTGGATAACAGATCCGTATCTGAGGCATATAAAAGTAAATTAAAGAAACTAATGGAGATGCAAGATGGTTGTATGAACCTCTAAACTTCTCCCTTAAGTTTCAGGAACGGGAAGTAAATGTCTGATTTGCACTTCCTTCTATACGGACGCTATCCTTCACAGTTTGATTGAAGACATGCTTTAGAGTGGTATTGCGTTAGATTAAGTTTCGTTTATCTCTAATGAATTATTTCTACTGTTTAGCAGAAATGAAACCTACAGTAGCTGCCATCTGCTATAAATGTTTGGAGACAACTATCCAATATGCTGTAGCCACTGGTTGGGAATGCGCAGTCTCTTTGTATTAGAAAATCAGGGAACTGATGGCTCCCAGTAACCTGTGGGGAGCCATTTGTGTAACTATGGCTGGTATCCAATACATGACACGTTTCTGGAGCATGTAGAAGAGGTGCTGAGATGCGTGGTAAAGAGAAGGGCAGAGTAGATGTAGAGTAGGACCTCTGAGCTCGCAGTCAGCGCTGCGGACAGGAATGTGTCGTGTGTCTTCGATCATGTAATATGCGTATATGTCCACTCTTCTCTGTTAATTCAGTAGTATTCAGTTAGACTTCATATTTTTATAATTTATCAGTTGTGGATAAATGTCGGATACACAGTAGAAACAATAATATGCTGAGCCTTCAGTTTTCTTATTCCACAATGCACTTTGAGAAGTTCTGGTCAAATTACTCTCCACTCCTAAAGTAAGGTCAGCATGCCTACAAGGATTTAGCTTCTTGGCACCGTCCAACATTGTGTACAACTATTAAGAAGTCAACAAACTTTCCCCAGACGGCGTGCCAGCTGTGTCCTTTATTAAATGCCCCTTAGGCTTTTCAAGATATGCTGCAAAGATGATTAGGATCACATTGTTTGTCACAAAGTCTCAAGTTGTTCCAGACCATAGTGCACCCTGTCAGGAGCTACATGCTGTTGAACCATGGGCACTGAGAAAAGCTGACCAGCAACCTGGTTACAAGCAGCTAACGCTGTGACATGTAGGAGGAAGCATGTCTCCTTAGCTAGCTTGATTCGATTCTTCCATCATATTATACGCTGCTCGTTTCCATGGTTACGACCACCCTGCATCGGTGGTTGTGCTTGCACTCTACAGGAAAATGCGCCGGCCTCTCTGCTGGCCGGGACCATGGGAGTGCACATAGGCTGGTGCTTTTTCCTATAGTGTGCAAGCACGGCTTGTTACAGCAACCGATCAGAGCCCTTGAATTTTGGCGTGGGGGCTCCAAACGGAGGACAGAAGGACCCCCCTCCCTCTTTCTAACCCCACAGATGCTGTGGTCACTATTGACAATGGCATCTGAGGAGTTAAATGCTATGGGACTGCCAAGGAAGGCTGTTTAGCCTAATGGAGAGAGTCCTCTCCTTTCACAGTGTGGTCCTGTACTTGAGATAGGAGCAGGTCCCAGAGGCTCATATTGGACATTTCCAGAGTAAATACCTAGATGGGACAACCCCTTTAGTATTAAATGGGACACTTTTGTAAATCCATTAATGCATATTTCGTACATGTACGGGATTAACGGTAAGGGAATATATGGAGCAAGCTCACATTCTGTCACGGACGTACCGAGATCTGTGAGACTGGCAACACGTGCTTTGATCTGACAGGTTTTCTGGTGGATCAGTAGACGTCTGTGTTGTTTCTGATACTGGCCACACCTTTAACCTCAAAGTGTTGCTATTGTGGTCCTTTAACTTTCCTTATTTACAGTTGCTTCTCCCACAATGCTGTGCGGTTTATAGCTTCAGTGGTATCTGTGGTCTGCTGGTGTTTGGTTCTCGGCTGAGTTCCTGTTGCTGCCATAGCTATTGGAAAGTTAAGTGTTTCCTTTCCCTTTTGCATTTTGTTTTGGTTTATCTGTGTTGTTTTTCCCCTGCCCTTTGTTGTAGGCCTGAGGGAGACTCCTGGTGGTCCTTCCTTTCTGGAAGAACAGGTAGTCTCAGTCCTGTCACTATTGCCAGGGTCTTATAGGGTGAGTTAGGACTTTAGGTACTCCTGCGTATGAACTCACCTACCTATGGGATCTGTTCATACTGATAGCCAGTCAGGACTATGGCTAAGGATTTGACTAGGAGGTGTCCTTCTTTCTTCCCTTGCTTTCAGGCCTTGTTCCTTGTTCCCTCGCCTTCTTCGTCCGGTGTCTCCCTCCCACACACGGGCGTGACACATGCTGGTCATGATGCCAATCCCAGTGATTTAACTCCAGGATGCCGCTATCAATGGCAACCGTGGCATATGTAGGGTTAGAGAGAGGGAGGGGCTCCCTGCAGAAAAAATTGCTGTTCTCTGGTGGCTATGACAGCTTGGGGCTTTAGGAAGGTTCCCAGGCCTTTCATGGCTAGATGCCTGAAAAGCCATGCCTGAGGCACAGTTTCTCAGGCAGGCTGTCACTATCCAATAGACTGCAGTAGTATTCTATTGCAGTCTATGAGACAAGTGATCAGGAGACTGCTTATTCAAATCCCCTAAGGGGACTAAAATTACTCTAAAAAAAGGTTTTTAAAAAAGTATAAAAAAAAAAAAATATTTTAAAAATCCAACTAATCCCCTTTCCCAATTTTGTATGTATAAATAAACAATAAAAAAGTAAACATAACAGGTATCGCCACCTCTGAAAATGTTTGAACTAATAACGTATCAAAATATTTTTCCTGTGCAGTGAAGCCATAGCTGTCCAAAAAGTGGTATGTACCCTACAATGGTACCAATGAAAACTACAGTTCGCCCTGCACAAAACAAATCCCCATACAGCCCTGTAGACAGAAAAGTTATGTGTCAGAAAATGGTGATACAAAGAAAAATTTTATGTTTTCAAATGTTATCATTTTTTAACAAAATAAAAAAGATATAAATTTGGTACTGATGTAATCGTACAGACCCACAAAATAAGTCTGTCATGTCATTTTTAGAGCACAGTGAACGCCTCAAAAGCTAAAAAAAAAAAAAAAACCTTCGCAGAATTGTGTTTTTTTCCAGTTTCACCCCACAAAGAATGCGTTGCCATTTTCCTATAAAATATATTCTACATTAAATGGTGAGATTAAAACAACCTATAACCTAAAAATCAGCCCTCACATGGTTATGTGAATGAAAAATTAAAAAAGTGGCTTTTGGAAGGTCAAAGGAAAAAACCCTTAGGCCTCATGCACACAAAGTATTTTCTTTCCGTGTCCGTTTGTTGTTTTTTTTTTGCGGACCGTAAACGAAACCATTCATTTCAATGGGTCCGCAAAAAAAAACGGAAGTTACTACTTGTGCATTCCGTGTCTGCATGTCTGTATTTCCGTTCTGCAAAAAAAATAGAACATGTCCTATTATTGTCCACATTACAGACAAGGATAGTACTGTTCTGATTAGGGGCCGGCTGTTCTGTTCCGCAAAATACAGAATGAACACAGACGTCATATGTATTCTTTGCGGATCCGTTTTTTGTGGACCGCAAAATACATACGGTCGTGTGCATGAGGCCTTACACTGAAGACCTGACCAGTTTGTTATGGTAAAATGTCTGAAGTCCCTAAGAAGAAATCTCAGTGACCGTACCTGAAGATGCCTCGTCTGCTTCTCCAGCATGTTTCTCAGTTGTACTGTAACAGTTAATACTACAGCTCATTCACCCCTTCCTGATGCAGCAGCTTTCCATTCTTAATCCCTGCCTTCCTGGAGCCATAACTTTTCTGAGTTTTTCTGCTCATATAGCCATGTGAGGGCTTGTTTTTTGCAGGGCACGTTGTTTCTAGTGGCACCACAACGTGTACTGAATGCAGTTTGTCCTTTGTAGGTTGTACAAGCCTTATACTAGAATAAGAGAACATCTGAATGGTGCAGTTAGTATTAGGCTGCATTCACACGAAACATGGTGTTTCACGGATCTGCAGACCGCACGTGCCACGGCTATCATGGAAAATGCCTATTAGAATAGGACATGTTCTGTTCTTTTTGCGGGCCGCAGCATGGAGGAATGGATGCGGACTCATTCATACGGTCGTGTGAATGTAGCCTTAGGGTTCCGTTTCCGTATTGTGGATCCGCAATAAACGGACACCATTCCGTGTACATTTCGCATCACGAATTGGGACCCATTCACTTCATTCGGTCAGCAAATCAGGAGATGTGGAGTGGTGCGGAAACGGAACCCTACGGAAGCACTACGGAGTGCTTCTTTGGGGTTCCGTTCCGTACTTACGTACCGCAAAAAGATAGAAGATGTCCTATCTTTTTGCGGAATGGAGGCATGCGGACCCATTCAAGATGAATGGGTCTGGATCCGTCCCGGAGGCCTCACGAACGTTCTCCGTGCATTGAGGACCACAAATTGCAGCCCCAATGCACAGAACGGAACACATACGTTCGTGTGAACGTAAAAAATCCATCTAATGTGTGTGTTCCAGTCTCCTTTCTTCAGTTATAGAAAAGTGGTGGAGACACAAAATGACATTGGTTACATAGAGAAGGGTATTGGATTTTGATGTTAGATGCGTCAGTCCAAAAGGGGTTAAATCATAGGATCGATCTCATTCTAAATTATTGTTCTTTTCTAATTTACCTGGTGATCGGAGGGAGTGCCTATGTGAACGCTTATATTCCTGACGTTGGGACTAACCTCTTCCTGACTGCCCACTGGGTATATACGTTCTATCTGCACATGCCCTGTGCAGATAGCATGTGTATACACGTGCAGGCAGCGCTTTTATCCCAGCGCTGGGATTTAAGCTCCTGCAGTCTAGCAGGAGCAGGTCGGGTCCCGGCTGACAGACACAGCAGGGACCCTGAGGAGAAGACAGGGGCGGTTTATTAACGCTTCTGCCTTCTCCTGTGCCGGCAGGAGAGCGCTGAACGAGCGCTTAGTGGAGGGAGCACTACCTCTATTAGTCCCGGCGGTCAGGTGACAGGGGCAGGAGCAGAGCTACAGGGTCTAAAGAGACCCTGATCAGCTCTGTCTATGTGTCATGCCCCCACAGGGGGCTGTTTTCCCTTATAACTGGGGCTCCTGTGGATGCCCCAGTTACAGTGGAAACAGTGAAAAAAAAGTTTTTAAAAAAGTCAGTGTCCTCCAGAGGTCTTTTAATGACCTCCTCTGTGACATAACCAACATGTGCACAAAATCACAAAAAGTTGCCTGGACAGCATGGACTTTTTTGGGCCCGGTCATGAAAGGGTTAAGGACCCAGAGGGGTTGGAAACGCGTTAGTTGGTGCCATTCTACTTATGGACGGAACTCAATAGCGGAAAACTTTAACGCAAGTGTGAAAGTACCCGTAGGAGTAACATGTTGTGACATCTTCCAAATGAAAAGCTAAAGGTCCCTTTAAAACTGACCAGGTAATTATCAGGAGTGAACCTTCTGTTCCAGAGAATTGCCTGCTGTTCATAGGAAGTGAGAGCTGCATTTACGATGATGAATGATCGCTACTGTGATTACTTGTCCCCATGCAGACTAAATATTTCTGGGCAGCAGATACTTGCTTACTCAGCATGATTTGCTGCTCAGAACAATGATTCTGGGGTCTGAAACAACACTGCCTTCACCCAACGAACAAGCATTTACTCATTCATCAGGTGACTGCTGGCCCCTTTATACAGAGCAATTATTGGGAACGAGCATGCCTAAGATTCTTGGCTCTTTAGGCTGGTGCCACACATAGGTTTTTTCTGATATTTGTTCAGCATTTTTTAGAAAAAAAAAACTACCAGCTCCAGATGTTGCATGAAAGTCTATGGGAAATATTAAATGCAGGTCAAACAGGCATTTTTCGGTAGAGGCATTTTTTTCAAACTTGATGGCATTTTACTAAAAAATACAGTGTGCTCTGGGCGTAGCATTTTTTTTCTGACATTTCCCTATAGATTTTTCTATAGGAAAAAAAAAATACATAAAAAAAAGGTTGTGTGGCTAAAAACTAACACCCCTAAAACACTTGTATTGTTTTATACAATAGAAGAAAAGGTTAAAAAAAGACTGTGAGTGGCAGCGCCCTGACTGATGCGTTCATTATAACATCAACTTGCTATCAATGAACCATCTGCTTAGGCTACTTTCACACTCGCGTTTTGGGCGGATCCGTCATGGATCTGCAAAAACGGATCCGTTACAATGATACAACCGCATGCATTCGTCATGGATCTGTTTGTATTATCTGTAACATGGCCAAGACGGATCCGTCATGAACTCCATTGAAAGTCAATTGGAGACGGATCCGTTTTCTATTGTGCCAGATTGTGTCAGAGAAAACGTTTTCTCTGACACAATCTGGCACAATAGAAAACGGATCAGTCTCCCGTTTTGCTCAGTTTCGTCAAGCGGACAGCAAAACGCTGTAGGCCGTGGTTTCCATTCCGGAGACTGAACGGAGGCAAACTTGTGAGCGGATCCTTTTCTATTCAGAATGCATTGGGGCAAAACTGATCCGTTTTGGACCGCTTTTGAGAGCCCATGACGGATCTCACAAACGGAAAGCTAAAACGCGAGTGTGAAAGAAGCCTAACTTAAACCGATAACATTTAGGACCTAGAGGAAGAGGCATGATGTTCTCCCTTTTACCAATGGTATGCATTTGTGTATGTTGAAATGTTTCTACAGCAGTTGGACTGTTTTTGCAGCTTTATGACTAGTACAATTGTATTTTATAGGGTTATTACCATTCTTTAGGTGTACGGGCTTGTCTGCCTATTAGAAAGAGGCAGTTCATGCGCCGTTAGCGTGCACATTCCTTGGCGTGCACATGGTATGCACACTCCAGGCATCCTGCTGCTGTCACTAGCTCATTGTCCTCTGACATGTTGTGTAAAAACAGCAATGTACAGATGATCCAAGGCTCCCGAGATTCCCATAAAATGGTATTTTGGTCACTCCAGGCAAAAACCAAAAATTCACCCTTTGGCCATTTGAAGTCATGATGCTGTATGTGTTCTCAAAGCTTCATTCACCTGATGGACGCCATTAGAGATCCCCTACTAGGCTGCAGCCGACCAGAACGCTGCTGTCCGGAGATACTTCACAGTCAGGATAGGGCCACATTCACACGGCCGTATTTTTCCTCCACTTCCGATCCACATTTTTGGGATGTGGACCCTTTCATTTCAATGTGTTCACAAAAATTGCGTGTCCACATCCATATGTCCGCAAAAAATAGGGATGACGTCCATGTGGCATGTTTTTTCTGATCCATTGTAACAGTGCCTATCATTGTCCGCAAAACCGAAAGGAATAGGACAAGTTCTTTTTTTTTTTGAGGAGCCATAGGACGGACATATGGATGTGGACAGCACACTGTGTGCTGGCCGCAATTTTTGTGAACACATTGAAATGAAAGGGTCCACATCCCAAAAATGTGGATCGGATGTGGAGCAAAAATACGGCCGTGTGAATGAATGTGGCCCTATCCTGACTGTGGATCTGGGAAAAACGGACCGCAAAACAACAAAGGTCGTGTACATGAGCCCTAAGGCCTCATGCACACGGCAGTATTTTGCGGACCGTATACTAGCCATTATTTCAGTTCAGCATACTGACAGTATACTGACCCATTCACTTCAATGGGACCGCAAAAAATACTGAAGTGTCTCCATATGGCTTCTGTTTCCGTTTTTCCGTTCCATTTAAATATAGAACATGTCTTATTTTTGTCCGCAAAATCACGTTCAGTGGCTCCATTCAAGTCAATGGGTCCGCAAAAAAAACGGAAAGCATACGGAAAGGCATCCATATGTTAATACCTTTTAAGACCAGCCCAATTTTTATTATGAAATTATTGTATACTGTATATGCCAAACGGAACCGAAACAGAAACACAACGGAAACTAAAAACGGAACCACAGATCCGTTATAAACAGACCGCAAAATACTGAAAAAGGCATACGGTCGTGTGCTAGAGGCCTAAGGCTGTGTTCACATCACGTTTTTTGTCCCACATTTGATTTATACACATGACATACGTTAAATTAATGCCTCAGATGGATGCCAGTTGGGTTAAAAAAAACAAAATCACTTTAACATATACTTTCCGGAATCTGCAGGATGGAAAAGCATAGTGTCCTACACTTTTGCATCCTTTTTTCCCCAATATGTATGTTAAAAGTGGGACAGCCCCTGAGGAAACAGCTGTTAAAAGCAATCCATATTTAAGGAGCTCCGTACAGTATTAAAATGTATTGGCTCCGATGAGCCGAAGCTATTGCTTCGCGAAGTACCACTTGGAACCGAACCCCAGTTCGGGAAATGGCTTTTTACAGTACAAATTAATTTATGAAGTCATCGGAGCCTATACACTCCTGCTCCGTATTAAAACAAAGTTTTATGCGAATCGACTTCGCTCATCCTGTACCTTGGTGCATAAAATCTTATTGGAGCGCCGGCCGTAGATTTTATCAATACTGAGAACAGTGGATATTGTACTTTTTTAACAATTTTTTAATTCTGACCTAACTCTTGATATATCATTACAACTTGTAGGTCGCAAACTGTGCTCTTGCTGCAAGTGCTTTGGAACTCTAAAGAACCTGTGCAAATGCATAATCTCAGATTAACCTGCTTCTTTATTTTTCCAAGCACGTGCTAAGCACAAAGCATTTGTCTTATTGTAGTGCCCCTTTGTGTTGTTCACCTTATTTACCCTCTTTCTCTACCCATTACTGTGCTACCAATACGTACTTAAATTCTTTTTGTGTTTTGTTCACGACGGAGACAGGCACTACAGTGTTCCGTGATGCAGAACAAACACACCTATTATGGGTCTGTGAAAAACGGAACACAGCTCACCAAGCACAGCGCCATCCATTGGATAGTGGCCGTGCTTGGTATTGCAGCTCAGCCCCATTCTTTTGAATGAGACTGAGCTGCGCTTAGGCCACGTTACCGTTGAACGTAACATCATTGGCCAAGGAAGAGACCATGGTGCTGTGGCCTCTTAAAACAGGTCATTCGCAGGGGTGTCGGGAGTCAGAACCCCACGATCAGATACTGAAGGTCTATCCCGAGGACAGGTTATCGAAGAGACCCAACGCCTTTAAGGCTGGGTACTACATGACATGTCAGAGAATTTGCGTGAGAAAAAAATATGTGCAACTTGCTGTAGTGCGATTAGTCAGTGGTGTCACAACGCAGAATCCATCAGTCACAGCCGCAGCATGTCGCGTTGCGACACCATTGACAGTCCTTAGATTCATTGATGCGCAACACACGTTGCCGTGTAGCTCCAGCCCTATAGTTAAAATCAATTCAAAGTGCTACAAAGTCAGGGTATAGATGCCGTCTAATGGTTTCATAGAGTCAAATACCTGTACACCAGCATCATTTATGTTCATGAGTAAGGACCGTAATGATTTTTAAGGTCTGAAACGCGTTGTTCGTTGAGTCCATTTCCTGTACTGAAGATTTTAACCTTATGGAATAAAATTGCAACTTTTAAGAAGCTGGATTTTCCTGTTTTTTTCCCTTGAAGTTTCACAGTCCAGTCCTGACTGCATCCGTGCTTCTTCGCTAAGTCACGACAGGGGAGAGCTGCTTCTCTTCGTTTTTCCCGAGCATCATTTATCAGTATTATTCCCGCATTTCTTTTTACACCAGCATATATACGTAGCTATGTCAGTTAACAGATTGCCAGCCCATGGAGAATAAATGTAAATCAAAAGTAAAACTAGCTAGAAAGCACTAAGGCCTCTTTCACACTAGCGTTTTAGCTTTCCGTCCTAGAGTTCCGTCCTCGGGTCTCTAGGACGGAAAGCTGCTGATCAGGATTATCCCCATGCATCCTGAATGGAGAAAAAATCCGTTCAGGATGCATCAGGATGTCCTCAGTTCAGTACTGACACGTTTTTTGGCCGCAGCAAAATTCGCAGCATGCTGCGCTTTTTGCTCCGGCCAAAAATCCTGAAAGCATGCCGGAAGGACGGATCCGGAATTATTGGCCATTGAAAGGCATTAGTCCAGATCCGGCCTTTAGCTAAACGTCGTTTCCGCGCATCGCCGGATCCGACGTTTAGCTTTTTGTCAATGGTTACTATGGCAGCCAGGACGCTAAAGTCCTGGTTGCCATAGTAAAGAGTAGGGGGAGCGGCATACTTACATTCCGTGCGGCTCCCGGGGCGCTCCTGAATGACGTCAGGGCACCCCAGTGCATAGATCACGTGATCGCATGGATCACGTGATCCATGCGCGCGGGCGCTCTGACGTCATTCAGAGCGCCCGAGCCGCACGGAATGTAAGTATGCCGCTCCCCCGCTCCCCACTGCTACTATGGCAACCAGGACGCTAGTAGCATCCTTGCTGCCATAGTAACACTGAAAGCATTTTGAAGACTGATCAGTCTTCAAATGCTTTCAGTTCACTTGCGTTGTGCCGGATCCGGCGTGCACGTCCTGCGACGGAAGTGCACGCCGGATCTTCACAACGCAAGTGTGAAAGAGGCCTTAAATATGTGAGTGGATAAAATCCCATAGATTACATTTTTTCATAAAAAACTGATTGGGTTGTGATGTCTATGTGGACGTTTCTGATGTACAGGAGATAGAATTACTGATGTGTCTACTTTCTATATTCGCTGTTATTCAATTCCATTCTAAGCAAGTTTGAATTGAACTCTTCTATGATTTATAGGCCAAGTCACAAAGTAATCGCTGTGCTGGAACATGTCTTGTTCCGTTTTGCTCTTGTTTTTCTGCTGACTTTATCATTTTAGATATAACATTGGAAATCCTATAAGTTCCCTTAGCTCATTACTTGCACTGGGTCGTTTTATCTGTCACAAAATTATACTCTGACATACTAGCAATTCTGTATTGATCTCTTCTGAATACACAGCCGTGAGATAAGCTTGTAACTTTTCGATTTTTTTTTTTCCCATATCATTACTGCATTTTATTTCTGCTATATTTTATCCGGCACAAAGAAAGATTGAAATGGAAAACACGTTAAATGCAGCAAAAAAAGATGCTGCTGGTATCAGTGATCAAAATAATAGATATAATAGTGTGAACACTGTAAAAACAAAGGCACAATTGCGGTTGTTTTCCTATTCCACCCTATTAAAAATATTTTACAGCTTCATATGGAATATTAAATGGTGCCATTAGAAAGTAGGACTTAGGCTAGGTTCACACGACGACATTTGTCGCGCCACAAAAAGTCGCACTATTGTTGCGCGACAATTTTTACAATGAGAGTCTATGGTGTCGCATTGCGACATGCAACATGCTGCGACTGCGACGCGACAAAAAATACATTCAAGATGGGTTTTTCTGCAACTGTCGCGTCGCAGTCGCAGCATGTCGCAATGCGACACCATAGACTCCCATTATAAAAATTGTCGCACGACAATAGTGCGACAGAATGTCGCGTGACAAATGTTGCAGTGAAGTTGTGCCCTATTTGTCGCGCGACTTTTTGTCGTCGTGTGAACCTAGCCTTATCCCGCAAAAAACAAGCCCTCATATGGCTATGTGAATGGAAAAGCAAAAAAGTTATGGCTGTTGGAAGGAGGAAGTAAAAAAAACAAATCTCAAAAATGGAGAGAAGGGGTTAAACGGGTTATCCCATAATTATTGTCAAAAATGAAAACCAGACAATATATAGTACATGACAACCTCTTTCTAACAAAGCTAGAACCAGCCCTGTACTTCACATCGATCCAGAGATCTCCCCATTCATTGCTCTGCTAGATTTATATCAAGCTGGAGGCTCAGGGGGTGTGTCTTTTCTGCTGCAGTTAAGGGGGCGTGTCTCAGCTCTACCTATCACAGCTCAGGGGGCGTGTCTCAGCTCTCCCAATCACAGCTCAGGGGGCAGCTGAAGGATGAAACTGAGCATGTGCGGCCTTCTCAGTGAGCAGGACAAAGAAATAAGAAAAATAACAGACAGCAGGTGGCGCTATACAGATGTATTTTATTGAATAGCTCAGTGGCTATAAATGTTTTTTAATCACATGCAATTATAAAAGTATTCAGATCCTGGTGCTGGTTTGAAAACTGTAAAATATTTTTCCTGGGACACCCCCTTTAAAGAGGACTTGTCTCCACTCCTCACATGCCTGTTTTAGTAAATACTTGTATGCCTCTTGAAATAACAGCTTTAGGACATCTTTTCCAATAATCTGTGCTGTGCTATTCCTACAAATATTTGACAAATTGGTGTTAAAATTTCCCATTGGTGTTTCCCCAAACAGTCTGGCGATATCAACACTGATTGGACAGTGTCAGTGTGAATGCCAAATAAGTGGTTCATTTATTCATGCATTTCTAGGAGGAATAACAGAACAGCACATATTATGACGTGTCATATTATGGGGGAATAAAATAGACATGCCAAGAGTGCTGACCGGTTCTTTTTAAAGGGGTTGTCGGTTTTCACAGGAGACCCACGTTTAGATTTGTCTCTTGATTTTTAGACTAAAAGTAAACGACCAAACCTAGATGTCTCATACAGATCACCAAGTATCATGTTATCATCATCTAATGTTATAATTCACAAGATCATCGCTTCCATCATAGTAATCTTGCACTTGAACTGTTTTTCTTGATAGGAATCCCTTTCCCAAGGAACTTTCTCCAGATCTGCAAGAAAATCCTGTGCAGACTATTCCGTGTGTTCGTCCATGTATACATTCATCACTTTGACCGTATCCTACTCATGGGAGCAGAAGCACATGTTAATACCTGCTACAAGCACTTTTACTACTTTGTAACAGAACTGAACCTCATAGATCGCAAGGAGCTAGAGCCACTGGTAAGATACGTGTATCCATCTCATTGTTTCATCATCTGACACATTTTCTGAAATACAGGAGAGCACCATCTGCAAAAGGTGGCCCTTCAGACCATTTTTGGTCAAATGCAAATCAGATTTTTCCATGCCATGAAGCTATACTGAAGGAGTTAATTTTCCTAAATAGTATAATACAATAATAGTATAATACATTTTCTATCAGATTATATTGCCAAGGACAGACACCTCAGAAGGAGAACTTTGCTAAAGAATTTATAAAGCCTCTTTAGATTGTCCTTTAAAAGCGACCCTCTATTCCAAAAGTAAAATTTGGCTATATACATGGGAGCATACTTGGTGCCTTCCCTAGAAAAGATGGTACCTGCATTCTAGTCCCTCAACTCCTTCATAAAATGACCATCATTTCTTAAACTTTACTGTACAGATGCTTTCATAAATTCTAAATCATCTCATCCCCCTCCCACTGGCCTGGGATGCACCAGCATGGTGTCCATTGTATCTAGGTTTTCCTCTGCAAGTGTTGATGCTGGTTGACCCAGAGTAGTGGAAGGGGGTGTGGGACATACGTGACAAAAAGTGACCCCATTTTGGAAACTACAGGATAAGGGGTCAGTTTTGTTGGTACTATTTTAGGGTGAATATGATTTTTGGTTGCTTTATATTACACTTTTTTTGAGGCAAGGTAACAAAAAATAGAAATTCTGAAATTTCATCTCCATTTGCCAATAACTCTTGTGGAACACCTAAAGGGTTAACAAAGTTTGTAAAATCGGGTTTGAATACCTTGACGGGTGTAGTTTCTTATATGGGGTCACTTTTATGGAGTTTCTACACTAGGGGTGCATCGGGGGGGCTTCAAATGGGACATGGTGTCAAAAAACCAGTCCAGCAAAATACGCCTTCCAAAAACCATATGGCGTTCCCTTCATTCTGTGCCCTGCCGTTTGGCCATACAGCAGTTTACGACCACATATGGGGTGTTTCTGCAAACTATAGAATCAGGGCAATAAATATTTTGTAAAGTTTTGTTTGGCTGTTAAACCTTGCTTTGTCACTGGAAAAAATGGATTAAAATGGAAAAATTTCCAAAAAAATCGAAATTCTAAAATTTTATCTCCATTTGCCATTAACTCTTGTGGTAAACCTAAAGGGTTAACAACGTTTGTAAAATCAGTTTTGAATACCTTGAGGGGTGTAGTTTCTAGAATGGGGTCATTTTGGGTGGTTTCTATTATGTAAACCTCACAAAGTGACTTCAGACCTGAACTGGTCCTTAAAAAGTGGGTTTTTGAAAATTTCTGAAAAATTTCAAGATTTACTTCTAAACTTCTAAGCCTTGTAACGTCCCCAAAAAATTAAATGGCATTCCCAAAATGATCGATACATGAAGTAGACATATGGGGAATGTAAATCAATAACTTTTTTTGGCGGTATTACAATGTATTATAGAAGTAGAGAAATTGAAACCTGGAAAATTGCTAATTTTTCCAAATTTTTGTAAATTTGGTATTTTTTTATAAATAAAAAATGAAATTTTTCGACTCCATTTTACCAGTGTCATGAAGTACAATATGTGACGAAAAAACAATCTCAGAATGGCCTGGATAAGTTAAAACGTTTATATAGTTATCACCACATAAAGTGACACTGGTTTAGTCATTTACTAAAAATGTCCGGGTCCTGAAGGTGAAATAGGGCCGAGTCCTTAAGGGGTTAAGATCCACATCATTGTTCACCCTGGCCGTGTTAATTGCTGGGAAGTGATTTTAGAAAGGCTGATGATAACCCTTACTGAACTGTCTGGCAGAGGAGATGACTAAGGGCATAAGTAAATCATTAAAATTACATTTTTTTTTTCAATTTAGACCTGATCATGAAAGTCCAAGCAAATAAGGAAAAGTTACCACACTACTGGTTCACGTAGTAAGGTGTCTCCTGCATTCAGCATGTAGCTAGGCCCCTGAACGGTAGAATTCTGTTTGTGTATGACTTTAGGAAAAGAAAGTTTAAAGCTACAGTGGAGGCATGCTTCCCTTGGTTTCATATTTACTTGGACACTATGGGGAAGATATATGAAGACTGGCGGATCCAGCAGTCTTGATCTCTCTGTACTGGTTTGAGATGCAACTGATTTGTTAAGAGACAGAAGACTCCTAACATCAGGCGCATCTGTGCCCAGCGATTTGCCAGTAAGTGAAGTCTGCGCCAGTCTGCTTCAGCTATAACTTCCGCCACTTTCTGGCGAAAGTTATAGTAAATGCGGCGGACTGTGCGAAGCCACGTCCCTGTCCACTGAGCCTCACCCCTTTTTCTCGGCACTTCGGTAAAAGATGGCGTGCGCCTTAATGTGCGGCTTTTTTATGCCACAATTGTGATGTATAGGGCTTGATAAATGTCCCCCTATACCTTGCTCCCTGTTTCTAATGGAATTTCTACATCTCACAATTTTATCTGACTGTTGAGGAAAGTACAGGGGTCCCTCAAAATACAATATTTTCTACATACCGTGTTCTTTCCTGGGCAACTGTAAGTTGAAACTAGACTCAGCATACAATGTCTCAGACTCAGATCCAACCAACACGGCCCTTTCTCTGGTAACACCCCTGTATTGGTTGTCTAGTAGCGCCTCTTTACAGTACAGTGTGGTACTACATGTCCTGTACTGCTTTCTGTGCCAGGATGACCTGCTCCGTTGGATGTCAGGTGAGGGTGACTTCATTGTATGTTCTGGTACACTGGATGCTATACAGGACTCTATACAGTATGTAAGGACTTGCTTTATGTGTCGTAGTTATCTGCTCATTTTCTTAAATCTTCATTTTCACTTATCTTGGGATGGCATTTTAGGTCTTTGGAACCAATTACTAGTTTTCCATAGACTTATGGACTCAAGTTAGAATCAGGGACCTACATAAAAATAATTGGGCCCCATAGCAACTATCTAAATTGGGCCTCCATGTCCGGATGCGCCAGATCCTGCACTACCATGATTCTTGTTGTTGTGCTCCTGTGACAGAGCTGAACAATGAACGTCACTAGTGCAAATGTGTGACAAAGCCTAATATACACCTCAGCTGCTGCAGAACATCATAATAGTGATAAGAGAACAACAAGTCTCATCATGACCAGTTCAGGCCTGTTTCACACTGCCGGCAGTAGTTCCAGGAAACTGTAGTACTCTGTCTGGGTACATTGGGGCCGGCGGGCACTCCGATAACCTCTAGGAATGCCGAACCCAGAGAGCTCTGGCAGGTTGTTTTTTGCCGGAACAGTTTTCTGGAACTACTGCCGGCAATGTAAAACAGGTGAAAATTAGTGGGCAATACATGCAGGGTTAAAGAGAGAGAACTACAACTCCCAGCATGTCCAGGCTGTTATTATGGAACACAAATAGACATAACAGGGAGAGGGAACTACAACCTCCAGCATTACCAGTCTATTATACAGCGTCAGTGGATATTATAAGAGGATCGGACCACAACTCCCAGCATGCCCAGACTGTTATTGTAGGGCATCAGTGAACATTACATGGAGAGGGATACAGTAGGACAAAACTACAACTCCCAGTTTTAGGATGTTATGGGCTCCTCCAGGCACACACAGAAGCTCCTCCCCATGTAGTTTCACTCCATTTCCCTCTCCACTGCTGAGCTCCGTCTCCCTGCCCTGGTCACATGACGATGACATCATCACAGGTCCATCAGCTGTAAAACTAATGTCTCTGTACTCTGTATGGCTGCCCTGATCACATGCTGATGGCGTCATCGCAGGTCCTTCTGCACAGCTAGCTAGGTTTCCCGGCTAGCTATGTAAGTGTATTTGGGTGTGGGGCTTTCCTGCAGGCCCGGGGCCCCTTCCTCCACAGGTCCCATAGCAGATGCGTGGTCTGCATCTATTAGAGGTACGTCACTGGGTACAATGGTTTCAACATACAATGGTCGTCCTGGAACCAAGTAGTATAGCGATTTGAGGGGCCTCTGGTATATAGTTACAAAGAATTATGCCGCTGTCATACAGAAAGGCTGTGTGTCTATACTGTAACTACCACTCTATAGGTAATATTGCCTATTCACTTTGAATTTGCTAATTGCTGCTTTACATGAACAGAAATCCATTGTGTTGAAAGATTTCTAGCAGCTCTAATTGAGGAAATTAGAGCAGATAGTCCGCATTAGGCAGAGCAGGCAGACACATTACAGTCAGATCATCATCAATATGATCTATCTGCTATACTAATATGCCATTAAATGTCTCTTCCAGGAGGACGAGTTCTGGACATTACAGTTTACAATATACCGTCTGCTTAGGAATTCCTAAAATCTAGAATAAATATTGCATGATGTGACCTCGTGAAAATGAGTTTCCTACCCTGAAAGGAGATTTTGTGCAAATTCCTTGCTGTAGGCCTGAGAATATGAGCGAAGCCTTCCTCCTGAGGCTACAGAGGTGACAAGTGATAGCTTAATAAAGCCGAGTGGTACCTAATTATTAATGGTGGAGGACAGCGCCTCGGGTCATCGGTGGCGTGGTGTCTTCCTCTTCTTTCATGTCTTCTCACCCGCTGCTGTTTGCAGATAGTGTTACATGCAGCTCAGTATGCAGGTCATACCTCACTAGAAGTGACCAGCGCCCCGTATTGGAGATGTGCCCACAGTGGCATCATTTCATTGTACAGGCTAGGCAGAGACTCAGTTCTTATTACTAGCACTTTCATGTGCTTCACTAGAAATACCGTAGATGGATGGGAATTTCCTTTGCAGTTATATATTGTTCAATGTGTGGCCCTGCAGCTTAGCCTGGGGTACCAGGGGGTCAACAACCCAAAATAATTCAATGGCTACCTTTCAGTCACTGCCCTCAGTAATTCACAGTGTAAATAATTTGGAAAGGTTCCCTAATATAACGGCCCTCCATTTATTTACTGCAGAACAGAATAATTGCTGCTACATTATGTGCGATTATTACTTTAATAACTTCCTATTGTCATGAATCCAGCTTTTTGGCTGATTTAGCACTTGTCACTGTATATCGTGATGCAGTGGCCATATTATGGCGGTGTTCAGATTGATTGACACTATGACTACAGTCTGAACAAGCAGTGCTGTAGAGTCGTATTCCACACAGGCGCTAGTATACTGTGATACTTATCTTTATATGTTGATGCTGTGGTACTGGGGCGGTACCGCCATCTATAATAAACTATCAAATCGATTGTACCATGCCATCATTCAGTATAACACACTATCCTTTTACTCTGGTACGCCCAGACGCTTTATCCTATGACCGTAGGTGATATGACGGCACAATCCACAGAGACAATTACCTGTCCTTATCACCGTCTTCTTCTCCCACGGTACTACATTAGATAGGTCTCGTCGAGGTCTTTGCTGTTTTATCCAGAGTCATAGGGTAAAGGTGTACGCTTGAAAGTCTCTGCTTTTAAGACGGATAGTGATACTTCATAAAATAGTTTTTACTTAATATTCCCCGCATGTCTTCTTTATGTTGGCATCCATTGTAATTTTATTTTTTTAGGATGTAAGAAAGCTTATAAGTTTAGAAGCAAATTTTAACATTTTTAAGAAAATTTCCAAAACCCATTTTTCAAAAGAACCAATTCAGTTTTGAAATCCACTTTGTAGGGATGACATAATAGAAACCACCCATAAATGACCCCATTTTAGAAACTACACCCCTCAAATTTTTCAAGAAATGTTAGAAACCGTGTTAACCCTTTAGTTGTCCCACATGAATTTAAGGAAAATATAAGGGACATTTCAAAATTTTAAACCAATTTTCCTGTAAAACAGCAAACTGCAGTTTACAGAAACACCCCATATGTGGTTGTAAACTGCTGTATGGCTACACCACAGGACTCAGAAGGGAAGGAGTGTCATATGGTTTTTGGAGGGAAAATTTTGCAGGAATAATTTGATGAGCCCATGTTGTATCTGAAGACCTCCTGATACACCTTTACAGTGGAAACCCCCAAAAAGTGACCTCATGTAGGAAACTACACCCCAAAATGAATATTTCAAGGGGGGCAGTAAGCACTTTGTTACATAGAAAAAAGAAACACTTGGCCGTAAAAATGAAATATTTTACAAAAAAAATTCAATCTAGGTCCAATTTTTTCATTTTAACAAGGGATAACAGGAGAAAATGCACCCCACTATTTGTTATACATTTTCTCCTGAATACAACAGCACCTTTTATGTGGTCATAAACTGCTGTATGGGCACACCTCAGGGCTCAGAAGGGAAGGAACGCCATATGGTTTTTGGAGGGCAGATTTTGCTGGGATAGCTTTTGGATGTCAGGTCATATTTGAAGAGACCTTGAGGTACCCCTAGAACGAAACCACAAAAAAGTGACCCCATTTTGGAAACTACACCACACAAGGCATTCATTGAGGGGTGTGGTGAGTGTATTGACCCAACAAGCATTTCATAGAATATAGAAACAGTTGGCTGTGAAAAATTACTAATGAAAAATTTAATATTTTCCAATAAAATGTTGCTTTAGCACCAAATGTTTCATTGTCACATGTGGCAACTGGAGAAAATTTACCCCAACACTTGTTGTGCATTTTTTGCTGAATACGAAAAACACCCCATTTGTGATCGTAAACTGCTGTTTGGGGACATGACAGCGTTCAGAAGGGAAGGAGCAGCATATGAATTTTCTAACATGGAATTTGCCTACATTGTTTTTAGGGGCCATAACTTTTTTTTTTTTTATTGTTGATATTGCTGTGATGGGTTGTTTTTTGCAGGACAGGCTGTAGTTTATTTTTTTTGTACCATTTTGGTGTAATATGACTTTTTTGGATCACTTTTTATACCATTTTTTGGGGAGGTGAGGTGGTCAAAAATTGCAATTCTGTCAGTGTTTTTAATTTTTATTTTTTATGGGGTTCTCTATGCAGTATATATTGTATGATAACTTTATGCCTGGGTTCTATACGGTTATCGCGATACCACATATATATAATTTTATTTTTAATTGAACTTGAATTTTTTGAATTAATTGAATTCTTTTGAATTTTTCTTTAACACTTTTTGTACCAAGACTCACTTAGTTCTTGAAGATCCAGTAGGTGTGATGGCTCTACAATATACTGCAATAGTCTATTGCAGTGTATTGTTATTAAGCCTGTCACTGAAACTAAGCCTGATAAGGGCAAGCCCTTTTAGGCTTAGGGTACATGGCAAGCCAGGAGGCTTTTTTTAGGCCTCCAGTTGTCATGGTAGCCATTGGGATGCTGTCATGGCAGTGCAGCCGCCCGATGGGAGAGGGAAGGAGCTCCCTCCCTCTGTTAACCTTTTTTATACAACGGTCTCTATAGACCCACAGCAAGGAAGGGGTTAAACAGCCAGGATCAGTGCCAGTACTGATGTCGGCCGTTGTAGCAGAATGTCAGCTGTATATTACAGCTGACACTCAGTGCTCAGGCCGCGCGGCCATCCTGAATAGTAAAATGGCCGCTGCAGGGGAACATTAGGGGCTGCAGGTACCCTGATCAGAACACATTGGGGCTGCATGGGCTCAGCATGGGCACAACAGTGTGCCACATGGGACTACAAAGGAGGGCCATCTGGGCATATAACCAGATTCTGATCCCCACATTACTGAACTTTGGAGCCACCCCGTCTGTTGGCTTTCCAGTCAGTTTTTCATCTCCTATACAGTGTTTTCAATAAACTGCTGACGTTAGATGAAGGATATACATTATTTCAGCTTATAAACCAGATGCCCTATTGTATTTATGTACATATGGCATGATTGACCAGAGCTCCTAGTAATATGAGAGACAATCAAGCACTTCAGTCCTTATAGCCTTCAGTATGGGCTATGTGCTGACACTACTAAAGAACGTCTCCTAATTCTGTAACGCATATAGCTGTCTTGAAGCACAATGAGCAACTCTGAATGTTCATTTTACCATTTTGCATCTGGAATGTGATTGTCCAGTTTGAAGTAAAATGACCTATATATCTGACATTCATCAATCTGTAATTTACTAATTCTAGCTTCTGACTGTGTAATGTAATAAGACTGGCGATTTAGATGCTGGTGTTAGTCCCTGTCCCCTGCAGCTTGATGCCCCTAAGTTATGTAGAGGAGCATGATCCGGTGGCCGTTCAACAAGATTAAAGTCATTTTCTACGCCAAAAACAGGCGGATAAAATGATGAATGAGACGGCCTGCTGGCCTGTCCTCTTCCCTGCCCACACCACGACCCCTTTTCTCAGAACTTGAGAAAAAATGCGTAAGTGACTCCACAGTGAAAAAGGCACAGATTTAGCCGCAAGACACTGTTGCGGCAAAATCTGGGCGTTAAATATGCCAAAAAGTGGCATATATTTAATCATAAATGAACCCCCCTAAAAGGCGTATTTACATGAGCCAACCGAGAACCTCCGATAATTGCCTGTGGGATTGAAGAGCTGGGATGTTGTAATCACCGCCACTGTATGGGATGAGCAACGGCAACTGCTATCACTCATCCTCAAACAGATCCATTGTTTCTGGGCAGTAGATTGCTGTTTACACTGCTTGATATACGGCCCAGAAATTATGATTTAATGTTCTGAATGAAAGATCATTTCAGATTTATCAGGAACGAGCATTTGTAGTAACGATCATTTCCGATAATCTGCCCGACAATTGTGCGGTGTAAATCCGCACACAACCTGTCCATATAGTCTGTTGTATGAGGGACCACGCGTTTGATCATGATTATAACTGTTCTGTGTGGGGTCAGGTTACTCAGTAAATCTATAGCAGCTACTCTGTAACTCTAAATTTGGCAGATCTCTAGCAGCCTAACCGGTATAATACACATGCAGTGTTTAACTACAACCTTCAAACAGACGAACAAAGCGTATATTTAGTGTACGAATGCTGGCTAGTCATTGGGATAATTGCAGTTTACGTTTCACATCTGGAGCTGTAATGACTAACCAGCTGTACGTCTAGGGCAGGCGTGGCGGACCAGTTTTTCTCCACAGCTGGTTTCCTTTCAGAGTCATTGCGTTTGAAATAATGGACACTAAATGTTATTGGGCTTTCGAGTAACTGTGTTGTGTGAAGCTTTACGAAATAGCTGTGGTTTTTTATGGCGTGGGTCAGTAATTTGCCGTGTTAAAATAAATAAGAGGAAACAAACAACATATGCTTCAGCGCTACATCAGAAATCCCTTCTGCACAGATTGGACCATCGGTGGCCAGCAGATGACGGCAAGTGTGAATGTTTATGAGGATGTGTGTCTAGGGGTTTATGTTGTGCACGTGGGATGGTTGCGCACAGTCTGAGAAAAGAAAAAGGTAAACATAGAAATGTTATGTCATGCCATAAGAGCCAAGTCTGGAACGGCATGGCATGGTGCCATTTAAAATACCATGAAAACCATTTTGAATGCTGGTGCCTGCATCTAAGTGTATAAAGAAAAGGTGCTAATTGGCACCAACTGAAGGGCACAGGTTAAGCTGACTCTTTAAAATGACCTCATCTTGGCAGATTAAAGTATAAGACTCAGCTGGGACTTAGTCAGAGATAGTTCGGCCAACAGCTATTGCAATTGTATGACCTTTAGACGCCTCTACTCAAGTCTAAATAAATTGAAAGGGTTATCCAAGACAGAACAACCCCCCCTCCACAATGCCCGGACCCGTGATACTGACCATACTTACCCGGTCCTCGATGCCAGTGTCCTTCCCGATCACTCCACGGCCATCTTTGCATCTCTCCCATGTGCAGATAACAACATCAGTCAACGGGGGTTGAAGCCAATAGTAGGCTGCAGCCGTGAAATGCTCCCCGTGCGCAGGCAGAATTTTATATAGCAGGAGAAACTGATTCAGTAAAACATGTAAGTACTGCTGCTGGCAGCTCCCTTTGCAATTGCCGACTAATGATGTCCCAGATGTGCTCGGTGGGAGACAAGTCCAGGGTGCTGCCGGCCATGGTAGCACACTTAGGCCATGCAGGCATGAGCATGAGCAATCTGCTGCCTGGCATTGTTGTGTTGGAAAATGGTTCCCTAGGACACTTTGGAGAAATGGCAGTACCACTGATTCCACGTCCAAATCAATGTAAAGGCAACCTGTTAGTGTACCTGAAATGAAGATTAGAGGGGTCTGGTTACCACGCATTATTCCGTTTCACACCATGATACCAAGAGTAGGACCGGTGTGACGCTCCCTTGTGAGGGTCTAGTCAAGGTATTGTCTGCATGGTCTCCAGACCAATGTCCGGTTATCAAAAGTGGTACTCATCGCTGAAGAGGACAGACCTCTATTCCAGTCTCCGCTACGTCTTGCTATACACCATGATAGCCCTTGAGTGCGGAGGTCAGTGGAACAACATGCCTGGACATCTGGATCATAGCTCAAATTTGTGCAAACACCTGTCATTTGAGACGACTTGATATCATTTTTAAGATTTCATGTTTTGGTATATTGATTTTTTTTTATTAATTAGAAGTAAAAGTTATACTATTATCACATCATTTGTTTTATTTGCATTTAAAGTTATAATTGAATAATTCAATGGACATTGTTATATCAAAACAATTACGTAGATGTGATAAAGCAGTTCGTTTCAAGTCTAATTTTCGTATGCATGGAAACGCTAATAGGGTATGTCATAACATTTTCACATCCTCTAAATACATCCATATATCAAACAGGTATTAGTCTACCATTGCACCCTGTGGCGAATCTCTTTTGATAGTTAGTTGGTTATGTCCTGCATTGGAGCCTTGTAGTGCAGGAAGCACAAGCATCATTTCACTGCCCTAAGGCATGATGGGACAGCAGACACATGATAAACCGCAAATGAGGTATATTTGTAAGAAAACATCCAAGGAGGAATGGGAGCTAGGGTAATTGATGAGAATAAACTTTAGAGTGAATAGTAATTTATGGCACACCCCTTTAAGAGTGCCTTCTAATTAATGAATGTCATTCGTTGAGCTGCACCACACTTCTATATGGCTGACACAAGTCCCGCAGTGTTTGGAATGCAGTAGAGCTGCCCACAGAGCCGAATGAAGGAAAATGAGAGGTTTATTGTTGCATAATTGTGTGAGTGGGAAACAATTCAAGGAGCTGTGCTGATATTATGCCATAACCACAATGCCTACTGTGGTCATTTAAAATATATGCATTAAATGCCTGCCCACGGACTTCAAAGTTATCGGTTACACTCAACAACACACACACTGTTTATTTTACAAAAGAAAGACTATAGGAGCCAGTAAATGGCATCATATTGTACATAATACATCAGATCAAGCTGCCCCCTACTGTAAATTTACAATTTGAAGGCACAAGAGTGGCCATTTACAAGTCACAGAAATTCATCTTCCACTCAAGTTTCAAGTTAACTAACTGATCAGTGAGGGTCCGACCAATCCTGAGAATGGAGGTCCCATTCCCCGAGCATGCACCCTGCCGATCCATTCATTTTCTGTGGGACTGCTGGAGATAGCAGCGCTCGGTTACAGACAGAATGAATGGAGCAGCAGGGTGGATCTTCAATCTGCTGTTCAATCACATGGGTGGAACAGGACCCCTGTTCTCGGGATCCCAGCAGTCAGACCCCAACTGATTAGTGAATTATCCCCTGTCCTGTGGATAGGGGGTAACTTCAAACTTGGCACACCCCTTTGAATATCCAGTTCAGTACTGGGCACCAGTTTACATAAAGAATGCCCTGCCCACCAGCCATTTGAACTTTCTTTTTGTAGGCATACAGAAGGTAAATATTCATATTAGTCAATACAGACTAAAATGCGTATAGCTGCATGGGTGAAACATTTAAGTCTTTGGTAAACATTGGTAAATATATTTAGTTTTTTTGGTTTTCTATCAGGGCTGTGGAGTCGGAGTCGAGGAGTCGGAGTCGGAGGCAATTTTGGGTACCTGGAGTCGGAGTCGGCAAAAAATGGACCGACTCCGACTCCTACTAGATTTAAATTGGAATTAAAAAAAATTGGAATAAAAAAAAAGCAAGTTTAAATGTCCCAATTCAGATAAAGTTATAATTAATTACTTCTCTACTGTAGGAATAAAGGCCAATGCATGCAGTGCGTCACGTTACCGCTAAACAAAGACGTTAAGTGACAGTGAAAAGGTTTTCATATGCTTTACTATGCAGTTAAAGCAGTGTTTCTCAACTCCAGTCCTCAGGGCCCACCTACAGGTCATGATTTGAGAATATCCCACAGAATGAGTACCTGAGGTGAGTCCTGATGCACTGACACTAATTATATCACCTGCTAAATACTAAGGAAATCCTGAAAACATGACCGGCAGGTGGGCCCTGAGGACTGGAATTGAGGAACACTGAGTTAAAGGGACACTGACAGGCTGATTTACCGGCTAAAGATATATCTGCTGGTATTCATCAGAGGATTAGGAATACAACTAGACGACTGTTACCCCCAGTTGAGGTTTACTTGTGTTTAAAAACGTTTTAATCAATATGCAAATTCTCTACCTTTGTGCCCAAGGGGCAGGCGCACATGTAGAGTACTGGCAGCACTAGACAGGACTAGGTAGCGAGGAGGAAGAGAGAAGCTGGCACAGCCTCAGCATAGCCAGACGAGGCTGCTGCCAGCACTCTACACGTGCGCCTGCGCAGGAATTCAGCGTTCGGCTAGCCTGAAAAAAAGGCCAGTGCAGTGAATAATAACGAGGGAACAGCGCTGGGAAGCTGTACTCGGGCGCGGCTGGGCACAAAGCCGCAGGAGACGCTGCCCCATTGGGCACAAAGATAGTGAATTTGCATACAGATTAAAATGCTTTTTAAACACAAGTACAGCTTAACTGGGGGTAACATTAGTATAGTTTTATTCCTAATTCTCTGATGAATACCAGTATATATATATCTTTAGCTGGAAAATCAGCCTGTCAGTGTCCCTTTAAGGAGCGGCAATACTTACACTTTCCATTGTCTTGTGGTCTGCTGTTACAGGGAACCCATGGTTATCCTAGCCTCTCACTGATAACTGATTAAGGACTGGAGACACTTGTATAAGTGAAGGGAATGGATAGTCAATAGTTCAAGACTGAAGCTGTAAACCATTTGAAAAACTGCTATCATTCAGCTAAGGCTATAAAACATGTAAACTCAGATTGTTAGCTTAAATTTTAAACATGACTATGGGATTCTACTAGGAAAATCATGTTTTAAAATAAATGCCCCTTCCCCTGCCCCTTCCTGGATCCTCCCACTGCTCTATCTTCAGCAGAAGATCAGCACACAAAGGAGAAGGCAGCAGCTTCTGCTCAACTACCTCTCTGTGCTAGAGAAGATTAGAAGAACTTGGTGGAACAGCTTCGTATTTGCATATTAAATACAGAGGAGTCGGAGTGTCGGAGTCGGAGGTTTCAAAATCTGAGGAGTCGGAGTCGGACAATTTATCTACCGACTCCACAGCCCTGTTTTCTATAAATTTATCTATTTGATAATTATCTAAAATTTGCTGAAAAAAATTAGCAGATTTTTGAATATTTGAATTTCTCTGCTTTTAAGACAGATATGTCCAGGGCCGGGCCGACACAGAGGCTGGGGAGGCTCCAGCCTCAGGGCGCTCCAGCCTCAGGGCGCAGGCAGGGGCCGGCCAGAGGGAGAGGGACTGACAGGGGGGAACCACTCAGCGCTCCCTCCTGTCATTCCCTGAGCCGGGCCCCGTCAGAGCGCTCCTCTCACCTCCATTATGTTCACTGCTTCAGGCCTCCAGCATCAGGCCCCGCTGCCTCTAACTAGAAACACAGTAAGCAGGTGGGCGGAGCCTAACGGACCTCCACTAGGCTCCGCCCACCTGCTTAATGTGTGGCAGCGCTGGGGCCTGATCCCGGAAGCCCGGAGCAGTGACCATAATGGAGGTGAGAGAGCGCTCTGACGGACCCGGCATTAAGTACAGTGAAAATGCCGGGCCCCCTTACATGAAGTCTGTGACAACATGGGGGGTAGAAAGAGCATGACAACATGGGGGGTAAAAGAGCATGAAAAGATGGGGGAGAATGACAGGGGGCAGAAAAAGCATGACAAGAAGAGGGATTATGACAAGAGGGGGATTATGACAAGAGGGGAGAGCATGACAAATTACTATGTGAGGGCACTGCTGTGTGGTTGAGGGGTGTGGCGGACATTACTGTGTGGGGGCAGTGTGGCGGACATTACTGAGTGGGGGGCAGTGTGGCGGACATTACTGTGTGGGGGCAGTGTGGCGGACATTACTGTGCGGGGGCACTACTGTGCGTGGGGCAGTGTGGCGGACATTACTGTGTGGGGGCAGTGTGGCGGACATTACTGTGCGGGGGCAGTGTGGAGGGCACTACTGTGTGGGGGGCAGTGTGGCGGACATTACTGTGTGGGGGCAGTGTGGCGGACATTACTGTGCGGGGGCAGTGTGGGGGGCACTACTGTGTGGGGGGGCAGTGTGGCGGACATTACTGTGTGGGGGGCAGTGTGTCGGACATTACTGTGTGGGGGGCAGTGTGGCGGACATTACTGTGTGGGGGGCAGTGTGGCGGACATTACTGTGTGGGGGACACTACAGTGTGGGGTGGCATTATACAAAAGCTCTGCAGATACAACTCCCATGTATTGGGTCACCACAATGGTCATTCACTAAATGAACCCTGTTATGGGGAGAATCTGTGGATGACACATATTTGTCATCCACAGACACCCCCCACCCCCCCAAATCAGGGTTAATTTACTGAATGACCACCAATAAAAGAGGTGGGGTCACATATGCTATTTCATAATGACAGCAGGGCCCGCGCAGTGACTGTATTCTACTACAACCCCCACCCCCCGCTCACTGGATATAATCTTATTAACTATATAACTGTAGCAAATCACTACAGTTATATAGATAAGATTATATACAGTGTGGGGGGAGGGGGGTGTAGTAGAATACAGTCACTGCACGGGCCCCGCTGGCGCTGTCATCAAAAAAGCAGATACAACCCCACAGCCTCACCCCTTGTATTGGTGTCATTCCTACACGGACCCTGTTATGGGGAGGGGGGATCTGTGGATGACACATATGTGTCATCCACAGACTCCCCAATAACAGTGTCATCCATCACAGATCCCCCATAGCAGTGTCATCCACAAGTTGGAGGGGGGGGGGGGGGGCGCACTTGGGCAGCTCAGCCTCTGTTGGTGGTGGACCTTGTCCCAGCCCTGGATATGTCCACTTTATGTTGGCATCATTTTTTAAACATACTTTTATTTTTGGGTACATTAGCAGGCTTAGGGTACTTTCACACTAGCATTTTGGATTCCGTTTGTGAGATCCGTTTCAGTTCAGCCCAAATGCATCCTGAATGGATAAGGATCCGTTCAGAATGCATCAGTTCGGCTCCGTTCCACCTCTATTCCGTTTTGGAGGCGGACACCAAAACGCAGCATGCAGCATTTTGGTGTCCGTCTGAAGAGGCGGAGCCTAACGGATCTGTTTTTTTTTACAATGTAAGTCAATGGGGACGGATCTGTTGTCAGTGACACAATATGGTGCATTTGAAAACGGATCCGTTCCCCATTGACTTTCAATGTAATTCAAAACGGATCCGTTTTGGACTTTGTCATTTTTCTTTAAAGCTAATGCAAGCGGATCCGTTCTGAACGGATACAAACGTTTGCATTAGAGGTGCGGATCCGTCTGTGCAAATAAACAGACGGATCCGCACCAACGCTAGTGTGAAAGTACCCTTATATGTTTAGCAATAAATCATTCAAACTTTCCAGAAAATTTCCAAAACCCCAAAGTGGCTTTGAGAGTCCTATATAATAGAAACTCCCCATAAAGAAGCACCTTTTTAAAATCTGCATCAAAGTGTTCCTAACTGAAATTAGGAGTTTGTTAACCCTACAATTTAACAAAAACCTGTAAAACTACATGGCTGTTAAGAATAAAAACCGTTTCCAGTTCCAGCGCTAGCAGCACGGTAGAGCCCTCCGTCCCACTGAACCCTATCCCACCTACAAAACTTACATACCTGCATTCTGATTTTACCCAGCCAGCTGGGCCATACCTGGAGAGGTGGGGGTTTTGTATGGAGTGGTATTTGCTCTGGTTCAGCAGTTGTGTGGCTGTCAAATTCAGCAATGTTGAACTAGCCTCTTAAATAAAGATGGCGACGGTTGCCCCCACATATTCATACATGCTTTCTTGAATTGCTGTCAGAAAACATTGAGATGCCTGATTCCGTGGGAACAAGGATTCTCCTGGAATACAAAAGATTGGCTATAGAAGAGGCTAAGAAGCTTTAGAGGAGGAAAATTTGAAAAAATATTTTTCATCAGACCTCAGCTCAGACCCCCAATGTTAACCAGGCTCCCAAACAGATCTCAGATCAGGCCCACAGTGCTAATTAGACCCTTAATCAGATCTCAAATCCGACCCCCAATGTTAATTAGACCGCAGCTCGAATCCTCAAAAAGACCTCAGATCAGACCCCAGTGTTAATCAGACCCCCAAACAAACCTCAGATCAGACCCCAGTGTTAATCAGACCTTAGACTAGACAAGAAAAAAATCAACTCACCTCTCCTGCTCTGGATGCCGCCACCTTTCCTGAGATCCAGTGCTCTTCCTGCCACACTGTGCTGTCACCCGATGTTGCAGCACAGTGCACATGAGGACACAGAGCATGCCACATAACAGCGCGTGGCGCCTCCAAGACAAGACCAGCAATGAGCACTGGCAGCACAAGGAAATCTACTCACCGTTCCCAGGTCCTACTGTACTAAGGAGTGCTTTCACAATGGAAGTGCTCATTAGTATTCGCCCCCTCAAGACACGCTGACAATTTTTTCACCATTGCATCTCAGGGGAGCTAAAGTACTTTTTTTTGGCAGACTACTAGTGGAGGTGACCCGTAAAAGAAGAGAATTGAGCACGGTGTGTACCTCCTTATAAGCCAAGCATATTAAATTTCAGTTACAGTACCTTGCTACACTGCAAGTGATCCAGTCAAAGAGTACAGTGGTTACTTTCAAGTACCATCAGATGCAGCTACTTACCTGGATGAGGAAGAGTTAGTGGTTCGCAGCAATGGAGGAGCACCAACTACCAACGTTCGCAGTACAGACGGAACTTTCAGGTCTGGATAAACTAACTACATTGGCAAAACCAGGAAAGACTCTTTAGAATCTTCACTTGCCTCTCATAATGTCTGGACCAAGGCAGTCGGACAGAGCTCTTCGGTCCATCATCTTACCTCCTCACTGAAAGAACAGCGTCATCCGAAATAGGAAGCTTAGGAGTACTGATTATTATATGCCTCACCGCATTCTTTCTGCATGTTTAAGTCTGCAAATACAGACTTGCAATTACAGTTGTTTTATTATCTTACCTTCACTCCCATCATTGACACTTTTGGGGTAGATTGGTGACAAGGGGTCTACACCCAGAAGAAAGTGAAGTTCTATGGTGCAGTGGGTGATGATGGAGAATGGTAAAAAGGTTGAATTTAGGTGCATGTTATCATATGTTTCCTTGTTGTTTTTAGTGTATAAGCTGTTTTGTATTATTTGGTTAACCAAAATTTGCCTATACCTGTGCCTGAGATGGAGTAGTTATATTCCCATCAGTGTTAGCTTGTGACTACCTTTCTATGACTGACTGGGCTTTGGAAAGAGATAAACATTATCGTAGAGTTAGAGGCCACTATATTCCACTGTGGGAATAAATCTTGCAAACTTTTGGCAAACCTAGTGAGCTGCAGATTTCCTATGTCTCGGAGGAGGAGGGGCAAGCTATAGATCAGGGGTGGCCAACCTGAGGCTCTCCAGCTGTTGCAAAACTACAACTGCCCACAGCTATCAGCCTACAGCAGGGCATGGTGGGAGTAGAGCCACAGGTTGGCCATCCTTGCTATAGATGATCCAAATTGCATTAACATGATATTGGCGAATTATTATAGCGAATTATAATCTGACTTATATTCTCCTATAGTACATCCAATATTATTGGAGAAAATAGATCTTCCACAAAATTCACAATGAATGGGGACAAAAAGGAAGCATTTTTTTTTTCGGTATTGAGACCCTATGATGGATCTCAATACCGGAAAATATTAACGCTAGTGTGAAAGTAGCCTGTGGCTCATACAACTGCAGGGTTCTTGGCTGCAATGTGGCTACATCCTATCCACAGCACGGCTACTCAGCGCCACAGACTAACCACTATCCTGCTTACTATTCACAACTGGAGTGAGCGGTGTAGAATTGCGAAGTGTTGCTAAATGTGCAACTAAACCCATTTTTCAGCTTTTTAAAGCTAGAATTGCTGACGTGCAGGGCTTGATAAATGTTTTCCTATTGTTTATTGAGTAAATTAAGCTATGTTCACATTACTGTACTTTTTTAATCATTCTGATTGCTTGTCAGTGCTATAGATGCAATCAGTGGAGATCCCAATAGTCAACCCCCACCAATCTGCAAAAAAACAAGCGCATCCACATGTATTATACTAATCACTGACAAAATAGCCAGGATCAGGAAAACCTCTGAACCTGGCTGTTTAACCGCCTAGATGCTGTGATGAATAGCAACCATGACATCTAAGAAGCGCTTAGAGGGTACAGTTAATTTGAAATCTGTGTCAATTTGCAATGAAAAAAAGAATATTTTCCAATCTTTCCAATATTTGGTATTGCAGTATTTGCTCTGAACCATAGATTAAAGTTAACCTGTCCCTTTTTAGCACACAGTAAATCGTCAGCGAGAGTCTTGTGATATGTATACAGTAAATGTTTCCTTCCAATGACCATTTAGAGAATGCAGTTGCACCAATTAGGTCACTTTCACACTAGCGTTAAAGTTTTCCGGTATTGAGTTCCATCACATCGGCTCAATACCGGAAAAAAACTGATCAGTTTTATCCTAATGCATTCTGAATGGAAAGCATTCCGTTCAGTATGCATCAGGATGTCTTCAGTTCAGTCCCTTTACTTGGCCGGAGAAAATACCGGAACACTTGCCGGAATGCCGGATCAGGCATTCATTTCTATTGAAATGTATTAATGCCGTATCCGGTACCAAGTGTTCCGGAAAAACGGATGCACCGTCCTTTAAATCTGTGAATAAAATAAATCCTGGATCCAGTTTTCCGGATGACACTGGAGAGAATCCAGTATTGCAATGCATTTGTTAGATGGATCCGCAGCCGGAAACAAATGCTATCCGTTTGCATACGGATTTCCGGATCCGGCAGGCAGTTCCTGCAACGGAGCTGCCTTCCGGAATCCTCTAACGCAAGTGTGAAAGTACCCTTAGCTTGCCTTAATCAAGGTAAGTTCACATACTCCTCACTTGAAAATCTGGTCAGCCTTCATCAACAATTTATTTGGAAACCGCACCAATTTGCATCAAAACCGCGCACGTGGATAGGGTGTCCCATAGAGTAGCCTGCTTAAAGAGGTTGGTCCCAAATTTCCTTTAAGATATTGAAGCTTTAAATCATGCCTGAGAAATAAAAAGTCATACATTTTACAATGTTATCTGTTTCTGTATTCTGGTGCCGCTAAATCACGTAATAACTAACATTGTTCCCAGCAACAACAAAAAGAAGTTTTAATCACGTATGACCGGAGTCATTTCCCTTCTTCTCACAAATAGGCAGTTTCTGAATACTGAATGAAAGTATAATGGAGCCATGCTGGTTTAAGTTATGTGTTGTGCAACCCAGTCACTGAGTTCTGTGTTAAGTGCTTATCACTACAGTCATAATTCATTGCATGCTTGAAGAAACTGGAGATCAAAGCGAGAGCTCTAAAACACCACAGCCGGCTGCAGAACTATTGAGCTTATATCAGTCAATTTAATGAGGAGGAAAAAGCAGCATGCAAGATAGGGTGGGAAGTAGAGATTCAGAATACCAAATGTGTGGGTGTAGAGCAGAGGATTGATCATTTATTAATGACCAGTTATTTATGATTATGTTCCATTATTTTTTATTATGAATGATTACATTTTGTGCCAATTTCTCCCTTTGGGAAGTTCAAAGCCAGAATTACATATTGGATCACTAAAATAGAAACATAAATAAAATATTTTAACGACAGCTTAAAAGAAACATTGCCCATCAGGCGACAATCTCAAGGACAGGGGATTATCGATACTTTTAAAAGAATCACCAGTACATATGAAGCTGGCCAACTCTCCAACAATCTTATGTGTATGGGGGCCGGGCTGATCATTTCTTCATGCGGGGGATGAGCCACAGAAGTGTCTGGTAGCAGCTTATTCACTATACCCCTTGAAATTAAAATGCACGTTCATCCAAGCCTATTGACCATGCTAACTGTAGAGTCAAGGAAAATAGTTAATGGCTTTATGCATGGCATGGCCAGCTTAAACTGGCTGTGCAGTGCAAAGATACTGTGATGTTTGTAGGTAGGGACAGACTCGGACAGTGAGCCCTAACTGGAACCCCACCCACTTTCCCTGCCTACTTGCAGTGCAAGACCCAGACGGCAAGTCCGCAACTGGTCGACGTTCCCTACCCTACTAAGGTGCAAGACAGATGAAAGACAGAGACAAAACCTTACAAAAGCAAAGTCATACAGGAATGAGTCAGAACCAGGAGGACCATACAGTACCAAATCAATGGACAGAGGGTAGTCAAATAGCCAAGCCAGGATCAGAATCAGGCGGGAGACAAAGTACCAAAAACACATGGCATTTTATTTATTTCCTCTATTGGTATCTGTTGCCATTGCTACATATGTTAACATGGCCTGCAAAAAATCTTTTATCCTAAAGGCCCCTATTACGCTGACAATCTAATGTGTATGGGGAGCTCTTGACTCTCCCCTGGCAGATAATCTTAGGGGATAGGAGGATTGGTTGTGCTGAATTTCAACATCTGAACCTTTTGTTCTCCTGGTTTTCTCCCGCCTTTGCATTGATAACATATCGATGCTCAGCCAAACCAAGCACTGGTATCTCTAGCAGTCCAAAAGAGAGTGAAAGGAGCTGCAGCACGCATTATCAACCTGTTGCTCCAGTTATATGGGGTTACAGAACCCAAGTTCTCGTGAACTGGTAGGACCACCAGATACTTATCCCCTACCTTGTCGATAGGGGATACATTTGTATTGTAGGAAAATTCCTTTAAAGGGAAAGGGCTATTATATGATTTTTGTGCATTTTCTATATTTCTATATTTTATAATGCCAATTTTCAATATAAGGCCAAAGCTTTCTTCTTCACTGAATACAATGAGTACTAAATAAAGGTAAAATTGCATTGACTTGAACAATTTATGGCTATGCTCCTAACTTGTCTTGTGTCACAATCAATTTTCCCAGACAACCTGCACTGGGGTGTGATGATTTCAATCATGTGTAGCTCAAACCACTAGAACAGAATAACAGGGAGAAAGTGGTACTTGTCCAAATCCAAACTGATGGGTGGCATCACACACGATTTCCGGCAGACACTTTGGAAGTAGAGGCTATACAGTATCTTTTCATGCCCAGTGCTATGACTTACACATGCAATTACTGTCTAGTCATCTCTGGTTTACATTAATACTTCAGGAGTGATACCTTATCTTCCTGTTAAAACTGATCTGGATTTATAAAGCCGCTTTAGAACATTTTATATAAATCTGTTGGAATCTCTACAAACTGAGGCCTTTCACTTTTGAGCTGACAGTCAGTACTTTTACAGTACTAGGACATTCCGAAATTCGCAGCATGCGGCAGTGCTGTGAGAGAGATGGGTCTGATGAGACTCACTGGCCCCTCCTGACCATGATTGGTAGGTTCTGTTCTTGTAACAGGAAAGAAACCTGCCAGTCATGGTCAGGAGGCAGGGGAGGGTGGTGCCAATGAGTCTCATCAGACCCATCTCCCCTGCACCCAACAGATAGCTAAAATATCCGTTATCAAGCCACTGTTACAATGTCTGTACAAGGATGGCAAGTGATCACTTGCTGAAAGCATTTTAATTCAAGATTGTTAGATATCTGCCACATCTTGCAAAGAAGATTTGTTTGGTAAGATATAGGCCCCAGTACATCTATGGAGATTTGTTTGCTCCTTGACTTTGAAGTTAAAACATTTTTTTGTTGAGTTTGGAGGATCCTACTATAATGGTCTAAATGCTTTCCGGACAAGGACGTTGTGGCTAAAACAATATATCCTAGATGCTATATACTGTATTAGCATAGTGGAGAACCAAAGAGGATGGAAATCAAGGAGGGATCATACTCATGAACACGAATATAGATCACCAGTTTTTTTTTTTTTTTTTTTCATTTTGCGTTATTCAACTTTTTAAACTTGCAAGCTGTAAAATCACATATACACAAGGGAGCCAACGCATTCAACATGACTGCACGCTGCAACTTAGGGGAAGGGGGGTGGTCTTTGTTGATAATATTCAGTTCTAATGTCTGTATTAAAGGGAATGTGTCTTCAGAAAATTAAATTGCACTTTTATATTGCACTATTTTTAAAGAATTATTGATATAATGTTTAATTAATTTTCCTAATCCCGCCTGTAATGAGTATAGATAAGACAGGATCCACCATTCACAATAGGTGATATGACAGCTTATCTACTCCCTCCTGACCTGTGCACAGGTACAGAGCATGCCTCGAAAAATCTCCCATAGAAGTCACTCTCCTGTCCATTGTGTCTATGGCCCATGGGGCTGCCGTAAAGCAGTTTTCTTAATGCTTTCTAAAGGCTGTTAAGAACAGCTCAGGCAAGATGGCCGCCCCCATAAAATAATCTGTAATCAGAAAATAAAAAGAGATTAGAAGAAAGGATATGTGCTACTATCTGGTTTTAACTGGCAGATAAAAAATGTGCTGACATATTTCCTTAATGACTTCACAAGAAAGTGACTTCCCCAAATAATAAAGACTAAAGAACAACTTGAGCCAGTATTTTATTGATGTTGTTGTTCTGATTAACACAATTGTTCATATTGCAGCTCCATTTATTATAAAGATTAATTGGGAAATGTGTTTTCTTCCCTGTAGTGGATATATGTATTACCGTATATAGTATTCCTCTGCTGACACCTTGTGGATTTTCTTGAAAATGCAGTGCAAAGATAGTGTAAGCTTTTGTCCCATGAACAAAATAAAAAGTCAATTGAGGGTCACTGAAATGTAGGGTGAACTGTAATACCAGACCCAGCCCGTGAACAAACGTTTTTAGGTGAGAAGTATGAGTTACTCATTTATGATTTTTTATTCATAATTGTAGTGGATCCCTTTGAAGACAAAAGTTGGAAGATCTCTTAGGTGAACTCTGAGTGATGTTTTAGATCTGAAGAACGTTAGTGTAGTTATCACAGGATTATCATAAAACACTCCTGGGGGGAGACTGATGAAACGGTCTTGCTATGAGCAACAATGTTTTTCTTAAAGTGCTGATATGATTTTTTTTTTTCCCCCTGCACTTTGATAGTACTGGATTACCATAGATCAGGCATCCTCAAACTGCGGCCCTCCAGCTGTTGTAAAACTACAACTCCCACAATGCAGTGCTGTAGGGTGATACCTGTAGGCTGTTCAGGCATGCTGGGAGTTGTAGTTTTGCAACAGCTGGAGGGCCACAGTTTGAGGATGCCTGCCATAGATTAAAGTTGCCCAGTGGTATACCTACCATCAGAGGCGGCTCTAGACTTTGTGAGGCCTTAGGCGAAACTCGAACATGAGGCCCCACGATTTGTATCTGCGGCTCTCCCTTAGATACATGAAGGGGGAGTGTTGACCACCGCTCCGGGCACAAGGAGATCCGGAGTACCGTACGGGAGATCCTATCGGCCAGACCCCCCAATCAGACACTTATCTTCTATCCTTTGGATAGGGGATTTATTTTCCTATCCTGGAGTACCCTTTTAATATGCAGTGACATCACAGTAAAGGGTTAAAATCCACAGTGACAATACAGTAAAGGGCTTATATTCACAGTGCATATTAACACTTTGCATTAACCCTGACTATACTGAGATGTCACGGTGCATATTAACTCTGTACTATGATGCCTCCCCCCCCATGTGCCAGTAACAAGTGCCTCTGCCCCCCCCCATGTGCCAGTAACAACTGCCTCTCCTGCCCCCCATGTGCCAGTAACAAGTGCCTCTTCCCCCTCATGTGCCAGTAACAAGTGCCTCTCCCCCCCCCATATGCCAGTAACAAGTGCCTCCCCCCCATGTGCCAGTAACAAGTGCCTCCCCCATGTGCCAGTAACAAGTGCCTCCCCCATGTGCCAGTAACAAGTGCCTCCCCCCCCCCATGTGCCAGTAACAAGTGCCTCCCCCCCCCATGTGTCAGTAACAAGTGCCTACCATGGAGGCAGATCATTTCTGTGGTGTGGAGGGGGGCAATTGCGTCAGCAGCAGGAGTTCATGAATATTTGGGACTCATTGGCATGTGCTGAACCTGTTCAATATATGATTTTGGCAAAGCGGTCAATTAAAGGGCATCTGTCAGCAGATTTGTACCCATGAACCTGGCTGACCTGTTACATGTGCACTTGGCAGCGGAAGGCATCTGTGTTGGTCCTATATTCGTATGTGCCCGAATTGCTGAGAAAAACAATGTTTTATATATGCAAATGAGCCTCTAGGAGCAACAGGGGCGTTGCTGTTACTCCTAGAAGCTCTGCTCAGTCTGCAACTGCTGTGCCCTCTCCACTTTGTATTGGCAGGGCCCGGCATGATCAATGTTTTCACTGCCTTGCCCTGTCAATCAAATGAGACAGAGCAAAGCCTCTAAGAGTAATGGCTCATTTGCATATATTAAAATTTCATTTTTCCCAGCAATGCAGGCACATGCAACAGGTCAGCTGACAGATGCCCTTAAAAGAAAGTGACCCAGCATTTTCCTAAGGAGATCTGTCACTTGTTTATGATGCCCCTAGTTAGGACACCATAAAACTGGTGACAGACTCCCTTTAAGAAACTACGACAAGTAACCCATCCACTGGTCTCCATGATGCAGTTCTTTGATCCTTTATCACCAGAATGTGGGTGTTATGGTGGCCGGTGGGCTCAGCAGCGGCCTTGCTCACCCACTCTGGCGGTCCGGTCCCACAAGCCTCCCTCTCTCCTTTGCCCAGTAGCACTGTCCTCCCACACAGGCTGAGGGCTGCTTCCTACCAGCAGTGCCTGCTTCCTACTGTCCTCCAACACAGGCTGAGGGCTGCTTCCTGCCAGCAGTGCCTGCTTCCTACTGTCCTCCAACACAGGCTGAGGGCTGCTTCCTACCAGCAGTGCCTGCTTCCTACTGTCCTCCAACACAGGCTGAGGGCTGCTTCCTGCCAGCAGTGCCTGCTTCCTACTGTCCTCCAACACAGGCTGAGGGCTCCTTCCTGCCAGCAGTGCCTGCTTCCTACTGTCCTCCAACACAGGCTTAGGGCTGCTTCCTACCAGCAGTGCCTGCTTCCTACTGTCCTCCAGCACAGGCTGAGGGCTGCTTCCTACCAGCAGTGCCTGCTTCCTACTGTCCTCCAACACAGGCTTAGGGCTGCTTCCTACCAGCAGTGCCTGCTTCCTACTGTCCTCCAACACAGGCTGAGGGCTCCTTCCTGCCAGCAGTGCCTGCTTCCTACTGTCCTCCAACACAGACTTAGGGCTGCTTCCTACCAGCAGTGCCTGCTTCCTACTGTCCTCCAGCACAGGCTGAGGGCTGCTTCCTACCAGCAGTGCCTGCTTCCTACTGTCCTCCAGCACAGGCTGAGGGCTGCTTCCTACCAGCAGTGCCTGCTTCCTACTGTCCTCCAGCACAGGCTGAGGGCTGCTTCCTACCAGCAGTGCCTGCTTCCTACTGTCCTCCAGCACAGGCTGAGGGCTGCTTCCTACCAGCAGTGCCTGCTTCCTACTGTCCTCCAGCACAGGCTGAGGGCTGCTTCCTACCAGCAGTGCCTGCTTCCTACTGTCCTCCAACACAGGCTGAGGGCTGCTTCCTACCAGCAGTGCCTGCTTCCTACTGTCCTCCAACACAGGCTGAGGGCTGCTTCCTACCAGCAGTGCCTGCTTCCTACTGTCCTCCAACACAGGCTGAGGGCTGCTTCCTACTGTCCTCCAACACAGGCTGAGGGCTGCTTCCTGCCAGCAGTGCCTGCTTCCTACTGTCCTCCAACACAGGCTGAGGGCTGCTTCCTGCCAGCAGTGCCTGCTTCCTACTGTCCTCCAACACAGGCTGAGGGCTGCTTCCTGCCAGCAGTGCCTGCTTCCTACTGTCCTCCAACACAGGCTGAGGGCTGCTTCCTACCAGCAGTGCCTGCTTCCTACTGTCCTCCAACACAGGCTGAGGGCTGCTTCCTACCAGCAGTGCCTGCTTTCTACTGTCCTCCAACACAGGCTGAGGGCTGCTTCCTACCAACAGTGCCTGCTTTCTACTGTCCTCCAACACAGGCTGAGGGCTGCTTCCTACCAGCAGTGCCTGCTTCCTACTGTCCTCCAACACAGGCTGAGGGCTGCTTCCTGCCAGCAGTGCCTCTCACTGCCGCTATTAAAGGGCCAGCGTGTGTAGCTTAAAACATCAAATTCATACTAGAGGACCTAATACCTAATTTCCCCATCTGGAAGTATTTGTAGGATCTGTCTTGCCCTGGTTGCAAGGGGCGTACCGATTGCCCTGATGATTTGACCACCCAGCCTGGGACTGCTTATCTGTGGAGCATTTCTGTGTTTAGTTTATTTCTAGCATCAATCTGAACCATTATTATGTGTCTATTGTGGTGGCATCGTCCCCTGAGGAGCCCATCAATGTGGAAAACATGTTGGGACACCCGCATTACTCTCCTGCAGGCTAGTATAGAACCCCACTAACAGGAACCATTTGTATGATAAGTTTGCACCTTATGTCGAGGATTATGGGTAATATCTATGTCCTGTTTTTGTGTATGGTCATGAATCAGTAAAAGCACTTTTCTGATACTACAATTGTGATTGTCGATGATATTTATTGTGGGTGACCTTCAACCCTCACCCATTATTAATTATCTTCGGGATTATCATATGTATCAATGGTCTAAATAGTCTGACATTTCCAGTGACTTCTTTTGCCAGTGTGGGTACACCCTAGTTTTTCCCAGCTACTGACTGGTTACCCTAGGGTTTTTAAGGCACCTTTCCAAGTAGAAAGGTTCCTGAGCAATAGGTTATAGTATGCTAGTTTCCTGCAAAGGTGTGCCATCAGCTTGTTTGCCTGTTCTATGTACCGACTTCATCCTGACTTCTGGATTTGACCCCTTGCTGCCTGACCCGACCTCTGCCTGGTCTCAGTACTGACCCTTAGCTGCCCACCTTGGCCTTGGACTGTTTATCGGAATGCACCTACTCGGTCTGTCCCTCACTATGACTTTGCTTGATCTCTGCAGTGGAGTTCAGATCCTTGTAACAGGGGTTAAAGGGTGAAGACCGGTGGGGGGCACTCAGGTAACACCCTTAGGACTAGTCCCAAGTCAAATCTGTTCATGTGACACAGCAGATCTTTTCAGTGGGTATGTGACCACTGACCTGCAGAGATTGCACTTGCCCAATGAGCCACTATAAAATGGAGGGAATTTTGGATGGTGTCTTAAAGTGGATATGCTGTGATCTATGTAATAATAAAAAACAAACAGCATACACTACATGACTATCTTCAAAAAAAAAAACTAGAACCAGCTTTTTACATTGTATAGATCCATGCTAGATTTTTTTCAGGCTGACAGCCCAGTGGGTGTGTCCTTTCTCAGTGTGTGTGTCCTTTTGATACTGTGCTCACAGCTTGCACCAGTAGCTAGTGGCAATTGAAAAATAGAACTGAGCATGTGCAACCTTGTGGACATGCACATTACAGATTCAATTTCGGGGGAGCCTTCATAATGCGGTAAACAGAATATCACACAACTGGAGAATTTTTGTAAGAGAAAGTAAATTACAAAAGTCACTAGTTTCTCATGCTGAGTTATATTCAAAAAACATTTATTCTTCTCACAACCCCATTAATGATCATTAAGGAAAAAAACGATTCCACAGTGAAACCAGGCAATGTAAGTTTTACCACTGTGGATCACCAGGGTGTGGATGCTATCTTCTTGGGTCACAATGATCGTTGGTAGATAGAGTTGTGTTTGACACTGAGAACTCTCTATGAATAAAGCCTATATACTGAATCTCACTTTTCATTACAATATTACCATTTCATTATTTTTCAGAAAGAGATGACATCACGAATGTGCCAGTGACGTGAGATGACCAACAAGAAGAAGGCACCGCAGACGTCCCCCTGGATTGTCCTATTGCGTGATTGACCTTCTGGATCGTGGTGGTGTTTCCATCTCTTCTTGCCCAGACTTCAACAATGCTGCTACTCAAGTTCTGACGTTGATGGAACTGGAAAATGAAGCAAAACTTGTCCCTCTAATGGAGCATCACTAGAATTCAGCTTTTGGGCAGGCACGCATTTTTGTTTTTGAAAAACTTAATTTATACTAATTTAAAATGACAACAGTTTAAGGGAACTCATATTCTTAAGCTAGGTTCAGGATCAGCAATTTACTTCTCCAAGGGGTGATAAATGTTACATTCAGAATGGGGCTGAGTATATGGATACAATGCTTTGTCCTCAATACTAGTCAGCGACTATATTGGACAGCAGGTTACACGGTGATGTGATGGAGAGTGGATTCACCACCTGCATTATTGTATCGGCAGAATATGTCCTTTCTGAATAAGGGTTTTATTGCTGCTTGAGTTGGAAAGTCGGGTGAAAAGAGAACATATTACTGCCGGAGAGGTGGAAGGTGACTGTGTCATCTTCCTCTTCTCCTGAGCACCACCAGCAGATATAACAAGGTTCGTATGTTCCTCCAACGCAAAGTTTCATGATCTGGTTTGAGATGACTGTCTAAAACAACTTCCACATACAATAGTCCTTATCGCTTGAATCTGGGGTAGATTTTTATGTTTTATTGACCCTACAGCCACTGTCATTGTTTAAGATTAGGAAAATCTTCCACTACTGTAAATGCTGTGGATTTTTCGCATGTCCTTATGCTGAAGAGAATCCGCAGTGTTACTTTTCCTGTGGCCGTACCCTGAAATCTGTGGTGCATATCCGCAGCATAAATTCACATTCTGAGGCTGTAAAATCTGCACTGCAAGTCCATTTACGCCGAAGGTTTTTCTCACCGCGTGTGGATACCCTTAATATGGCAGAGACAGATTTCAAACCATGATTTTCTCTAACAAGATCTCTTGACTCTTCTCTTCCCAAACAAGATTTGTTGCCAAGCCAGCCTATATAAAGAGGTTGGTTGCCCTTAGTGTTCTGATATAAGAGATATTAAGGATAGCCATTAATATTATAAAATCATTTTCCTGACATGAACAAGGACAAGGACCCATAGTTATGGAGCACCATACATCGGAAGAAAAAAAACAATACTCAGGATGCTTTTAGATTTACTACTTAATAATATGCACTATACTGTTTGCAGGATGGGGAAACTCATATTTTATTACCATAACATTTGAAAATAATACTTCAGGTTACGGCTTCCTTCACCCGTACCGGTAGTTCTTTTTAGTTGTATTTTTGGCTTGTAAAAATGAATTTTATGCTTTTTTTTTTTTAAACATGATAAACAGCCAAATGTACAGCATGCCGCATTTACTGATCCAAATAATGCATTAAACGTGAAGAGGATTGGTCCCGAAGTAAGCACTGTTAGCAGCATGTTTGATATTTCGCTATTGGCTTAAAGCTTACTTCAGAAAACGCTGTTTTTTTCCTAAAAAATACTATGTATGAAAGCACCCCACCTGTTTCCACACTGACCCAGATTTACTAATCCGGTTTAAATTTTTAAAACAGTCAATTTAGACAGTCTTAAAATGGCAAGTTTATCACCGTGACCGATGCTGGAGGATAATTTGGCGGATCTTTAGACTGTACACTCCTAAAAAGACACACCACTTATCACAAAATATCAAAATTTTATTTCCATGATTAAAAATAATACATAATTATACATAATAAATACACCAGCAGCATTTTAGAGTACATGATGGCAAGACGTTCAGCACAATCACTACACTATCATAAGTGCAACTTTAAAGTACAGAGTGTGGAGCACTCTCCACATAAAGCATAGGTGTATTTACATAGGGGTGATAATCATACCTCCCATTGTAATCCTCCCTTTACTAGCTGCAAACAGGTACTGGTGACCATGTGCAGCTCTCCTATGCATCACTGGTATGTATGGACATATGTATGGGAGAGTCAGTCAACAATGTTCCCAGTATGAGCAAGTAAAGCTCAAGATGGTACCATCCTCTATTTTGTGATAAGTGGTGTGTCTTTCTAGGAGTGTATTAATTGGCGCGACTACACCCATATTATGGCGCAGTTCATGTGTTAGGTAGTTGTGTGCATCTTTAGACTGTGTAGTCTAGTTTATACCAACTACAATATTTGTTGGCTTACCTAACACGAAAAACGTGTGCGGCATAAATCTGTCCACCAACTCTAAATTAGTCTACTCTGCTCCACTCTTTGCACCAGAATTGTGGCTTTCAGCTTCATAAGTGTATCTAAGCTGACCAGGCCCACATTCTAGTTAAAAACAGGAGATGTCCGAAAGAAATCATTCACCTAAATAATGAATGTGTCTAAAAGGATATTCACCAGAAAATGTACTGTATGTATGTTTTGTGGAAAGTTGTAACTAGATCATGAAGAGACATGAAGTATATAGCTTTTTATATATTTCGGGTTTATCATCTTCTTTTCTGATTGTACTCCATTCCTTACACCCCCTCCTTCCCACCAAAAAACTACGATGTAACCAGTGGGTGGATTTTAAGAAGAAAAATGTAATTTTGCAGATAGTTGTTTGTATGTGATGTGCATCATATTCATTGCACATAAGTGAATTTGTTGCAAACAATGGCCCAGATTTATTAATGTGTTTGCGCCCAAAATCTGCCAAAAAAGTGGAGCAACTAGGGTTTCTACACTTTCTCAACAAGGTGTAATAAATCTGATGCAGGTCTAGACAGCCTGTGTATAGGTGGATTTACATTGCCGATCGTCGGGCAGAGTATCAGGGATGAATGTTTGTCTGGTTATCTGCCATGTAAAGGTGCACCAGATCACAGGATGACGGAGCAAAACGCTTGTGAAACAATCTTTTCATGCTGAATCTCAATCACAGTTTCTGGGCGCCAGATTGTGCTGCGTAAACCGTGATCTGCTGCCCAGAAACAATGAAACTGTATGGGGGTGAGTGATGGCAGTGGGCATCGCTTATTCCCATACAGTGGAGGGGATCAGTCCATGTAAATGTAGCTCTTCATCTCCGCTGAGGAGCAGACGGTTATTGGGAAGAAACACTTACTTTCCAATAATCGCCTGTTCTATCGGGCTGTGTAAGGCCACTTTCACATTGGTGTTTTTGCTGGATCCGTCATGGATCAGCAAAAACTCTTCAGTCATGATAATACAACCGCCTGCATCCGTTATGAACGGGTCCGGTTGTATTATCTCTAAAATAGCCATGACGGATCCAGGACTAAAACCGTTGTAAGCCAATGGGGGACGGATCCGTTTTCTTTTGTGTCCAAGAAAACTGATCCGGCATCATTGACTTACATTGTGTTTCTTGCTCCGCATCCCAGCATTTTTCTGTCCGTGACGGGAATGTAACCAAACGGTAACGAAGTGCATTTTGGTGCATTCTATTCTGTTCAGTTTTGTCCCCATCGACAATGACGGAAGCGTTTTCCTCTGGCATCGAGATCCTATGTGACAATAGCAGAACAGAAAACACTGACGTGAAAGTGGCCTAAATCCAGCAAATGTTTACACCCTCTACAGGATTAGTAAATCTGGGCCAATGTCCTAGGTCTATGTGCAACCTTCTAAAACAGATTTCTTCTTTCAAAAATGAAGGATTTCTGCCTGTGAACTTTAAGGGGACGTAAAATACATTTTTAATAAACTATTAGAACATCCAAAGTTTATAAAGAGGGGACCTCCTTTAAGTGCCCTCATTCATTGCTGTATATTTAGAGTGATTTATGGCTCTAGAGGTCCCAACATGGCCATATATTACTCAGAAAGCCTATGGAGAACTGTGTAATGCTTCATTTACTGTATTGGTGCTGCAGGGGAATTGACTCTACAGAATCTGGTTCCTTCCATTGGAAGCTATACAAAGGTACCGTACATACAGTATGGCAGTCCTATTACAGCACTATACAAGGCACAAACATCTAACGATTGTATTAGTGAATTTTTCTACTAAAAAAAATAGTCTTTTATAAATGTGCCCTAGTGTATGAACTGGCCCTCAATGCTTTCCTCACTATTATAGGACCAGTAAATGTAATTTACATTCCATAATAATCTAACTACTATGCAACATAATATGGCACAGGGTATTCGTCTTTTGTAGGACTAGAACAACATGAATGAGTTTCTAAAATTATATTTGTAAAACATAAAGTCTGTATTTTTCTGATACGTAGGGAAATCTCATATATCTATGTTTGCTGGCCATTATTTCTCCACCATTACACCATAACACACATTTCTATTTTAATGAGCACGCTCTAAATGATAGAAAACAGCAGCCTCCCCATAATCATAACCAACCGGCACAACGTAAACCGAGGGGTAATCCGTGTAAATTCCTCAGTGCCGTGACATTTATTAAAAGAAATGATTTCACCAATTTTACACGTAGTGACTTCCTACACTAATCCAGCCTGACGTCTGTGCTAAACCAAATGAAGATTAGTGGGCTAGGTATGCTTTTCTTGGTCTTAATCTCTAGAAATAAGGAAATCAAATTGTTATTTATTCACTTGATGCCATGTCACATTTTGTTAATTATTTTTTTCCTGTGAGAAATTGCTGTGCATAATTCTTGGCCTGGCTGCTTCAGTTTGTAATTTTAAATGCAAAATACAATTTCTAATGAAATGATAAATGTTCGGTCAAGCATTTTTTTGTATTACGATTCTCCAATTAGACGTGAGAAAATGTTTCTATTTAGAATTTGATTGTAGAGAAATGGTTAGATTAATAAGAATTTGTAGACTAATGGTTAACACGACAGCTATGAGGTAAAAAAGGAAGATGGATAACCAATAAAATAAATTAATGAAACATGCCGGCTGAATTATTTGGACTTTTAAAGATGTGATCACTAGGACTGCTTTCGTCCAGCTGAAAACATTTTCCAACGCTCTTGAATGTGAACATACCCTAAAATGTACAAACCCTCATTGTATGTATCTTCTAAAACCAATTACCAACCAATCATTGATTTAGATAGACATGTTTAGATACAATATATACTGTATATACAGTATGGTGCAAAAGTTTTAGGCAAAAAAAAAGGCAGCAAAGTGTATAAATCAAAACAATATTTGGTGTGACGACCATTTGCCTTCAAGACAGCATCAATTCTTCTAGGTACACTTGCACACAGTTTTTGAAGGAACTCAGCAGAAAGGTTTTTCCAAACATCCTGGAAAACTAATCACAGATCGTCTGTGGATGTAGGCTAGCTCAAATCCTTCTGTCTCTTCGTGTAATCCCAGACTTGATGTTGAGGTCAGGGCTCTGTGGTGGCCATATCATCACTTCCAGGACTCCTTGTTCTTCTTTATGTCAAAGATAGTTCTTAATGACATTGACTTTATGTTTGTCCTGCTGCAGAATAAATGTAGAGCCAATCAGATGTCTCCTTGATGGTACTGCATGATAGATAAGAATCTGCCCGTATTTCCCAGCATTGACACAATGGAACTAGTACATGTGCAATCCATCCCCAGTGTAAGTGTATGGAGGCCACTGATGGATGGGAATCTCCATCAGCGGCCATGTTAGGAGAAAAGCATCTGGAAGCAGATGAGCGGACCTGCATGTGCATGTAGATATAAATTAGTCTTATTAAATCATTTTATAATGATTATTACTAGCTGCATGCTTGTGCTGTTCCCAGCACGTGTCCAGTGAGTAATGTAATCTGAAACAGATATAGAGAGATGGACCGGCACTCTCAATCAGGGACACAGTGGAGGCGGACTATTATATATAGTTAAGAATTTGTTTATTTATAGGTCCTCTATCCGAGGGTAGTAAAGTATATATATATATATATATATATATATATATATAACTATATAGATTTGCTGGAGACAATATATATATGTTACGTGCCAAAGATGTTGGTTGAATAAAACAGTCTATGAGGAATATCGATAGAGTAATGTCCAGAACAATTGATCAAATAAAAAAGCAAAAAGGATCCGCAGAAAATCAGTCAATAAAAAATCAATCCATAAAAAATAAATAAGGAGTCAGAAAAAAGGGAGAAGATGTCCGCTAATCAAAGTTCATGATGATCCTTGCATAGTGAGCTTTAAAAATGGTGATGCTATGTTGCAGTTTTTGCTTAAAGTATAATTCAGTAATAAAGGTGAACCCGGGATGTCAGATGCAGCACTCGCCTCTGTCTTCTAGAGGTCCGCTGGTGGCGTCCCACCTGAAGCGGGTATCTGCTCCAGCTGTCTGCCTGACGGCTTGCGGTGGCGGCGTCTGTAGATAGGGACACTTTCTTTCTGACCTGCACAATGGCCCAAGGGCTGCGATGTGTGAAGTTGCAGGTCCTAATAGTATGGTGTATCGTGTTACGCTCGGCGTCTCCGCGTGGTTTTTGGCGGGTAAGCGTCACGGCGTGGTCCCAGAAGAGAGAGTGGAGGAGCTTCTCATGGAAGGTGCAATATTTGGCGTTACTACAGGTATTCCCAAGGAAGAAATCTAGACGATTTTGAAACGCGTCTGGGAATACCTGTAGTAACGCCAAATATTGCACCTTCCACGAGGAGCTCCTCCACTCTCTCTTCTGGGACCACACCGTGACGCTTACCCGCCAAAAACCACGCAGAGATGCTGAGCGCAACACGATACACCATACTATTAGGACCTGCAACTTCACACATCGCAGCTTGATTAAGAGTGACGGTCCATCTCTCTATCTCTGTTTTTGACGTAATAACTCTGGTGGGGTACCAGTCACCGGACCTGAGCACCCATATCCATATAAATCTGTGGTGAGCCACTTCATCTACTCTTTCCAGTAATGTAATCTGGCCAACACCTTGAAGCATAGGTAGTCTAGATATCAACACAGCAGGGCTTAGCACTCCTTCGGCAGCTATCTCATCAATGAAAAAGGAATAGGAACAGCTGCAGGAATGTTGTAGTGAGGAGCGTTCATCAAGATCATTCAAATTAACAAATGGGATTTATAAGCATATATTTTGCTGCTACAACTGATGTTGAGTGGCAGCATAGTCTCCAGGCAATGACCTTAAACTGCAAAAAGCAAATCCACAAGAAGAAATCGGTCAGCACTTCAAACCTGTGCAGATAAGAGGGTAGGTGAACACCTTTATGAGGGGCTGTGTCCACTCCAGCTCCTAGATAATAGTCCAAAAGGGAAGGCAGCACATGTCCTAGACTGCCTGCTGGGTTAAAAAGAACCTTAATGCAGGGTGATCAAATCCAGTGATGCAACGTTTCCGCTACACATGAGCTTTTTTCAATCATGCACATGTTATTGCTGAGGCCACTGATTGCCTTGTGGTGGTCACAGGAGTGTATATGGAACATCAAGAAAACAAAGGTTCCAGCATTTCAGGTAAAAAAAACTTGGCATTCACTTTATTCGTACTGGTCACAATTCACAGACGTGGACAACATCTCCCTCCACCACTAGGTTGATATGTTTCGGACTTGCTAGTCCTTAAGGTTCCGTAAGGTTCCGCCAAGTTTTCTTCATATTTCAAGTAAGGACTGGTCCGCGCATGGGAAGAATATGGTGAGCTGGAAAAACTTATTTCTTACATGATTATTATATGGAACATCATCACTGGAACGGAAGCAGTGGCGAAGAATGCTTTTTTTTTTTTTTTTTTTGCTGTCTAGGAGCTCTTTTTTTGGGTGTCCTGAGCGCTCTAATTTTTTTTATGGATCAGGAGCAACCTCTTTAAACTTTACTGCTGCTAGGTTGAAGGAAAAAAAAAACCAATGCAACGCAGTCTGCAAAAATAAATAACGTACAATAATGCCATAGTTATAGAAAATATTTTGGTGCTAATGCTACGCTTATTTTTTAAATTTGAGATTCTTGGCAAATACATTTTGTACTAAATTATTTGGGCCCGTCTTCGAAACGTCAAGGTGATCTCTATAGGACGGGAACCTAACACTAAATACTACCAGATAGGCCCAAATAATATTGTACAAAACGTATTATTATTGTACGTTATTTGTGTTTGCAGAGTGCTGTTGTGTTTTTTTTCTTTGTTTTTCTAGCCATGGTGGCATGCACCTGTCCATTGGGATGTCCTGACTGACCCCCACTTTTTAGCCATATCCAGTTTGTCAGTATTCTTCTTTACAGGTTCTTTACACATTCTTTCATGGATATGTGATTTCACTTTTGTAACATTTCTCACACCGCTTCTTCCATGGGCATACTAATTGTTCTGTCTCATGTCTGAGTGGATATTCCTTCTGCTATATCACATCTATCAGTGCAGAGAGAAAACAGACATAACAACACCATACACATAAAGACCCTGTTACACAGACTGATTTACAAATAGGAACAAACAGTTTGTTCCCTATAGTTGCCCAACTATTTGCTTATTTGTGGGGTGCTCTGGGAATGTGTGTTCATACAAGTGCTTGTTCGTCATTGTTGCCTCAATCCTCAGGCACTAGAACAAGCATCAAAGTGCAGGGGGAATAACCAGAGCACAGGGGCATTGTGCTAGTGGTACTCCTAGCGCTACGGCCAGCCATTGGTGCTCCAAGTAGTGAATTTGGATAAATATAAAAATTTATAACGACTATTTAGCCTAGAAGCAAAAGAAATATAGTGTTGGCATAATCAACCCTACCAGGCAGTATGCCTAGTGTAATAGGGTTGATCATGCTGACAGATGGTCTTTAAGGCTCTATGCAGAATTTATCTCCCTTTTCAGTTATTCTGCAGGATAGGGGATAACTATTAGATCAGTAGGAGTGCTACCGCTGGGACCACCACCAATCATGAGAACGGGGACCCCTGAAATGAACAGAGCGGCAGGTCTGGCATACGTACTGCTGCTCCTTTCATCTCTATGGGAGTTCCAGAGACAGGCAATTACAGCGCTACGCTATTCCCAGAACTCCCATTGAGATGAATGGAGCAGCAGTGTGGATGCCCGACTTGCCGGTCAGTTCATTTCAAGGGGGGCCCGAAGGAGTATGGGGATCCCCATTCTCATGATTGGTGGGGGGGCCCAGCAGTAGGACCCCCACCAATCTAATAGTTATCACCTATTATGTGGATACAACTGGAATACCCCTTTAAAGGGAACCTGTCTCATTGAACATAGTGGGCAGAATGTTATAGAGCAGCTAAGCAGACTGATATGGGAAAAAATACAGTAAAACTTGTATTTCATTAATTTAAATCCCAGCTTTTTCTGGGCTTTGAAGTAAAGGAGGAAGCACTAGTAGTGACTGACAGCCTCCCCTCTATGACTGTGTATACAGAGACAGTTGTCAATGAGATAGGCAGGGGCGGATTGGCCAAACACCTTACAGGAAAACTTCCCGGTGGGCCGATGCCCAGGGGGCCGCCTGAGCCCTCCTCACGGCCGGCCAGTGGAAGTTTTTGGATATGTATTTCGTGATGGACTGTGGTATTTGGCTCTGTTGGGGAGGTATAATGTGCCACAATATGGTATTGCATGCCCCGCATACTTGTGTTGGCCTAGCCTTCCATCAATTGGGACCCAACTACAAAACGGGGCCACTTTTAGTATTTTTTCCTGGGCCACTTTAAGTTCCCGGTCCGCCCCTGCTGATAGGTCCTCCCCTTAACTTCAGAGTCCAGAATGAGCAGGGATTTAAATGAATCAAATACAAGTTTTACGGAATCTTTTTCCACAAAACTATTTACCAATCTGCTCCGCTCCTCCTGCTCTCATTATCATGCTGCCTCCTGCAGATTGCTCTGCATTTTCATGGTGACATGTTCCCTTTAACTCCCATTCATTGCAGTTGCCATAAAGCACGCACACCCTGCTGTACTGTCTCTGCAGAAAAGACAGGAACAAAGGGGAGATTCCCCAACACTGGTGTAAAGGCAAACTGGCTTAGTAAAAAATAAATAGCTACAACATAAAAAAACACATTGAGGCACATTTGCCAAAGTTATACATGATTATCCTTTACTCTTGCCACATTTTAAAAAGTGGCTTGGGCTTAGCGGAAGGGGACAGTCCACCGCAGCCTTACATAGAAAACTGGTGTGAATTATAACTGAAGTCAAGCCAGCTCAGATTCACAAGATGGCATGGACAGCTTACTACGGTGGACATGTTACTAAGGGCCCATTCACATGTCCGTTGTGCATTGCGGATCCGCAATACACCCGGCCGGCACCCCCATAGAACTGTCTATTCTTGTCTGCAGCTGCGGACTGGAAGTGTGGGGGCGCGCTCCAGAAATGCAGATGCGGACAGCACACTGTGTGCTGTCCGCATCCATTCCTGCCCCATAGAGAATCAATGGGTCTGCACCTGTCCTGCAGAATTGCGGAACGGGTGCGGACACATTCTATGGACATGTGAATGGACCCTAAGACTTGCGCATGAATCTTTAGTAATTGTGCCCCATTATTTCTCTCCCATAAGCATATCTAATTACTGAAACTAAACTAAGTAAATCTGACCTTAGACATACCCTAAATCAGTGGTGCCCAACCTACGGCCCGCGGGCCAAATCCGGCCCGCGGAGCTCTGTCATGCGGCCCGTAAGACTTCCTGGAAAAAGTCTAAGGCGTAACAATACTGTACGCCTTTAGACTTTTTCCCCACATTCATCAGCGATGTGAATGGCACAGGCAGCGCAGCGATGCTGCCTGTGCCTAAAATAACCAATAACAAAGCTCCTTACAGCAAGGAGCTTTGTTATTGGTTGGAATGAGCGCATACACGTTCAGTCAGAAAGGGGAAGCCGGCGGGAGCTTGAAGGAGGAGGGGCCGGCTCTCGTGGAGGCTGTAGAGCAGAGCATGCTGCCGGAAGACCTTGGGCAACTTAACAGGTCCGCTGGAGAGGTAAAGAGCGTGGACTCATGTGACTGGTCCCCGGTGACCCTGCTCCCCCTCCTACTATGACCACAATACTGACCCTGCTCCCACTTCCTCCTGTCAGCCCACTAGTGACCCTGCTCCCCCTCCTACTGTCACCCCACTAGTGACCCTGCTCCCCCTCCTCCTGTCACCCCACTAGTGACCCTGCTCCCCCTCCTCCTGTCACCCCACTAGTGACCCTGCTCCCCCTTCTCCTGTCACCCCACTAGTGACCCTGCTCCCACCTCCTCCTGTCACCCCACTAGTGTCCCTGCTTCCCTCACCTGTCACCCCACTAGTGTCCCTGCTCCCACCTCCTCCTGTCACCTCACTAGTGACCCTGCTCCCCCTCCTCCTGTCACCCCAATAGTGACTCTGCTCCCACCTCCTCCTGTCACCCCACTAGTGTCCCTGCTTCCCTCACCTGTCACCCCACTAGTGTTCCTGCTCCCCCTCCTACCATACCACTGCTGACCCTGCTCCCACCTCCTCCTGTCAGCCCACTAGTGACCCTGCTTCCCTCTCCTCCTGTCACCCCACTAGTGACCCTGCTTCCCCCTCCTCCTGTCACCTCACTAGTGACCCTGCTCCCACCTCCTCCTGTCAGCCCACTAGTGACCCTGCTTCCCTCTCCTCCTGTCACCCCACTAGTGACCCTGCTCCCTCCTCCTCCTGTCACCTCACTAGTGACCCTGCTCCCCCTCCTCCTGTCACCTCACTAGTGACCCTGCTCCCCCTCCTCCTGTCACCTCACTAGTGACCCTGCTTCCCCTCCTCCTGTCACCCCACTAGTGTCCCTGCTTCCCTCACCTGTCACCCCACTAGTGTCCCTGCTCCCCCTCCTATCATACCACTGCTGACCCTGCTCCCACCTCCTCCTGTCAGCCCACTAGTGACCCTGCTCCCTCCTCCTCCTTCTCCTGTCACCTCACTAGTGACCCTGCTCCCTCCTCCTCCTTCTCCTGTCACCTCACTAGTGACCCTGCTCCCCCTCCTCCTGTCACTTCCCTAGTGACCCTGCTCCCCTCCTCCTGTCACTTCCCTAGTGACCCTGCTCCCACCTCCTCCTGTCACCCCACTAGTGTCCCTGCTCCCACCTCCTCCTGTCACCCCACTAGTGACCCTGCTCCCACCTCCTCCTGTCACCCCACTAGTGTCCCTGCTCCCCCTCCTATCATACCACTGCTGACCCTGTTCCCACCTCCTCCTGTCAGCCCACTAGTGACCCTGCTCCCTTCTCCTCCTTCTCCTGTCACCTCACTAGTGACCCTGCTCCCCTCCTCCTGTCACCCCACTAGTGTCCCTGCTTCCCCTCACCTGTCACCCCACTAGTGTCCCTGCTCCCCTCCTCCTATCATACCACTGCTGACCCTGTTCCCACCTCCTCCTGTCAGCCCACTAGTGACCCTGCTCCCTTCTCCTCCTTCTCCTGTCACCTCACTAGTGACCCTGCTCCCCCTCCTCCTGTCACTTCACTAGTGACCCTGCTTCCCCTCCTCCTGTCACCTCACTAGTGACCCTGCTTCCCCCTCCTCCTGTCACCTCACTAGTGACCCTGCTCCCACCTCCTCCTGTCACCCCACTAGTGTCCCTGCTTCCCTCACCTGTCACCCCACTAGTGTTCCTGCTCCCCCTCCTATCATACCACTGCTGACCCTGCTCCCACCTCCTCCTGTCAGCCCACTAGTGACCCTGCTTCCCTCTCCTCCTGTCACCCCACTAGTGACCCTGCTTCCCCTCCTCCTGTCACCTCACTAGTGACCCTGCTCCCCCTCCTCCTGTCACCCCAAAGGGAAGAAGCTGAACAGACTCCACCAACTATGATGGGATCCGTTCAGTTTCCGTTAGGGATCCTGTCATTTTACCGGACACAAAAATGCAGCATACAAGGCTTTTTTGTCAGTTTTTTTGACAGAATCTGCAACAGAGGCTCCAAACGCAGATTTGAAGGCCTACGTATTATGTATTTTAGTAATGCTTACATGTGCCCCCTCACAGTGTTTGCATTTCTTTCTGGCAAAGCTACCTGGTTCCGGCCCGCGAAATTTATACCAGGTCTAGTGCGGCCCTCAGGCGAAAAATGGTTGGGCACCACTGCCCTAAATCATCTCCTATATACAAATACCATAAACTAGGCTGACGGTATGTCGAATGTATAAAATGAACATAGGAGTCTTGGAACTTGAGATAAAATATTTAAACTCCTCACAGTTGCGGCTGGTGTGATTTTATTTCTAATTATAATTTCCTAATATTTCATCTGAAGTACCCAAAAGTAGAGGTAATTGAAAGCTTCTAGATTTTTTTTTTGTTAATAACGTAATTTTGCTGGCTTCTTTGGTTCACATTAAGTTGATTGACTTATTAACCTCTTTTCAACTTAAATTGCTATTTCAAAATCATGACGAATCGGTGTTACAGAGGACAACTTGTGGAAAAGTAATGTACTTAAAAGAGAACATTAATTAACTAATGCGGAGTTAGTATTCTTACAGATATACTGGGATTAATTAACTCTCATCAAATAATGGAAATGAAAGTAACATAAGCCTGAGAGGCTGCGTATTACGAGGAGTGTGGCGAGAGGAACGTACACTAAGGGGATTGTGTTAGTATATCTGATCGTGATACTATAGGATTGTCCGCAAACATCTATATACAGAATATATACTGTATATATAAATCTCAGCATCTCTATCTTTATAGTGTGTGTTTTATGTTTTATCTCTAACAAAGCTAGAACCCGCCCTGTACCTCACATGGATCCAGAGATCTTCCCAGTCATTGCTCTGCTTTATTTTAGGCTGGCTTGAAAACTGTAGAATATTATTCATGGGACAACCCCTTTTATATTAGATTAACACATATTATTGTTAGAGTATACAACAAATGGAGGGACATTTATCAAGAATGGCGTAGCCTGCTCTGACGTGCGGCATATCTAATTTATTAAGGGTCAGCCACATCTCTGCCCTGCTGTGCACCAAATACTGAAGACTGCACAGCTACAGGCTGGAGTAGACTTCAGCTATAACCTCTGCCAGCTTCTGGGGAAAGTTCTAACCAATCCGGCGGACCACGCTAAGCCCTGCCCATTTTTTGCCACTTCAGTAGTGCACATGGTGTGGGTCATACTTTGCACCTTTTTCCCACCACTATAGCGGTGTAAACACATTGATAAATGTCCCCCTTGTCTATTTTTTAGTGTCACATTGAAGGTTTTCCTAACTAGGTGAGAACAAGGGAAAGAGTTGTATCAATGTCTGAACAGGTCTATAGAACAGGATAGATAGGTAGATATTGGTAATAATTATAGCTACCCCTCACATAGTGAAAAATACAGATTATTCCTGATGTATCTAAAATCTGATGCAGATAGTTATAGTATATTCCCAAAGAATTGTATGAGCAAAGTACTATGGATCCATACCACAATGACCTATAATGCAGCAGTGTGGAAAAGCCCTCAATCTGCTGTGAATCTCACCACCAGTCATTTTCTTTTTATTAAAATAGCTGTCCGCTATTTTTATATTGATGATCTATCCTCAGGATTTGTCATCAATCTCAGATTGGCAGGATCCGACTCCTGGCACCCCCGCCGATCAGCTGTTTGAAGAGACTGCAGAACTTGTACAAGAGCTCGCCATCACAACCGCAGCAGTGAGCAGAGTAATTACATCACAGCCCTCTCACATTCACTTCTCCTTCCACTTCAAGTGAATCGGACCCCCAGTGACCTGATATTGATGACCTATCCAGAGGATAGGCCATCAATATAAAAATAATGGACAATCCCTTTAAAGAGATTGGTGACATTTCCCTGGGACATGCCCCAAATGTCCGATAAGCTGGGGTGTGACTGTTATGATGCCATCTGTTACTTGACATGGCACAAAAAGGTGCAACTTTGACAGAAAGCTGGCATTAAACTTTGGTAAATATGCCCCATTGTTATGTAATACACCTTTTGTATAAGATAGCAAGTCCAAGAAGGTATGCTGTTAGTTTTGGATGCTCTTTTGTTTTCTACTGTTATTAACCCATTGACGACATTGCACCGTAATGTCATTGCACAGCACACACCCGGGGCCAATGTCTGCTGATCACGGACGTTTAATCCCGTGGTCATCTGAGGTGGCTTTTCCCAGGGAGTGCTGTGCTCCCCGGGGCTCAAACGGCTTCCCCTTGCTGAGATCAGTGAAGCCGCTCATTTGTAGTAATAGGAAGGGTTCCAATCTATCACAGCTGTAGTTCTCAGGGAGGCCTGCAGGTGGCAGAGCTCCATAAGAAAACAGTGACTCTACCATACACACCTTATACACACAGTCAGTTTTCAGTCAGTGATTTTCATCAGGGATTTTGAGCCGAAACCAGGTGCAGGTTTAAAAACAGAACAGACGCAAACATTCCCATTATATCTTATGTCTGTGTCGGCTCCACTCCTGGTTTTGGCTCACAATCACTGATGGAAATCCCTGATCAAACACTGACTGTGGGCAGATAGAGCAAACAATTGTCGGGAGGGAAGCGTTCCCTCCCGACAATCACCTGCTCACTGGAGGAGGAGACTGCCGCTATTACATGCCACGATCACCTCCTCAGTATAGGGACAAGCAATCGCTAATCCATCCTTTGTCTCTATACTGTCTCATTGTTTGCAACAGCAGAGCATCTGTTACACGGCCCAATCTGCCGCTAGCAAACCAGGATTTTTTAAGAAGTTAGAAGATCCCGTTTGCGCGTTCATCGGGTAATCAGCGGCAGTATTACACTGCCAGATGATCGCTAACGAGCGTTCATACAAACACTTGTTAGCGATTATCTTAACAATCTGCCCGTGTAAGGACCTTTACAGAGAAGCACATATTCCAGCCTCTTAGGAGGGCTTAAAAAAAGGAGAAAAAAAAAAGAAGTAAAAAATGTTTTAATAAAAAATATATAAATTCAAATCGCCCCCTTTTCCTATAATAAAGAAATAAAAAAAATAAACATTATCTGCACTGCTGTGTACCAAACCAAAATGTTTTCATCCTATACGGTGAATACTATAAAGGTTAAAAAAAACAACAACAAAAAAAACACAAGGCTGATTTGCAGTTGCAAGTCATACACGCTTCAAAATTACAGATCGCCTCGGAAAAAAAAGAGCCTTCACACAGCTCCATAGATGGAAATATAAAAATTATGGGTGCCAGAATATGGCGATAGATAGAAAAAAAAAAATGTTTTCAATTCCACCCCATTATGAATTTTTTCCAGCTTCCCAGTACATTTTATGCAATATTAAATGGTGACATTGGAAAGAGCAACTTGTCCCACAAAAAGAAAAAAGAAAAAACCCTCATACGTCTATGTGAATGGAAAAATAATAAAGCTATGGCTCTGGGACGGCGGTGAGTAGAAAAACAAAGACGGAAAAGCGCCATGTCATCAAAGGGTTAATATGCTGTCCATATATCGCACGGTGGTGTGCACAGAATGTATTCGCACCCATTGGTCCGTATTATTAATTTTAATCTGGAATAAACATATTATGAGGCCAGTTTTATAGGGCGGCGATTAACTCGTCAGCTTATAATGTTCAGTTTTATGACACCGTTAGACGCATATAAAATTTATAACACAGTCATTTCTATTCCGCACATGCACTATTTCAGATCGGGAAAGCAATCATGAAAAGGTGATGGAGCCAATGTTTTCTTTCTCTCATGGGCTGAAGACGTGTAACTGCCTTCTTAAGCAGCGAGGATTATCCAGGGATAAAATGAATTGCTGTTCCAGCTTTTTAGATTACACAGTCATCTCGTTTGGTCTTTTTAATAAGCATTTGGCTATAAAAGTGTTTTCCTTCGGTCTGAGACTCCTAACGTGATTGGAACCGAGCGCACAGGTTAAATCAAGCGTCTTGCTTCCCACCTGACGGACATCTGAGGCAGCCCGAGCACCATGCACACCCTGAACAAAGGTCCTCCACTCTGTCTGCAGATCATCTCTTTAATTATCATGGTGTCTTTCGGACTCTACAGCATCATGAAGGGCACGTCTTTTGGCCTGTTCAGTTGGTGGTATGTACTTGGCGCTACCTGCATGGTGGGCTCTGCTTTCGCTTCCTTCCGCATCTATGAAGTTTGCAGCCTTGTTGCCTACAGGGAAACAGACCTCAGTCGCATTCCAAAAGTTGACAGCGTTTAAGAACAATCTGGAATGGGGGGAAAAAACGAGACTGGACATATCACATAACGGTTCATAAATCTGAACTTTGACCACTGTATTACTTATTGCTACGTCCTTGTATGTTCTACTACAGCAGTATGTGACCCATATTATCCTTGAAACGCGTATAGCTTTAGGAATGCCCAGTGATCTGGAGACATGCCTTTATGGCTGCATAATGTAGAAGTACGGTAGTTACTAAGACTTTGTATTGTACGCCTGACTACGAAATGGAATAAAGTAGTAAGCTCATCTGTCAAGGTTCTTAAGAGTTCCTTTTGGATTGTGAAGGAATGTGTAATGATACGATAAACCACTACTTGACTACATAGGTTAAACTTGGCTTTTAAAATCAATTTCTCAGTAAAAGTCCTCTAGCAACATTTCAGAAGACGTCTGCGTCCAATTCTTTGTGACTCAAACCTTTTCTATGTCATGAACAGCTTTCGATAACCCAACATAGCCATGCCAGGAGTGGCATCTAGTATATATATAGTAAAGATGGGCAGAATCTCAACTTGGAAATGATAGACCTGTAACTTCAACCTTCATTGTCTGAAGGTAGTCTCAACTACGGTAGGTTCACAAAGGGACAAGCTTGTCAGAGCAGACTTCATAGGCAGGTATATTAGTTCTAATGGTTTTGACAAGGCTGTTAATGTTTTATGTGTAAGCCTTTTCTAAAACATGCTCAGCATGAAAGATCTATGGATAACGTGGAAATACCAGCACTTGGAAACTATGATAAAGAGTCTGTGAAGGTTCTCATTTATCCAGGTTATGGTATTTCTGTAAAGAATAAATCAAGGCAACTGGACTGGCTGTAGGTTTCTTGAAAACGTTTTACTCGTTCTTCCAACGAGCTTTCTCAATTCTGAGTGACTTGTACAAGAATTCTCTGGGAATAAATATGTAACTGAATCAACATCTGACTCCTATTAGGACTATGGAATCAACACCTTTGACCCCATGCTGGGTATAATGACCTAATTACCAGGTGTTGATTCAGTGACATATTTATTCCCAGAGAATTCTTGTACAAGTCACTCGGAATTGAGAAAGCATCGTTGAAGAGCAGTGAAACATTTTCAAGAAACCTACAGCAAGTCCAGTTGCCTTGATTTATTCATTACAGATATATGATAAAGAGGTTGTCTCCACCATCTTAATCTATGTGAGCGGACTGCTAGTACACGGAGTAGGTGGTCTCCTAGGGCACCACTGAGCAGGGGTGGTCAGCGCACAATTTGTACCAATGCTCTGCCTTTTCTAGTCAGGCGCCAGGTTCTGACAGGTAAGGAACTAGGGATTGGCAGGAATAGATTTCTTTCCATGTGACAGGTGCTCACGTCTGCGCCATAACATTCTGCCTCACAGGGGCGGACTGGGAACTTAAAGTGGCCTTGAAATAAAATAACAGAAGAAGGGACTAACAAAATTAGGTGGGGCCAGCAATAACAAAGTGCAGCACAGAAGAACCAAATATCACAGTGGAGCACTACATACCCCACCGGAAGCGGCCCTTCTGTGGTGGCCAGCACCAGCTGCCGGGTTCTGTCCTTTTCATCCTTCTCCAGTTGTCTCTAAATAAGATATGGAGCAAGGGGCTGAGGAGGTGAGACAGGGGCCACAGCACAGTCCTACCTTCAGTGCTACCAAACACACAGTGGGGACCCCCTCAAGGGGGTTGTGTCACTTCAGCGAGTGACATTTATCATGTAGAGGACATTAATACAAGGCACTTAGTAATACACTGTGATTGTCCATGTTGCTTCCTTTGCTGGCTGGATTTATTTTTCCATTACATTATACACTGCTTGTTTCCATGGTTACGACCACCCTGCAATCCATCAGTGGTGGCCGTGCTTGCACACTGTAGGAAAATGTGCTGGCCTCTCTAGTGGCCAGGACCATGGGAGTGCACATAGGTAGGTACTTTTTTCTATAGTGTACAAGCACGACCACCACTGATGGATTGCAGGGTGGTCGTAACCATGGAAACAAGCAGTGTATAATGTGATGGAAAAATGAATCCAGAAAGCAAAGGAGACAATATGGACAATCACAATACATTAGTAAGTGCCTTGTATTACATTCCTCTATAATAATAAATGCCACTTACTGAAGTGACACAACCCCTTTAAGACATTTTTACCTTAACGGACATTTCCAGCATACTGAGAGACACCAGGAAGCAGGGACCAATGGGAAATCTGGAAATCATTGGAACAGCTGGGGTGGGGAATCAGTAAATACTGCTGCTTTTATTTTTTATATTTTTTTAACCAATTCGACCTTTCTTTTGAACCTATCTCCAGACAGATTCTTATCCTCCAGACAACCCCCTTAAGGACAAGCTATTTTTTTTCAGGATCACATTTCAAGAGTCTTAACCCTCTGTCAAACATCTTAAATGATGAGAATTTTCTTTACATTATACCCATAGACAGAAAAGGAAAGAAAAGAAACATAATGCAATAATTACATGACTATTGAATATACAAATATATTCATAGCATTGGGATTGGCTACGACTAAAAATGTGCTGGACAACAACCTTAAGTGTGTCATGTAATTGCACCCATGTATAGTACACCATATGTGATGTGCTATGAGTTATGACATGTAACCACAGGTCAATGTCAGAGTCAGGCTGCTGGTGTTCTCACAGGAGCTATTATGTCCCTAGAGGGCATTAACATAACTGCAAGCAGAAGAGACTGAGAACAAGACAAAGCACTGAGAGTGAGCTGGAAGCCGCTGCAGATTCCAGCATGTAGCTATCTAGAAGTGTAGGTCAGTGGCACTAGCCCATAAGGTCCCTTGCAGACGAGCGTCACGGATTAGGTCCGGATGTGTTCAGTTAAAAGTGCGTGCAATTTCGCAAGCAAGTTCAGTCAGTTTTGTCTGCGATTGCATTTAGTTCAGTTTTTTACACAAGGGTGCAATGTGCATTGATGCGTTTTTCACGCGCGTGATAAAAAAACTGAAGGTTTACAAACAACATCTCTTAGTAACCATCAGTGAAAAACGCATCACATCCGCACTTGATTGCGGATGCGATGCAATTTTCACGCAGCCCCATTCACTTCTATGGGGCCAGGGTTGCGTGAAAAACACAGAATATAGAACATGCTGCGATTTTCACGCAACGCACAAGTGATGCGTAAAAAACAACACTCATGTACCACAGCCCTATTGAAATGAATGGGTCCGCATTCAGTGTAGGCGCAATGCGTTCACGTCACGCATTGCACCCGCGTTGAAAACTCGCTCGTGTGAAAGGGGCCTAACAGTGGCACAAATTGGCTCAACAAGGATTTCTCAATCTTTTTCTGACTTATTTGAAAAGATGGTGAGGCTTAGGCCTCATTCACACGAACCTTTTTTTTGCGAGTGTACGGGGTTTTTTGCGTTCAGTATACGGAACCATTCATTTCAATGGGTCCGCAAAAAAAAACGTTAGGTACTCCGTATGCATTCCATTTCCATTCCGATAAAAGATAGAACTTGTCCTATAGTACTGTTCTATTAGGGGCCAGATGTTCCGTTCCACAAAAAACGGAATGCTCACGGATGTAGACTTTTTTTTTGCGGATCCGTTTTTTGTGGACTGCTAAACCATACAGTCGTGCGCAATAGGCCTTAGAGAGAAGGGGCGTTGTTTTTCATGCATCAGTTGTGTGTTGCATGAAAAACGCAGCATGTTCTATATTCTGCGTTTTTCATGCAGTCCTGGCCCCATAGAAGTAAATGTGGCTGCGTGAAAATCACATCGCATCCGCAAGCAACTGTGGATGCGATGCATTTTTCACAGATGGTTGCTATGAGATGTTGTTTGCAAACCTTCAGGTTTTTTTTCGCTCTTGTGAAAAACGCATCAAAATGCATTGCACCGACGAGAAAAAACTGAACAACTGAACGCAATCGCAGACCAAACTGACTGAACTTGCTTGCGAAATCGCGCATTTTTCACTGAACGCATCCGCAACTAATCCGTCACGGTCGTCTGCAAGGGGCCTTAGACAGTTCTAGGCCCATGGACGTCCATGTCACATCTGGAGCCGCTGGTTTTTGGAAACTCGCCACCGCTGAGGCTTATCATTGGCTGTAGTGGCAGGAGGTTTACATGGTGCACACACCAAGCCACGACTAAGCAGAGGGGGCAGGTAAGTACACTTTTCTTCACAGCTTCGTGTAAACTGTGGACAGCCCCTTTAAGAGGCTTTATTCTGTGGCACTGTGACAACTTCCTTTTTTCCCCTCCCACATCTACTGCCTGGTTATTTTCTATGCAGGGGAACGGCACAGGAGGCGACGCGACATGTCGCTTGGGGACACATCACCGCTACAGCCAGTCATTCCGGCGGCTGACAAGCAGGGAGCTGGGGCGCAGTGACCCAAAGGAGCCAGAACCCAGCGGTCCACCACAGGTCAGGTGGGGAGAGGGGGCAGGCAAAAACTGGTACACTTAAAAATCATGCCATTGACCCAAAAACGCACCAAAAAATAATTCACAAAAAATAAACACTTCGGGGGTCATTTATCAAACTGGTATAACGTAGAACTGGTTTAGTTACCCATAGCAACCAATCAGATTCCTCCTTTCATTTTACAAAAAATAGGGTTTAATCTGAGTGGTTGCTGATGGGCAACTAAGGCTACTTTCACACTAGTGTTAATATTTTCCGGCATTGAGATCAGTCATAGGGGCTTAATACCGGAAGAAAACGCTTCCGTTTTGTCCCCATTCATTGTCAATGGGAACGAAACTGAACAGAACGGAATGCTCCAAAATGCACTTCGTTCCGTTTGGTTTCGTTTCCAGACCGGAGAGTAAACCGCAAAATGTTGTAGTTTGCTTTCCGTCCTGGAATGTGGAGAAAAACGTATCCATCATGACCCCCAATGCAAGTCAATGGGGACGGATTCGTTTTCTCTGACACAATCTGACACAATAGAAAATGGATCCATCCCCCATTGACTTTCAATGGAGTTCATGACGGATCCGTCTTGGCCGTGTTAACGATACGACCGGATTCGTTCAGAACGGATGCAGATGGCTGTATCATCAGTAACGGAAGCGGTTTGGCTGAACCCTGCCGGATCCAGCAAAAACACTAGTGTGAAAGTAGCCAAAGTCAGTTCTACTTTACACCAGTTTGGTAAATGACCCCCTTTACCCTTAGTGCCTTTTATATCTCATTTTCAGCTGACTGCTTACATTCTGACAGAAAGGGACGATTTCACCAATACTAAATTTATACGGAACCAATTACAGTACATGTAGTTAAACAGCCCTATCGAAACAGTGCACCTGCAGTAATGTTGTCATAAAATAGCATTTGCTTCAGTTCAGACCACACACTAACCGCATGCTAAACGTCTGACCACAACAAGTCGCAATTCCCCGCGCAACTGAAGGGATTCCAAAGCACCTGATTGGAGGACTGCTGATGACGTAATCGTTATAGAGCCCGCCTCTCGCGTGTTCCGCCGCTGAGCGGAGGTTTCAGCTGTGGAGCGCCTCGGCTGACCGATGCTGCGTTCCGCGGGGTTTTTCCGTGTCCTGGACTGCCCGTTTACCGCAAAGCCAGGGCCTTGTACCCGGCCTCATTGCCAGTTCCGCCACATTGCTCCTGGGACAGATGGCGAGCAGAAGAGCGGTGGTGAAAATACCTGTGCGTTATCTAGCACACCATTTACTAGGTGTCTGCTGGGGGTTGCCTTGTGTGAACGGTTTCCTATTACAATTGCTAGCTGCACCCCCTGTATATGACCCCCTGTCCATGGCTTGTATGGAGGCCGGCATGACACGTTGCTGCTGTGCTGTTATACTGCAACCTGAAGTAGTTTGGGAAAATTCACAAGTCCTGTGCGTTTTTTACAGGTTGGGCTAGGTTCATATCTGGCATAACTCTGGCAGTGATATAATGGGTGTCTGCCATTGGTTTTCCAATTTGCCTAATCTGGCAATATAGTATCTTTCCTCTGCTGTAATCTGACCCTTCTGCTTGGAATCATTGCTACTGGTGTGAATTTAGTTTTAAACAGGTTTATTTTATTTACTTTTTTAAACATTTTATCTGTAGCATTTGCAAACCTGCATGCTGTTCTGATGCAATGTTAACTGCACCTCTGCCTCCAAGTGTGAATATAGGCTTTTAGTTTTGCAGTTGTTCTTAAAGGGGCTCTCCAGAATATGTGAAGGGCTGAGAATCTGCCAGGTAATTTCTGCCGAGGGTCCCTAGGGACAGTGTAAAGGTGCCGCTGCTGATTGCCCGATGAGCGGGTGAAACGCTCGTTTGCTTAGGCACCTAAATCATTTGCTGGCAGCAGATTGTCTTGTAAACGGCCTCTGCTGCCGGCGTAGAATGAGTCAGTATGGGAACGAGCCCCACCATTAGCGATCCCTGCTCCCCATACTGTGGAGGAGACTGCTGAATGTAATGGAGGTCTCCTCCACTGATGAGCAGGCGATTGTCTTGGAGGAATGCTTCCTTCCATGACAATCGCCTGCTGAATTGCCCCATGTAAAGGAATCATTAGTGATCAGATTGGTGTAGGTCAGGCAGTCAGATACTAAATAGTGCAGGGAGCTGAGCTGCAGCATGCTGACACGCCCGTTCCACAATGCATGGGGCCTCCCGCTTCTGACTCCGGCCGCTGTTACGTTTCCGTTGCCTGCGGCTGCTGAAAAGTGCTGATCTGTGGGGAAGCCGCTGCAGCTTCTACCTGTGCGCGGATGGAAACCTCCCGTGTCGGGGGAGCAGCCAATGGCGGGCAGTGATGGGGACAAGCCTCCCTAGTGTCAATCTGGTGCATGTGACATTTGTGCAGATTTCTATGTAATTATTTGCGAGTGCTGGGGAGCTGGGTAAGTATAACCTGTATAATGTGTCTGGGCATTATAGGGGCTGGATAATCCCTTAAAGAGAAAGTTAGTAGAAGGCACTTACTAATGTATTGTGATTGTCCATATTGCTTCCTTTGCTGGCTGGATTAATTTTTCCATCACATTATACACTGCTCGTTTCCATGGTTGCAACAACCCTGCAATCCATCAGCGGTGGTCACTATAGGAAAGAGTGTTGACCTCTTTGGTGGCTGGGGCCACATTGTTTTTTTTCTAATGTGCAAGCACGGCTACCTCTACTGGATTGCAGGGTGGTCGTAACCATGGAAACACCCAGTGTATAATGTAATGAAAAGATGAATCCAGCCGGCAAAGGAAGCAATTTGCTTTGCAAAAAATTCTGTGTTCTTGAGCTCTTCCTGTTTTTTCAGGTGTTACCACATCTTCTCTATAGGGGTAAACTCTAGTGGACAAGCCGGTATGGTCCGGAAAACCTGCTTTGTGTGATGGCATTTCCCGAGCTGAGCTCACAGCACGATCATGACTTAGGGTGCTGTCCGTTCCTGGCTGGCTGCAGCTTTTCTGTTCTGACGGCGTTATGTCGGCACGGTACAGTAGACCCACGTTGGGCAGCACCATAGATTGAGGATGCTGGGAGCAGTGTTCTGTCGGTGACATGCCTGTGGGTTTATAGCCGTGTTCACATCTGCTGCAGCTCTCTGTAGTGCACCACTGTGGAAACTACTTGAAATGCGCTGGTCTTTATAGCTGTAATGGCATCAAGTCTTCCCCTGCTGTAAAGGGGTTCTGTACATTTTTCCTTTTGGATAAATCAGTATCTGATCGGTGGGGTCCGACACAGGACCCCCCCGTTCAGCTGTTTGAGAAGGCAGTGGCCCTCATAGTAGCACTGCAGCCTTCTCACTGTTTCCCGCAGGCCAGTGACATCACGATGTATGTGGCCCAGCTACATTGAAGTGAATGGGGCTGAGCTGCACCCAGGAGATAGTTGTGATGTCTTTAGCTGCCGGGCTATGAACTTCACTGCTGCCTCCCATTGGGAACAATAGGAGGCAGAACACGAAGTGACCGCTCCTGGAATTTTATCCATGCCAAAATTCCTGTGGTAAAATTTGTCATGTGACTGGCCCCTAAATGCCGTGGATTTTCCACATGAACTTCCACTGTGGAGACTCCCAAGAAATGACATCTCGTGTGGCCCTACCCTAAATCTCTTCTGTTCAGACCGACTTTATTCTGCTTCCACAAACCATTTTCTATTTTATTTTTTTCTTTAAAAGGCAAAAACCTGCAGGAACTTGAACAACTTAATAAAGCCATAGAGGCTATAAAAAATGAAGTTGAAGAGAAACAAAAAACTCTGTTGCTGTACACCAGTGGAGCACCACACACAGAAGATCCTGCCACCAAAGTGGACAGTAACTGCAATACTGTAGATGATGTGGTGGAGAAAATGCCCACTTCATCCAAAAAGATTTCCACAGCAAAGAGCAGAAACCTGGTTCCCCAAAAATATATCATTGATCGAAGCTGTCCAGCCACCGACTTGGAGTATGACCCCTTGCTTAACTATTCTGCAGGCTTCTTTGCTTCCACTACAAAAGAAAAGGAGCATGACAACAAACCTAAATCAAAGCGGAAGTGCGAGGAGGAGTCGGAGAACCTTCCAAAAAGACGAAGGGCTGCATCTCCAATTAGGTTAGAAATAAAGCTTCAAGAGTCCGATGATGAAGATATGCTGGTCATTGATGTTCCTCCACTTCTGGAAGTCTCAAAGAAACCAAGAGCTCATAACGGATGTGGCACTAAAGAAGAGCACTTACTGTTATGTGATGATGCAGAAGTACCAGATGAAGTAAAAGGTCCTGTCCATGCGGTGGAAAGTCTCCTTGTGGCTCCAGCAGAACGTGCTGTTGATGTAAAGACCATTTCTGAAGCTTTCCCTTCCAGTACGGACATTACTGCTCCTACCAACGACAATGGTCCCATAACTGAACGTTCTGGCAACTGTGCTTCTTTGGAGCTGGATCAGTCCTTGGACATCAAAGAGCTTGAGACAAATGAGAGACATGTTACTGTAAGTAGCGATGAAAATGTTGAGGAGGCCTTGGCTGTTGGTGTGGAATCTGACTGTAAAGATGACTGCCAACCTTTGTGCCCAGAAACCTCATTGACCCGGCAAAGTCAGTTCTTCCATGACGGAGAATCTATGGAAGTCCTAATTTTGGGTGAGACTAGTACTGAACCATTAACCGTTGAAGAACATAAATGTGAGGCGGTGGTCAGAAGTGTAGACGATGAAGTGATTGTTGTAAATTCATCATCTGACACGGAGGACAGCACGTATGAAGAAACGGATCTTTCTGATTCTGATGATCCAATAGAAGAATGCCGAAGAATTTTCAATGAATTTACGGAGAGTGAAGCAAGGAAAAAATCTGCCCAGGTGTGTCACACTTGTTTTGTGGTGGGGTTTTAGCACTCCCTCCAGCCCCCAAAGGTGCTGAGGTCAGATGTTTTAAAAATTGAAATGTGAAAACATACATAGATTTTATTTTTTTCTTTTAATAGTGTTTTGGTGGTTAAGTGACTATTATATTTAATCACAACTTTATGAAAAACAAACATTCATAATTCTGAAAGGTCCCTGAAAATGAGAGAAACGTATTACACTCTGTATAGAATATAACACCTAGCAGCAAAAAACACTTGCACACGGCTGTTGTGCGGCCGTTCCTTGCATTGGGGACTGCAATTTGCGGTCCCCAATGCATGGACAACATCCGTGCACCAGCCCCGATGGATCCAGACCAATTCAAAACAAGTTGTAATTTTTTTTGCGGCATGGACAAACAGCACAGAAGCACTCTGTAATTCTTCCGTAGGGTTCATATTTTCGTGCTTCTGTTCCGCATCTCCGTGATTGCGGACCCATTCAAGTGAATGGGTCCGCATCCATGATGTGGAGTGCACACGGGCCGGTGGCCGTGTATTGCATGCCGCAATACGGCTACGGGCACACAACGGCCATGTGCAAGAGGCCTTAAGGGTTTTCAGACCTTTATACGGATAACCAATCCTCTGGATAGATCATCAGTATCTGATCGGTGGGGGTCCAACACCCAGGTCCCCTGCTGATCAGCTGTTTTGAGAAGGCATCGGCACTTCTGTGAGCGCCACTGCCTTCTTGAGGCTTACCAAGAACAGCGGCGTATGCTGTATAGTGCTTCGTAGCCTGGAAGAGTTCGGCTTCCGTTTGTATTATATAGTCTTGCTCCCCCCTCAGACAGGAAGCATTTACCTGAGTAAGCCATTAAATTCATTCAGAGTATTGCCACAAAGCATTTGAAAACAGGTCTAAGACTTTCACTAGGAGTATTTTGGGTGAGTATTTTATTTTGGGCACCCACCATTCTGATTTCTAGCCCTGTGAATCAAAGGGAGGGGAGGGGTATGCACAGGAGCATTGCAAAAGCAGTGCTCCAAGGATTCAGCATGCCTCCTGGTGCTCCAACTTGCTAATTTGCATTTGAATAAAAATGTTCATCTCTGTAGCTGTTTATCATACAGACAAAAGAAATGTATCATTTTAATCAGCATTATCGACCCTATCAGGCAGTGTCCCTGGTTTAATAGGGTTTATCAAGCTGACACTCTTTAATCCAGGGCTCGACAAATCCCAGGCGCCTGGGTATTTGTCAGCCCGTTCTCTCAGGTGCCAGGGCGCAGGGCCGGCGCGGACTAGGAGAGCCGGCCCCCTTCATGCTGCAGCCGCCAGAGCGCTCTATATAGAGCCTCAGGCGGCTGCAGCACTGCCATGAGGACACACCGCCCGGGCGCAGCATGAAGAGAGGGACTGACAGGAGGGAAACGCTCAGCGCTCCCTCCTGTCACTTCCTCATTGTAGCGTGGCCGAGCCCTGTATGGTCCGCGGTACAGGGAGCATCTGTCTCCTGTACCCGGCCGGACTGACAGGAAGTGCGCACACAGTGTGCACTTCCTGTCAGTCCGCCCGGGTACAGGAATCTAAAGCTCCTGTACCCGCGGACCATACAAAGCTCGGCCACGCTACATTACAGGCGGGGGAGGGAGGGGAGAAAATGACAAGAGGGGGAAAGTGAATGACAAGGGGGAGGGGGGAGAAAGTGAATGGCAAGGGGGGAAAGTAATGACAAGGGGGGGGGGAGTGAATGACAGGGGGAAAGTGAATGACAAGGGGAGGGGGGAGAAAGAGAATGACAAGGGGGGAAAGAGAATGACAAGAGGGGGAAAGAGAATGACAGGGAGGGGGGGGGAGAGAATGACAAGAGGGGAAAGAGAATGACAAGGAAGGAAAGAGAATGACCAGAAAGGGGGAGGATGAAGGAGAGAATGACAAGTGGGGAAAGTGAATGATAAGGGGGGGGAAAGTGAATGATAAGGGGAGGGAGAATGACAAGGGGGGGAAAGAGCTGGGCGTTGTAGTGATGCGGGGACTGCAGAGGCTGAGCGCCACCTGGGGGTTGTAGTGCTCAGTAAAATGTCATGGTACCCGCTGTGTTTGTGCCCTCCGGACCCCTCTGCCCTCCCCTCCGGACCCTGTAATCCTTGTAAGGGTTTCCACATGTCATGGCGGCCGCAAGTGGCGACCACTTAGACGCTGGCAGCATCTGACGTGTCATATAACCAATTGAAGAGGGGAAGCATTATGGGGGGGCCCTATATACTCGCACATTTTAGGAGGCACTATGGAGAACAGGGGAAGGAACACTATGGGGGCATCTACTGGGGGCCCTATGTACTGGCATGCATTATTGGGGGGCTCTATGGAGAAGTGGGGGGGGGGAGCACTATGGGGGCATCTATTGGGGGCTTTATGATGCGGCTCCGCCTGGCTCCTAACTCTTTTAGCTGGCTCCTAGATTCCAAGGAAATTTGTCAAGCCCTGCATTAATCTAAAGCGGGGATGCTCAACCTGCGGCCCTCCAGCTGTTGTAAAACTACAACTCCCACCATGCCCTTCTGTAGGCTCATAGCTGTAGGCTGTGTGGGAATGATGGGAGTTGTAGTTTTGCAACAGCTGGAGTGCCGCAGGTTGAGCATGCCTGATCTAAAGAAAACTGCATGCATGTACAGTTTCTGCCTCACCATTAACATAAGCTTCAACATTTTATGCTATAAGACCCGGCGAGCTTATCCCGTAGACTGCAAAAGGGTATGTACACTTCTATTAATCCATTTAAAATAGAAAATGGTGAAAATGTGCATAGTTTTAAGCCTTTTTTAATAAAACTATCCTGATCTGTGTATGCAACATCTGTATAGACCTATAGGTCTCTGGTTATAGGCTACAAATCCTGTTTTCCTCCAGCTCCTCTGCCACCCATCTTGCTAACCCACATGCAGTAAGGGCAGATGGAAGAAAGTAACATATGACTGTAGGATCCAGCTGGACATGTTTGGAAGCCTGTAACCATGCAGACATATAGACCTGCATTTGAGCTCTATGGTGGACTGTTTGCAGAGTAGGTTAATTGTTGCATTTCCGATGCATTGGAGCAATAAATAGGCTGGCTGAGGTGTATGCACCCTTTTTAATACTTAAGCTGCACGTCCTTCAGAGTTTGTACTGCTTCTAGCAAGAGAACTTTATATAATGGACTCAATAACCTTGTACTGTTTATTAAATTGCATTTAAGTGAGTATATTACGGATTTTAGGTTCAAGATCAGTCTGAAAAAGAAATACAAGAAGCAAAGGGAAGTGATGAAATTCCTGGCCAAAAGAAGAGGGTTGCTCATCCATCTGCAAAATCTGAGGTAAGAGTGCACCTTCTGTGCGTGTCAGAAATTAATTATGCAGCTCGGTGCTTGTCATTGTTGCCCTGACCTTATTGTGGGTCCTTTGCTTACAGCAGCATCTGCATAGAGCTTACACTGCATCAGAGAGAAGCAAACTAGATTTTGAACCTCACTCAGCTCTGTAATAGGTTTGGATAACTTTTTACAGCACTGCAGAATATTTTGAATCTGTACATTTAGTGGACATAGCCTAGAACATGTTATTTAAAAGTTATTATGTGCCTGTTGATGACAAGGGGACGGTCACATGCTTTATGCTGCTGGAACTTTCGTGCAAACTATAGGCTCCTTTTCAAAAAGGAAAAGATAAAAGGATCCATCACCATTGACTTACATTATTTTTGGCGACTGATCCGTTTGTTTTTTTTTTTCCAGTTTTTATGACTGGACAAAAAATCTCAGCTTCTAGCGGTTTTGCGTCTGGTCACAAAATTGAATGGTGCCGGAGCAGAAGACATCCTGAATGGATCTCTTTCCATTCAGAATGCACTAGGGCTAAACTGATCCTCTGCCGGATCTCAATACTGGAAAATAATGCAAGTGTGAAACAGGCCTTAGTTACGTTGCATGTCAGATAATGCCGCCACTTGGTTTTCTTGTGGATTCTGTGTAGATACCTGGAATCTGGGGACATTAGATTGCCATGCCTAGCATAGTGTCGATTGCAGGAATACAAGCCACTTACTAATGTATTGCGATTGTCCATACCATATTGCTTCCTTTGCCGGCTGGATTCCTTTTTCCATCACATTATACACTGCTCGTTTCCATGGTTACAACCATCATGCAATCCATCAGTGGTGGTTGCGCTTGCACACTATATGAAAAAAGCGCCAGCCTCTCTAGTGGCCGGGACCATGGGAGTGCGCATACTGTAGGTTAGTGCTTTCCCTATATTGTGCAAGCACGACCACCACTGATGGATTGCAGGGTGGTCTGTAACCATGGAAACGAGCAGTGCATAATGTGATGGAAAAATCAATATGAATCAAGGAGGCAATATGGATCATAACTATATATTAGTAAGTGGCTTGTAATAACTTTATCTACATGATAAATGCCACTTACTGATGTGAGACAACCGCTTTAACACATCTATGAATCCTCAAACCTAACTATTCCATTAGCCATGAACTCCAATTTATCACTTGATCGGTTTTTGCAGTATTGCAGAATGTGGTGTATTCTTCTTTATTTCTTTTGTATCACGGAGATTATCTGCAGCTCCTTATATGTATACCTTCTTTTTTCTCTTGCAGGCTAAGGCGAGTAGCACCATACTTGTACCTTATAGAGGTACTGCTAGCCAGCATATGCCCCACACAAGGATAATAAATGTGCAGCAGCAAGCCTTACAGATCACATCTGCTGTTAAGAATGGCCAGGCTTTTGTGGCCACCTCCCAGAAAAGAATTGCCAGCTACTCAACCCCAGCCTTTAATCATTATAGCCAGATGGGTAAGAAGTTTTACTGTAAATTATTTCAGTTTAAGTTCAACCAACCATCTTGTGTTTTCTGCAGGTAGCCACGCTTTTATCATGACCTATTTAGGTTTATCACTCTATATTAAAAAAATATATATATTGCCCTGCCATTAGGCCTAATAATCAGTCATGACTTCCTGTTCTGTACAGGTAACCTTTCAGTAGCCATCAATATATCACCACAAGCAGAATTACAATGACAAGTAAGACTTCTATACAAATAAGACTTAATCCACCTTTCACAATTGGCAACATCTCCTCTTTTTTAGGCTACTTTCACACTAGCGTTTTTGTCTGATCAGCAAAAACTCTTCCAGTTACTGATAATACAACCATCTGCATCCGCTCTGAACGGATTCGGTCATATCTTTAACATGGCCAAGACAGATCCAGCATGAACTCCAGTGAAAGTCAATGGTGGACAGATCCGTTTTCTATCAGATTGTGTCAGCGAAAACGGATCCGTCCCCATTGACTTGCATTGTGGGTTATGACTGATCCGTCTTGCCCTGCATCACAGGACGGAAAGCAAACTGCATTATGCTGCAGTTTGCTCTATGGTATGAGAACGGAACAGAATGCATTTTGGAGCATTCATTCTGTTCAGTTACATTTTGTCCCCATTGACAATGAATAGGGATAAAACGAAAGCGTTTTTTTTCCAGTATTGAGACCCTATGATGGATCTCAATACCGGAAAAATATTAACACTAGCGCGAAAGTAGCCTAACTCACCCCTGACCTCTGCACAGGTCATGCCTAGAAAACTGTCCCATTGAAGTCAGAGGGGTCCCCACCTTTCCATTGTGTCTATTGTCAAGGAGCTCCTCAAAACAGGAAGTCTTAACGTATTGTAGGCCTGGTGGCCAGTGTGAGAACTGCAGGATTATATATATTTTTTAATATAGATAAAGACATGGATTAAAAAAAACGAAACCCCCCAAAAAATAAAAAATATTAAAATAAAATTTTAGGTCATTTTCTATTGACACATTAAAGGGGCCACGTCGCAAAACATTCAACATTTTTTTTCAAACCAGAACCGGGATCTGAATACTTTTGTAATTGCATGTAATTAAAAATTTAGTGTAGTCAGTGGGTTATTCAATACAATGTATCTGTACAGCGCCACCTGCTGTTTGTGTTTCCTTTATTATTTTCCCATCTCTCTGAACTGGTCAAATGTTCTCAGTTTAAATCTTTAACTGCCACCATCTATATGTTCTCCCAGGGCGCCTTCACACGAGGCAGATTTTGTGGCAGAAAATTCTGCAACTGAAAATCTGTTCCATCCACCTTTAAGGCTACATGCACACGACATTTTTAGCTGATGCCTTTCTGAGAAACAGATGTTAAAAATGCACCCATTCAATTATATAGGGTCAGTCTGTTAGGGAAAAACGGACAAGATAGAACATGTTCTATTCTTTGACGTCCGCTTTTCACTGATGGTCAAAAAAACTGCTGTGTGAATAAAACCATAGACTACCATTGGTCTTAAAAGAGACTTGTAATTGGGCGTTAAAAAAAATGTACATCGCGTGTCCAATTTTCACTGCCATGGGCATGTAGCCTAAAGGGGTTATCAAACATGTATATAGATTATACTTGCCCTGCTTGCCGGAACCCATGTAGCTCCTGTTCCCGCAAGGCTGCAGCTGCATCTCCCCATCATGTGGATCAAAACATGGAAGGGGGGGTTGGGGGCGGCTAATGGCAAGCTGCGACAGGGATGCGCTTCACTAGCATTGCAAGTGATGCCAGTGAGGCTCTTCCCCATCATGGCCTGCTTTTGGTTTACCACAACCCCCCCCCCCCCCTTCTCCCCCACACACCATCGCTGGATGTTTTGATCTGTGTGACGGGGAGATGCAGCACGGAGCAGGAGTGACGTGGGTGCTGGGGCCCAGGCATTGGGGAGAGCATGTTTTACACGTTGGATAACCCCTTTAATAGGGTTTGCGGATATCCATGTGCTTGCTGCCCCATTCAAATGAATGGATCTGATTTTCAGTCGCACAGTTTCCTGCCGCATGGGTAGGCACCCTCAAACTGTGGCAGTTAGAGGGAGAGCGCTGGAGCAGAAAGGACATGCCCCTGAGCTGCCAGGCTGAAGCTAATCTAGCATAGCAATTAGAGCAATACATGAGATCCCTGGGTCCATGTAAGGTACAGGGCTGGTTCTATCTTTGTTAGAAAGAGACTGTCATGTACTACATGATGTCTCATTTTTTACATCAATCATGGGACCACCCCTTTAACTGTCTACACATAGAATTTGGGGTTGTAATTAGAAATTGGTCACCAAAGAATGCCTGACATAGAACAGCTATGGCACTGAAAGTTGAGGAGTTGTCTGTCTTGAACAAGCCATTGTAAAATTCTGTAATGTGGACTGGGTCTCCTGGTCAGCACTCTCCTTTATTAGCAGATGTGAAAGGGACACCGTTCTTTTCCCCGTATCCTTTCAGCGGGATCCCTGTAACCGAATAGTGTAACATGGAGATATGTCAATCAGAAACGAATCACTCTGACTTTGATTCTTTATTGGGAAAGCTATAAACTCTGTTCTGCAACCATATTTGGGGGGTCACACATTGGCCAGACTTTGGCTACTGTTCTGTCTTTGCTTTACAGATATGATTTTTAGGCTTTGGGTGGAAAATGTTTGTCCTCCAATTCCTTGTTCAGTAAAATGTTAGAGGTGTTCTGGTACTTGGATGTTAATGACCCATGATTGGTGAGGGTCTGACATCCTGCACCCCCACTGATCAGGTGCCAGAAACTATTCAGGGGAAGGCTCTGCCCGCTGGGTAGTCAGCAGTGCCAGCGTACTGCAGCTCATCACCTCCTTTCTTTTTAATGGAGGCTGAGCTACAGTACTCTGGCATAGCCATTAGTGGTTGGACCCTTGTGCTTCCGGCATCGGTGGCTGCCCGAAACAACTGAATGTGGCAATGCTGGGTATTGGACCCTCACAGAACTGATATTGATGACCGGTCCTGAAGTACTAGAAAACTCCTTGAACTAGGTATTTATGTTGCAGTTTGTCTTAACGTATTGGAAGTGCAACCTGTTGTGCCTGCTAGAACTCAACTGGGTGGCCTATTTCAAGGAAGTGCTTGTATGAAGCCTGTCCTACCACTGAAAAGGACCATGCCAACTCCACCAATGAAGGTAACCCTTCCTACTAAAAACGTTTCATTAAATGTTTTTATTTTTTTTGTACTTTTGTAAATTTAATGTTTATGCTGTAAGGTATAAAGGAAAAGTCACACTAAAAACATGTTACTGATGAGCTCTGCTGTTAAGTTTCATAAAGGTGGCTGTAAAATCTGAACGGAACACAAAAATATTATATTAGGCATTAGATATTTGGTTGATATTTAAAATAAAATCCTATGTAACAAATACCTGACTTATTCTGTCATTAAAGGGTATTTTCCCACCAGTCATAACTAGGGATGAGCGAATCGACTTCGCATACAACTTCGCTCCATACAGTATTGGAATGTATTGGCTCCGATGAGCCGAAGTTATTGCTTCGTGAAGTCTCGCAAGACTTCACACAATAACTTCATAAATTAATTTGTACTGTAAAAAACCATTTCCCGAACTCTGGTTCGGTTCTAAGGTACCACTTCGGCTCCATGGAGCCAATACATTCTAATACTTTACTAAATTAATGCAAATCTACTTTGGATGTTTCATCCGAAGTTGATTCGCTCATCCCTAGTCATGTTCTCTATTAGCTCTATGGGATTGCTAGAAATGGTCGGACGCTGTATTGTACCATCAGACCGTCCTGTGAAGTGGCCGTGAACATGCACCACCACCCACTAAATTCAAATGAGGCAATGCGACGGGCCACAGATTTGGCAGTTACTCCCTATCCTGTTCCATCCCATGGATAAGGGATAAGTGTTTGTCATGGAAAAATCCATTTAAGAGCTCTCAAGGAGCACTTGGCACTGTAGACAATTGCAACACAGACCATAAATCAGATTTGGCAAATGAGATTAGCCAGTCAGTACAAATCTCATAAATGGTGGTAGCAGTAAGTGAATGCATAATGATGCCTACTTTTTATGTCTCAGATCCCTACTCGTAAAAAGCAGTCTGTTACAGTGGAAAGTGGATGTAAAGTGCCCCACGAAACCAGACAGCGCTATGTAAACTCCTTTGTTGAAGAATTCTTGAAGGAATCGGCAACTGTTCAGGAAGCTTTTGAGAAGGTTTACTAGATGTTAATATTTGTAAAATTTGTGTACAATTGGGCTGAAAAGGGCAAATTGAGAAAGGATACACCTACCATCCTTGCTTGTATATCCTGGTGAGACTTGCCGTATTTTTCACTTTATAGGGCACACTGTAAGAAAAAACATCTTGCTAAAAAGTGCCTGCGTCTTATAAACCGCTGTCAGGGAGACTCAGCATAACCAGACCCCCTTACCACCCCTTTAATGATCCGGGATAGCAAATATACAGCCGATCTGTGATAGCCAGCAGGTAGGAGAGGAGAACCATATGTTCTGAGCTTGGGGAGGAGGGTCCTACACTGTACTAAAAAGAAATGAACGCTAAGTGTAGCTTAAGGACCTTTGCTGTCAGTTGGAGGAGCCCAGGAGCAGGAAGACTACAGCTAGCACTAGTGTAGGGAAATGGGTGTTTTTACTAAAGATGATCAGTGGGTGTGTAGCAGCGCGGCAGGACACAACAGAGCGATGACCGGAGACAGTTATTTGGATAGGTACTTTTACCTATCCACAGAACACCCTAAAGTTAGACCTTGACCCCTCCACTTCAGTAAAACACATTCCCTTTAAAGAGGACCTAGAAAATATTTTTTCAGATTTTCTGCTGTCTTATAAAGCGAACAATACGGTAAATGGCAAAGGGCATCTCATAAGGACTAAGTCAGAGTTGTTTGTTTGTATGGACTCTGGGTGGGTTTAGATCGCTTTAGGTGCTCCACTGTCATTATTGCACCCCTACTTTATGATTAATGGTTTTCCAAGATTTAAATACTGATGATCTAACCTTTGGATATGTCCTCAGTATCTGGTCAGTGGGATCCGACACCCAGGAACCTTGCCCATCAGCTGTCTCAGAAGGCACCTGTGATCGCCGCAGCCCTCTCTATGCTCACCAAGCACAGTGCGTACATTGTATGGCAGCTGTGCTTAGTATCATGCTTGGCTCCATTCACTTCTATGGTGCTGAGCTGTGCCTAGGCCATGTGACTGATGTTAGGAAAAGCTGCAAGAAGGCCGCATCGCTACTGGGAGTGCCGCTGCCTTCTCAAACAGCTGATCGCTTCGGCCCCATTTACTTCAATGGGGCCAAGCTTCCCCCCTATGTGACTGATGAACATGTCACATGGCCTAGGAAAAGCTGGAGAAGGCTGCAGTGCTACTGTAAGAGCTGATGAGCAGGGATCCATCGTTGTAATCGTACTGACCCCTTCATGAAAGTAACAGGTCAGTTTTACTACATGGGAAACGCTGTAAAAAAAATATTTTTTTTAATTCCATCCCATTTGGTTTTTTTTTTCCACCACACTGTATACATCCGCAAACGATGCCATTAGAAAGTGCTTGTCCTGTAAAAAAAAAAAAGCCCTCATACAGCTATGTGAATGGAAAAATAGGGTAAGGCTGGGAGTAAAAAAATGGAATATAGCCCAGTTCTGAAGGGGTTAAAGCAAGTGTGCAGATGAGCTTGTTTTGGTGATAAATTATAAAGAAAAATAATATGCCATGTAACTGCAGTTTGACTGTATAGTTCGGAATATGCACAGTACATGGGGATAAACCTGCCTTTTCACTGAAATATTATGCAGAGCAAGAAGCTCGTTTCACTTGTCATTACGGCAGTTCATGTTCCCGTTCCTTCTACTATAAAATACCGACCAGAGTTTACACTCCTCACTCCTCCCCATGTCAACCGTTTTCTTATGAGAAAAAAAGCTTAAAATTGTAAATCCGTCTACTTGGGTTAGCACCCTGCGATCCTGAGGCTCAGCACTGCAAAAAATATTGAACACAAATCTGGAAATGTGCTTGCAAGGGTTAAATGTGACAAAACATGTTTGTGTTTTTATACTCTAGGCTCTAGCAGAAGAAAAGTCCATTTATGATAGATGTGGAAGTAAAAACATGTACCTTAATATAGCGGTCAACAGCCTCAAAAAATTAAGAGATCAGCGAAATGTTCAGCTTGGTAAGAAATGGCTGCTTGTGGAATTAAATATCCAATGTAGAAGGTGCTTGTGTAATCTGAATTTCTACTGTGGACCCTGCGATTCAGTTCCTTCCATGCACGCGACTAGTCGAATACTAAGTAGGCACAGTTCTACAGGTTTCTCATGAACCTGAAAGCAGAAGCTCATGCTTTGAGATTTATTAGTATTACATTTTGGCTTTCCAAGATGTTTCTTAAGCCAAAAGGTTTCAACTAGGTGCTTATGAATCCTAAGGTTTTTTGGGGGGCGGGGGAGCTGTTAACATTGAATCGTTATGTGGTGAGATGTAAAACAACAAGCAAGAAAGATTATCTGTTTAATGTGATGTCGGATGTTTTTTTAAATGTTTAGGTTTGGAGAGGTCGGGCAGCAGAAAGGTGAAAAGTGGATCAAAACAGCAAGTTGCTAAAAATGGTAGGTGACCCTTTATTAATGCCGGGCGCACATAACCTTGGCTTAAATGATGGGCATCCTAGTGGAGTAAAACTTTGCCCACAGGCTTAAAAAAAATACCAGGTTCTAATCACCTTAAACGATTCCCTGAAGCTGCTGCTCTGACAATTCCTGCTCCTGTCCTGACGCGGCAGGAAATGTTTGCGACTGCCAATCACTGGCTGAGGTTGGTTGTCCCATCTGGCTGAACAGCCTTGACCGCCATTTCATGCAGTAAGTGGAGCACATCAGAAACCCTATCATCCAAATAGAGGGTATACTCGCCTCAATAATTCCCCACCACTAAGTGCTTAGTCCTGTGGGTACCATTGGAGCAGCCTAATTTTTAACATACATTGTATTGACTAGCCTCTTCAAAGAAAATACCCTGGAGAACTGGTGCAATAACCAGTTCTCCAGGGTATTTTCTTTGAAGAGGCTAGTCAATACAATGTATGTTAAAAATTAGGCTGCTCCCAATGGTACTGTACCTGTACATCCATATGCAGGAAAGGAGATAAATCTTCTCTAGCACACCTTCTGCTTTAGGCCACCCTCACACTATGATTGTGGAGCCTACACAGATGAGGTTTGGCCTCAGTCACTGATGGAATTAAAAATGGACATTTTAGAATCCATACTTGTACCCCCGCCTAAAACGTTACCCAATGTATTGGCGGCTTACACAATCTCCTTTCATTGGTAATCTGAATAATCGTTCTGTGGAATTAATGGCCGATATCTGCGTGGAATACAGCAGTATATAAAGTTATTATAACACATTTGCTTTCCAGAACTTGCTGGGTCTATTCTGTACAACCTACTCAAGGACTATCTTCTCTCCGAAGACCAATTAATAGAGAATGGATATCCAAGGCCACACCCTGATAAACCTGGTAGTGCCCTAGTTCATTGCACAGTACCTAAAGCTATGTGCACGGACGGTAAGTTGTGTTACGGTGTCCTTGCTGAGGATTTAATTACCAGTGTGGTAATGTGGTTGTTCAGACTGATGCACTGCTGGAGCTAACCACCTCGGCTCTCTATGGCAAGAGACGCGCGCACTCTGTCTCCAAGCCGGGCAGTTGAGCACCACGGACAGTGTACTTTAAATGTCTCTTAAATGTTTATTCTTCCTAGCATTGAGACGCGTGTGCTGTAGGTGTGGCGAAACCTATTCTGTAACACCGCAAGGAAAGCATGTACGTAAGGAAGAGTGCACCTATCACTCTGGTAAAGTTCTAAGGCATAAAGGCAAGTTAGCTTTCATAAGTAATTGTAAAGCAGTCGGCTAAAATGACATTCATTTACCCAGTATTTCTGCTTAAAATTAGTCCCAGGTGGAATGGAAACGCGCTACAGTTGTTGTGAAGCAGCTGTAGGAACACCAGGATGTCAGATGGCAAAGGTAGCATATCGTAGTGGTTTATCTGTAACTAATATATTATTTCTACTTAAATAAATTGTCCAGACTTATTGATGGTCTATCCCTCACAAGTCAGTATTTGGTCAGTGATTTCCATCAATTATTGTCAGCCAAAACCAGGTGCAGGTTGAAAAACAGAACAGGAGGATATCTTCCCATTATACCTTTCCACTCTGTAGGCTCCATTCCTGGTTTTGGTTCACAAGCACTGACCAGAAATCACTGACACTGTGAGTAAGACCTTCAGCAGTTGTGCTGTAGCTCCGGCACCAGAACTACCCAGCTTCATCCACTATGTAATGAATGGCGCTGGTTACTTCAACGGGAGCAGTGCTGCAGTAACTAGCTCTGTCCACTGCACAATGGATGGAGCCAACACTAAACAGGTCAGATACTAATGGCCATGAATGGTGAAAATCCTGGAAACCTTACATTTTGGGAATGGTACACATTTTGCTTAAATGTTTGTCAGCTTTTTTTTTTTTTCTCCTCCCGAAAGCTACATGTACATGATGGCCAAAAAGAAAACCTTGATGGGTTTATAAAAACTTTTGTCAAACTTCAGCCATCAGATGGAAATCCTGGAATATTTTCAGTGGATTGTGAAATGGTAATCAAATATAGTAAAAAATAACTGTGGTTACCTTCTTTCATAGTCTCTAATTGTTTTTTATATACCGTATGTAGTGTTACACGACTCATGGTCTGGAGCTTGCCAGAGTCACGGTGGTCGATCCTAGCTTGCAGGTGGTTTACGATACATTTGTTAAGCCTGATAATGAAATTATAGACTATAACACCAGGTATGTATTGTATTAATTGTCTTGATGTACTGTATCTTAAACGTTCCTTAAGTTCTACTAAAAAAAATTGTGAATTTATGTCCATGATGTCTCAGTCCCTCCTTAGAATCATTTTTCAATCTTAAAAAAATGGTTCCATGGAGGAACTGAAGTTTCTCTCGTCCATTGGGTGATTAAATTCACCATTTGTTCTTGGAGTGCTCTTTCTTCCATTGGCGTTTCATGCAGCAGTAGGATTTTGTATTATGTAGCGTCCACCATAATGCAATGTAGGGTCCATTTATTCCAATGGGGCCACAAAAGATGCGGACAGCACACGTGTGCTGTCCGCATCTGTACTTCCGTTCTGCGTCCCCACAAAAAGAGAGCTTGTCCACAACCACTGACATGAGTAGGCATTTCTGCCATAGCTCCTGCAATATGCGGACCGCAAAAGAGTTGCGGATGTGTGAATGGACCCTTAGTGTGATGGAACAGTGATCATCACACCAGGAGGATGTGGAGTTTTTGCAGACAGAAGGCATCCCAGCTGTCTGTGCCCTCCTCACGGCTGCCAGCTGGGTGCATAATGATCTTATGCCAGGAGCATCAGGTACTTGTGCCTCATGCTGACATCCACATGTGTCCTACGGAGTTCAACATGATCACTGTCCTGAGGACAGTGGTATGGTTGAATAAGGTGATGCGGCACTGTGATATTTGGTTCTACTGGGGCAGTATCTTGTGCTGTAGTAAGGGACTGGTAGCTCTTCCTAATTCTCTTATCCTTGCATACTGTCAATCTGGATCCACCAATGACATGTGGCCACTTTTAGTTCCCAGTCTGCCTCTGCCTTCTAAGCACTATATTTTCTCCTGATACCATAGAATTAAGGGGGAGTAATTGGTGTTTTTTTTCTCATGGCAGTTGCTGATAATATTTGAAATGGGGAGGACTGATTCTTGGCAATAACTGGAAAGAGATCTTGAGAACTAAATTTGAAAGCGTCCCTGTTTTTTAGAAAAATACTGGATGTGTCATATTCAAGGTTTTGATTGGTGGGGGTCTACGTGCTAACCCCCACCAATTACTAGAATGAGGAGACAGAAAGGCTCACTGTCCTCGCTGTAGGCAGGGTGGATTTAATTTAAATCACTAGTCAGTAAGGCTTGATTTAAATCCTAGTTTTCTACATAGACTAATTCTTGCTGGTATAACTTATAATATGCAAGTAGATGAAGATTTTTAAGACTACTTTTTAACACCTAAAATTCTTCTTAAAAGTCAGGGGTAGTCTTATACGCCGGGTGTAAGGCAGCACAGGCAGAGGAAAGCAGTCCCTCCCTGCCCATGTGCTGCTGCTGCCACCAATGAGGAGAGAGGGGCGGGCACACGCACTCCAATGAGAACGAACGTTTTATACATTGCTGGCACCCGGCACCTCACATGTCTGTGCGGCACATTGCTTAAGCATAAGCAATGCGCCGCGCAGACATGTGATTTACCGGAAGAGGGAGAGCCCGGCGGCCACAGCACATACAGTAAGAGACCGGCCGGCCCTGTCTGGTGCTTTTTGACAGGGACTGGCTGGCAGATTTGCAGGGCGATGTTGATGGGAGCGCAGGAGCAGGCAGATGAGGGGCGGAGCAGGCTTTCCTGCCACACATGCCTGCTCCACCTCTAAGTTTTCATACTGCCTGCTCCTGTGTAAGGGGGGGCTGATGAGAGACTAGGGGGGCTGATGAGAGACTAGGGGGGCTGATGAGAGGCTGGGGTAGTCTTATACAGCAAGTATAGACCAAACCTATATTTTAACTGGAAAAGTTAAATCTGAGCATCTTATATGCCCAGTCGTCTTATACGCCGGCAAATGCAGTAGTTTTTTTATCCCCTGTTTAATAACAATCTGTTGTACTTAATTTTTATTTATTTTTTTTTTTATTTCTATTCACTGAACTTCTTTAAATTTAGCACTAAAGGGAGGGGTTGATTCTGTATTCCCAGGTTTGTAGAAGTTAGGATTAAGGTCCTTTTCTCAGCTCTGTTCATGTTAGAACATTTTTGCTGTAAAGAAGAGGCATGTGATCTCTGCTGAGTCAAATTCAGCTTTGAGAACTGCAAAAGTAACCCAAGCATCTGTGATAATATCTTGTAGGCAGAGAAACTGCCCAATAATCTTACAAAAACCTCTGGAAGAGCAGGACATTGGGAATGGATTAATGGAATTTATTTACAAAAAAAATTAAACATATACAGCCTTATTTACATAATTGAAAAACAAATCTTTATTTCATGATGGAATAACCTTTTGGATGGTAATATATTTTCATCAAAAAGCATTTTATATATAAAAAAATCAGATTTAAATAAAAAAAACTTTTTTTTTTTTTGTTTTTTTTTTTAAAAGATCATAGATTTTTATTCACCCTGGCTGTAGGAGACAGGCCAGAGACTAAATCATAGGGGGTCACTTACTAAGGCTACACCAGTTTTTGGCATAAGAAAATTCGCATGTCCCTGGTTTGCCCATGTTTAAACACCAGTGCAACAAATTTTAGTCACACTGCATTATTACTGTTTTTGCCAATGGGGCGTGGAGGAGGTGTGGCCGGAATAATATTTAGCCTGGAAAGCAGCGTAAATGACTATTGAAAACTACTCCAATGTTGGCACACTGACAGCTGAAGGATGTACCTAGTTTAGGCCTAAGGGCTCTTTCACACGAGCGGATCCCATGTGGAGTGCCTAGCCCAGTTCAGGACAGCAGAGACCGGAGCATTAACATGATTAATAATGCTCTGTGCCACTGATCTTTTTACTACAAAATCACAGTGACAACTTTCTCACTGTGATTTTGTAGTAAAAAGGCCAGAGAGATACAGAGCATTAACATGATTAATAATGCGCTGTATCTCTGCTGTCCGGAGCAGGGCTTGGCTCTTTTTCACACAGCGGATTACCCACACAGCATCTGCTTACGTGAAAGAGCCCCAAATGTGCATCTTCCAACAACGAAGTCTATCGCCTGCATAAAGAAAAGAGCAAGAGCACTTCTTTCTCATTCTAGCGACTGGTGGAGGTCTCAGCACTTGAACCCCCTTCCCCAATCAAACTTTTGATGTCACTATGACATATCAAATGAAGTACATGGACACTTTTGAAAAAGTTGATATTCTTTCACAAATGTGTTCTTTTCTCTGCCTTCTGGGACGTAAAGTGTTTTACTTTGTTTTTGTGGACACTTAAAAATAACACTCCTTCCACCATAGGTTGTCTGGTGTCACAGAAGAAAACCTAAAGAATATAACCACATCCATTAGAGATGTACAGGCAATTATGCTCAACCTGTTCAGCGCAGATACCATCCTCATAGGACATGGGTTAGAAAATGACTTGACAGCACTTAAGGTATAGAAAACTACTGGTTTCTTCTCATGGTCCTGTTTATTCGTTGGATATATTGTGCATTTGAACACTTTTATGTCTTGTAAATTTGTTTAAAAACTGGGATGTGTTTATTGTATTGGAAACATGCAATTTAAAAACCAGATTATTCTTCATCCCCTTCCTGACACAACAATTCTATTTTTTTTTAACACCCACCCAGCCTTCTCTATCATGAGAATGGGGGCTGTGCTTCGCTCTCCCCCGTACCCAAATTTGAATGGAGCTGCCATCATTCATGTTGTTCAAGCTGTATGGGGCTGTTGGAGATAGCCGGGCATTTGTATTCTGCTATCTGGCAGTTCCACAGTTGAATGGAGTCACAGACACGCATGTCTTGTTCTCTAAATGGGCAGTACAGACTCCCATTCTCATGAATGGCAGGGGCCTCAGTGGTCAGACCTCTGCCGAGCAGACACTTATCCTATGATGTGGATTGTCTTAATGGCACAGCCCCTTTGATTATGGCAGACCTGTGGGTGTTTGATCACCAGGAGCAGCTCTCTGTGAAGGACTGCTCAAATGATGTAGTCCCTATTGACCACAACATCTGATAGATTAAAAGTCCATGATCTGCGTTGTCTCCAGTCATTGACTCTGTCGGCCGGTGTCTGCTGTGTAAAACAGCAGGCACCCACTGGCTATGGTGTCTGTGGAGGTCCAGCCATCTTTAAAGACCTTACATATCTGTACATGTACAGCGACTGTTGGGAACCGGTAAGACTATTCTCATATACCATTCTTAAATCAGTGTGCTGTAGTAAGATGCGCCAAATTTGTCAGGATTTTAATAGGCTTTAATAAAGTACCAGTATATTTGAAATCCCTTGGCGACCCCCCCCCTTCCCAAATCTCCTCCTAGTTTTGTTTGTTCTTAAAGTGGCGAGTGTTGTGAAAGTCAAATTAGTGAATTTTATTCTTTTTACACCGGGAAACTAACTCATCTTGTGTGATAAATACCCTTCCCAATCTTTTAATAGCATTTTCTTTTGTCTTGCAGCTAATTCATGATACTGTAGTTGATACATCAATAGTATTTCCTCATAGATTAGGCTTGCCTCATAAAAGAGCCTTAAGAAGTTTAATTGCCGACTACCTGCGTCGCATTATTCAAGATAATGGTAAGATTTTTTCTTAAAACCATTTGTGCCTAAAGAGAAAAAAATGGGGATGAAAGTTATATTTCATAGTAGAGATGCACTGTTTCCTAAGCAACAGCCAAAGTTATTCATAATGGAGTCCTTTACCCCCTCCCGCACCACAACGTAAATGTACATTCAGACACGGGCTAACTTCCTCTACCTCAACCGACAGATTTCCCACAGCTGAATCTCTGTAGGAAAGGCGTTCATGAGGAGACGGCTGAAGTCTAGCTGCCCCTATAAAATGCAATAACAAGCAGTCATGTGTACTCCAAAATGGGAACAATAACTACAGTAAGTTCATTCTGCAAAAAGACCAAGTTCACACAAGTCACAAAGCTCTGGCAGAAGAAGTCAAAGGTTATGGTTCTCAAAATATGTTGACACAAAAAAAGTGAAAAAAATGAACATTTTTGCCCTATTATAATCACCTGCCCATAAGATGCACCCAGATTTTGGAGGAGGAAAATAAGAAAATGTTTCATTATACCTTAGATCAGACCCCCCCCAATAATTCTAATACCCCTATGTTAATCAGACATGAGATCCAGTGCACTTCCTGGTTGTCTCTGCGCCCACAGAGGGAGTGCTGCATTCACTGCTCCCCGGTCGTCCTGTGCTAATGAGCATTTCCATGACGGAAGAGCTAATTGGTATTTGCACCATCCATAAGACACGCTGACCTTTTTCCCCCACTTTGGGAAGAAAAAAGCCTTATAGGGTGAAAAATACAGTACGTATTGTGCAGAAGTAATAAAACATGAACTACATTTAGTTTTGCCATAATCATTCTGACGCACATTAAGGCTTCCTGCACACATTGTGGAAAACTTAATACAGTTACCAGCAAAGTGAATAAAATTAGACAAACGTTCTTCCAGGCATGTCAACTGTTTTTTTTTTTCTTTTTTTGTTTTGGTTTTGTTTTTTTAAGCAGATTAAACCAGTTTTATTGCGGATTTGATATCGTTTTGGCGCAGATCTCATCCTTCCATTGAAAATGGTGAAGTTTCCCTTAGCAACCAATCAGATTTCGCCTTTCATTTTCCAAAGGAGCTCTGAAAAATAAAATGTGGAATCTAATTCGTTGCTGTGGGCAATTAAGACTGGTTTTTCTCTACTTACGTTTTTTGATAAATCTCCCTCTTTATAATTTTTCTTCATATTTTGACCACTTACTATTTGGTGCAGGATGCAAACCGCATAGCAAGTGGTCAAAATATGAAGAAAAATTATAAAGAGGGAGATTTATCAAAAAACGTGCATCCTGCACCTAGACTCTGACACATTTATGTGGGGTTGTTTCTCCCAGTAATCCATGTGGGATGTGAGATCTGTTATCTAGGATGCTGTGATCATCAATAGCTCTTGTGTATGAGCACAGCTTCATTCCTGTACTGACTGAGAACTTTCTTCTCCCTTGTGCGGACAGACAGGGGTGAATGATTCCACTCTACACACCGACTGTACATGAAAAATGCCTCAGCTGTCTTGTCCCAAAGACCAAAATTACGCTGACCCTGTTCAATTTGCATTTAGGAAGCAAATGAACAATAAAAGGTTCAGTTGAAATGCATCCATAGCCTATAATGTTTGGCGTTCTATGGTGCATACCTTTTATCTTACTAATTTTATTGACTATATTAGAGTTTATTATGACCACATCTAACAAAGACAGAGTTTCACGAAGAACTGTAATCCAATTTGGCGTGAATAAACAATATTCACTAAACACAAGCTTACCAACTGGTAGAGAAGGAAAGGTCTCTACCCACTTACAGAACGTCTTTCCTCTTCCCGCAGAAATTGTGAGGGTAAAAGCTGGTTGAGCAGCGCAGAGGCTTATTGCAGGTTGTAGGCTTTTCTAAAGAGTTGAGGTTTTCACATTGCTTTTAAAAGTTTGCATGGTGGAAGAAATTTTAAGGGTAGAGCAAGTATGGAGGATATACATCAGCAGAGGATGTGTAGGGGGTAGTGCATTAGGGCAGAGATGTGTGGATTGCTTTGTATGTTCTTACCAGTATGTTGGCATAGGTCAGGAATGTCCAAACTCTGGCCCTCCAGGTGTTGCAGAACTACAACTCCAATCATGCTCTTCTGTAGGTTGATAGCTGTAGGTTGTCCAGGAATGATGGGAGTTGTAGTTTTGCAACATCTGGAGGGCCGGAGTTTGGACATGCCTGGCATAGGTGATCTAGTAAATGGCAGTTGAGAGGAGCAACAGATTAAGGGCTCATGCACACAAATCTATTTTATTTTTTCCCATGTCTGTCCTGTTTTTTTATTTTTTGGGGGGGGAACCATATACGGAACCATTCATTTAAACGGGTCCGCAAAAAACAGAAGTTACTCCATGTGCATTCTGTTTCCGTATGTCAGTTCCACAGAAGGATAGAACATGTCCTATTGTCTGCATTACGGACAAGGGTAGGACTGTTCTATTAGGGGCCAGATGTTTCATTCTGCAAAATACAGACTGCAGACTGTCATCCGTATTTTCTGCAGATCTGTGTTTTGTAGACTGCAAAATACATGTGCTTGTGTGCATGAGCCCTTAGCCTGCAAAGGAGTTGTGACTGAATTGGAGGGGTGCAATAGTGTTACCTCAGAGGAGGATGTTAGAGTAGTCTAAGTAGCATGTGATGGGGACATGTACAAGCATATTTGTCCATATTAAGTTTTTAGGATGTAGGAGAATGTGAGCTGTAACATTAGGACCAGAGAGGTAAATGTAAGTGTCATCAATGTAAATATACTAAAAGCCCCAGAACCCTGTAAATCTGTTATGTGGTATTTCCAGCTCCATCCACTACACAGTGGCCAGCTGTGTGGTTCTGGAGCTGCTGCAGAACAGCTTATCGGTGGAGGTGTGAGGGGATTGTTTCCCAATTAGCCTGACCTGAGTCCAAATACTTTCAATTTGCCATTGCCCCAAGTACGTGAAGGTGCCTGTGCATATAAAGTGTAATTTTTCATGATCAATCTTGTACTGGAACAACCAAATATCTGGTTGTTATAAAACTTAAGGGTAGCAATGCATAAAATACAGGAATTGCACCTCTTGAAAATTCAGTGAACCAACAAATTCTGTATGTTTTCTGAAAGCAGACAACCTATGAAACGCTTCACATTTGTTAGAAACAAACTGTATAAATGCATTAAACATATTTGTACCTAAAACTCACATCAAAGCAGTTTATACAAAATGGTATATAATCTATCATGGTGTGTACAGTTCATACAGTATATCAGTCCTGTGCATCACTAACAATTGTGTGAACTATGTGCTGCACACTGCGCTATGCTACAAAAATCTGCAATCTTGAGACTACCATGTAATGCAACTATTTCCATGCACCTCTTTAGCTCAGGAGTCTTTATGCAAAGATAATTGAATCTGCAATATAATAGGTGAGGGCTTCATACATACCGCACACGCTACATTCATTGCCGTGTTTTAAAGAAATGCCAGAACCACAGGAACGCATCAGCTAACTTTTGCATTCAAATATGAGGGATCATATAGGTGTATAGCTTTCAATCACCAAACTGTAACCTAGTGAAATAAAACTGGTGCCTTATTGCTTCCATATCGTCAGCACAGAACCTGAACTGTGGGCAGTCTGAGTGTGTCCTTCTTATGGCTTCCATTGAAGTGGTACCTATAACAGGGATTAGCTACCTTTGGCATTCCAGCTAGAGTGGAACTATGACTCCCAGCATGCACACTTGGCTAGCTGTTTTCAGAACTCTCATAGAAGTGAAGGGAGCATGCTGGGAGTTGAAGGTTACTGACCTACAAGGAAACAGCTTCTTAGTGGGGATGGGATGTTGGGCCCCTGCTCATCTGATATTGATGGTCTAACCTCAGGATAGATGATCGCCATCAAAATCCTCAATTCCTTACGGGTTGCTTTTACTGTATAGTCGCTTGTTAAATGGGCAAACACTTGTTTTATTATCTTTTTTCATGTAAAAAAAAAAACCCTGAGTATTTACTTATTCTATTCCTTTTAGTTAGTGGTCATGATTCAAGTGAAGATGCTACTGCATGTATGGAACTGATGATCTGGAAAGTGAAAGAAGATACAAAAGGACAAAGATGAGTCTGCATTGGCTACAAAAGCACTTACCCTTTTCCTTAACACAAAAGCGCCTACGGTGTAAAGAAAAGCTTCTGCCAATTTTTTTTTCTGCATGACTTTATTAAAGTTTGATAAGTGGAGGTGTTGGCAACCTCTGGTAAGGGGAACTACATCTCCCAGCATGCTGCATTCACTGTATTGGCTCCAAGAACAGCTGAGTGCAGGAGGTTGCCTACCTCTGTGTTAGAGAATTGTAGATTTGTATAAGGTAATGTCCATGTTTCTCAATTTTTTTTCATTTTTGTTGAATTGAAACTTATTAGGTAGACTAATGGTTTAGCAGTTTGTACTTTCCTGTTTTATAGATAAGTGTGCTTTTGTAGATGTTGCACTTAAGTCTCATTGTATTTCCAAATAAAGATCACTGAGCATGTGTCAATTTACTGTAGATAGAATAGTGTAACACGGCACCAGGCTGTGTTCTTCTTCTTGTACAGTGTGGTGCAAACATAAATCATCTACCTGTACTGTTCTACAAAGTAACATGCTAATTAATGAGCAAAAAAGGCTTGTAAGGCTGCGGTCACACTTAGGCCTCTTACCCACGGCCGTATGCTCTCCGAGACATACGGTCTGTGAGTGGGCCATATGTCCCGGAGCGGCATTGATCATGCGCACGGGAGCACAGCATCATAGATTACAGTGATGCTGTGGATGTCGGGCTGCCCGTGGGGCTATTGTCCCGCACTCATAGTCCTGTGGGTGGCCCGACGTGTACAGCATCATAGTAATCTATGATTATGCACACAATCAATGCTGCTCGCGGGCCGTATATCTTGGAGGGCATATGGTCCTGGGGAAGAGGCCTTAAGTTATATGGGTATTTCTACCAGTTATTGTGAAACAAAACCAGGAGCAGAACATGTGCAGATCTTTCCATTATACCTTACCTCTGCGTTGGCTTTAAAGGGAGTCTGTCACCACTATATGACCATATACAGCACTTACATGGCTCTGTAGCACACCTATACATGAATGTAATGGTACCTTTGTTATTTTCTTTAGCCATCCAGATTTTCATTATTTCATATGAAAATGAGAACTCGGAAGTGCCCAGGGGCGGCGTTCAGTGTGTAGGAGCCCAGGCTGCTCTGCCTTCTTTCAGTGTTACTCCTCCCCATCCTCTTCCTTTGCCCGCCCTCCTATTCCCTTGTATAATTTCTAAGCCTGGCTGAGATCCCGCTCCTGCCCGCTGCTTTGCCGGGCTGGGGCATGCACACTGCGATGCCCTTTGTGGGCACAGCATCGATTCAACTGGTGCGCATGCCCTGGCCCGGCAAAGCAGTGCGCAGGCACAGGATCTCGGCCGGACCTAGGGCTGACTCAAAGGAAGAGGCTGGGGAGGAGTAACCCTAAAAAAAGGCAGAGCAGCCTGGGCTCCTACACACTGAACGCTGCCCCTGGGCACTTCCGCGTGCTCATTTACATATGAAATAAATGTTTTTCCTGCTTCTGGATGGCTAAAGAAAATAACAAAGGTACCATTCCATTCATGTATAGGTGTGCTACAGAGCCATGTAAGCACTGTATATGGTCATATAGCAGTGACAGACTCCCTTTAATACTGGTTTTGGCTCCCAATCACTGATGGAAATAACTGATCAAAGCACTTAAGTGTGAACTCAGCCTAGGTTATATGATTCTCTTTAAAGGGACCTTTGATCCCTTTAATTCTAGTGTCACACAATGATTTTTTTTTTTTTTGTGCTTCTGTTTTTGCTGCATTTTCTTGGGCAAAAAGCCAGCAGTTCAACATGTTGTATTGAAGTCTATGTTCAGATGTGTTCTTTTGATGCATTTCCTCGAGCTGCTTTATTTATATAATATAAATATATAGTGCTCCTCTTCCAGCTGGCAATCTTTAAAATAAGACCAGGAGTGAAACATTAGCTGTGATAGGTAGGGAAATGTAGACATTGAGGCAGGAGTGAAAGCAGCTGACACATGCTTTAAAGAGGACCTGTCACCACTCCAGACGTGCTTGTTTTAAAAGCTTCATGCATTCCCTATGTAATAACAATCTCTATTCTTATGGCTCTATGATGTGCCATTCCTTTATTATTTGCACTTAGAAGTTCTGAATGAATTGCTATTAGCCTTCAGTAAGGGTACAGAGGGGGTGGTAACCAGTTGAGGGCATGTGCCTGCACAGACTCACTCTGTCCAATCAGTGCTGCCATTTTCAGACTGGGCAGGTACACACCCCCAACTGGTTACCTCCCCTCTGTACCCTTACTGAAGGCTAATAGCAATTTATTCATAACTTCTAGTAGAAATAATAAAGAATTGGCACAATACACAGACATAAGAAGAGATTCTCCAGAATGATTACATGGGAAATGCATGAAGCTATTAAAGGCATGTCAGGTGTGGTGAAAAGTCCTCTTTAACCCTTTCAAGCTCAGAGGGCTTTTTGAGTTTTCGTTTTGCACTCCCTGCCTTCCCAGAGCCATAACTTTTTTATTTATCGGTTCACATAGCCATATGAGGGCTTGTTTTTTTGCTGTACAAGTTGTACGTTCCAAAGCCACCATTTCAGCCTAGGCCATGTTACTGAAGAACATGACATTACATGGCCTAGACGTGTGATGGCTTACCTCCAGCTGTGGTAAAACTACAACTCCACTTGCTGGGCTGTTCTCAGAACTCCACAGAAATGAATAGAGCATGCTGGGAGTTGTAGTTTCACCCCAGCTGGAGTGCCAGAGGTTAGCCATCACAGGCCTAGACAAAGCTTGAGAGGGCCTCTGAACTACTGCGAACGATGGTGACTTCTCAAACAGCTGATCAACATGGGTCCGTGGTGTCAGACCCCCATCGATCAGATACTGATGAACTATCCAGAGGATAGGTCATCACTGAAAACCCCTATAAATGTACATATGGTGAATATATTTGCTTGTCATGGTTATGTATATGGTATATGTCTCTCTTACAAAGGAGATATATATATATACATATATATATATATACACATAGATCCTGGCTTATTGATGGTGTAAGTGTTCATTACATAATTTGTTCTAAAGTCAAATACTTTATTCCAGCATACTCAGTTAAGGTCAAACATAAAAACATATATCCATACACTGCACATTAATTTAGATATTTCCAGTGGCATAATATATAACCTTTCCTTGTATAGAAGAGATTTCTTAAAGGGGATGTCCAGGATTTAAAAAAATCACACAGGCGGGAACACTATAAAATAAAGACATTTGAGGTCATTTATTAAACTAGTTTAATTTGCCAAAGGAGCTATGAAAAATGAAAGGTGGAATCTGATTGGTTGCTATGGGCAATTAAGCCAGTTCTACTTTACACCAGTTTGATAAATAACCCCAATTACCTGTAAATTCACTGTCACTTGCATGGGACCAACAGAGAATTTTTTTTTGTATGTGTTATTTATTATTTGTATTTGCTATTAATTTTTTATCCTAGACATCCCTTTCATGCTTTAATATGCTGAACTATCAGACACTGATACATACATACTGACAGACATTACAATACCCAGAATTACAGCAGTATATACTGTATATACAAAGTTGATTTTGTAATTTGTTAATAGTCAGAATTTGTGTACAGTTAGGGTGAAAAAAAACAACTATTTTGCTCATAGAATTTGGGAGAGAAATCAGTAGTGAAATCTATGGTAATCCCAATATAAAGAAGAAATTGTATTTACATAGTTGTAGAAACATTTACATTTGTAACACCAGATAACACTTATTGTACAGATTACAGACATTCTTAGACAAATATGATATTGCACACCCAAGACATTCTTAGAAAATTCATAGGATTTCATGCAGCCTCTTCAGCCGAGCAGTCAATACCGGCATATGCAAACTTCTCATAGAGCGTTGTATTCACGTAGGTCTAGGAAACAAAAGAAAGCATTAACATAATAGATTCAGGTCAGATAAAAATGGTGGTTTGAGTGGAGGACTGATCGTGATCAGACCATATCTGCTAGGTTCCTTCTTTGTATGATAATTTCCAAGTATCAAATAACGGAGCAAAAAAAAGAGATTCAAACGATTCAGCCGAATCACGTTTACAAATTAAATCAAGTTAAACAAAGTAAAAAGAATGTGACTTTTAAAAATTACTTTTAATGTCAAAGTATTGGGTATTGGTACAACAAGTACCAGGTACCAATACCCAATACATTGACATTAAAGGTAATTTTTTAAAGTCACGTTCTTTTTCCTTTGTTTAACTCTATCAAATAACAAGTGGGGGGGTTGTTTAAAAGAGAAAAAACAAAAAAGACTTTATTAGACATCAATTAATCAAAGAAATTAGGGGTACATGGAAATGGTGCCAGTCAAACAGGTATAACTCTTTGAAATCAATGGATATAGGGATCCACACTCAATGATTCAGGGGTTGAGAGCAGCTTCCCCACTCTCAACCAATCCCTATTCCAAAATTGGAACACTCGTGCAATAACAGACACAAGTGGCAGTGGACAGGTGAAAATAAAAAGATCAAATCCACAGTCCAACTATAGTTACTAACTAATCAAGTTTCCACTCTAATTAATGGAGAGGGCACGGGCTAATCCCACACAGTCACTGCTATGTGTGCAGTTGGGACATGGTCCAAGCAGAAAACATACTGCTCTAACTAAATAGCCCTTCTATGAAGTAACGCGGGCTTGACACATTTCTGCATAATGAGATGCCTCCTCAGGAGCCTAACAAACAGAAGAGTGCTATAAGCAGTGGTTTAGAACATAGTAGCAGTAGAGTCACACAACCCCTCTGACATAGGGGCAGTGTTCCAGGGATACGGTGGCTGCCGAAAAGCCGGCTATTTAAATGTCATGGCTCCACCCACCCTTACGTCAAACACAAGTCTGCCCTCCCAGTTACTCTGGTCCGTGCCGCAATCAACACTGAAGATATCAAGCGCCGCACTATGAACCCCGAACTTTAAGGAGGAGAGAGAGATGCAGAGGGACCAAATGTCCCCTTTAGGTAAAGCAGGGATCATAAAGTGGATATATCTAATGGCATTGTGGGAGAGGGATTCAATGCTCATTATACTTCTCACAGAAAAACGCCTACAGAGAAAATTTAATAAATGTGTAATAGAATAGACATAATAAAAAAGGACAAATGTACATAAGAAAAAAGTGCATTATAAAAGTGCAGTATAAGTGCAGTTCCACATCAGCAATATCGACCCTAATAGTGTATTCAAATGAGAGATGGGCAATAACCATGGTTGCTATGGCAAAGTCAGCAACAGAGAAGATACCGTACTAATCGGAGCAAGAATACAATTGGGTATGCCCTATTCAATACTCTGGAATTGAACAACCCCAGGGTCACTCGCATGGCATTCCCCCACGTCTTGCTACTTTGAAAATGAAAATGTTTCAGGCCCACAAAGCAGGAGAAGGCTATAGGAAGATAGCAAAACATTTTCAGGTTGCCATTTCCTCAGTTCAATATGTAATTAAGAAATGGCAGTTAACAGGAATAGTGGAGGTCAAGAGAAGGTCTGGAAGACTAAGAAAAATTTCAGAGACAGCTGTTTATAGGATTGCTAGAAAGGCAAATCAGAACCCTTGCTTGACTGCAAAAGACCTTTAGGAAGGTTTAGCAGACTCTGGAGTTGTGGTACATTGTTCTACTGTTCAGTGACACCTGCACAAATATGGCCTTCATGGAAGACTTTTCAGAAGAAAACCTCTTCTGTGCCCTCACCACAAAATTCAGTGCCAGAAGTTTGCAAAAGAACATCTAAACAAGCCTGATGCATTTTGGAAACAAGAGAGAAAAAAATGCAATCATGTTTCATGAAAAGAACACCTCTCCAACCATTAAGCATTTGGGCCGATCAATCATGCTTTGCAGTGGGTTGCAGCCAATGGCACAGGAAACATTTCATGAGTAGAACGAAGAATGGATTTAATGAAATTCCATAACACCAACTATAAAAAAAAAAAACAAGGTGAAAAGAGGATATCTTCTGAAAATGGACCATGGCTCCCATAGTCCTTTGATCGGGACATCATTGAAAATATGTGGATAAACCTCAAAAGAGCAGTGCATGTAAGACGGCCCAGGAATCTCACAGAACTGGAAGACTTTTGCAAAGAAGAATAGATTAAAATTCCTCAAACAAGAATTGAAAGACTGATGGCTCCAAAAAGTGTTTACAAGCTGTGATATTTGTAAAGGGGGGGCTACTAGGTACTAACCGTGCAGGGTGACCAAAGTTTTTTGCTTTGGGTCCTTTTCCTTTTTACTTATTTTGGAAATATAAAAGATGAAAATAAAAAAAAATCCTTTTGCTTAAAATACAAAGGGAATGTGTCATCTTTAACTTTATGCCTTTTGGAGATCATTTCATCTTCAACTTGCTTAACTGTTCACAGTAAGAGCTCATGCACACGACCATGTGCCAGCCGTTTGCTCATGCACACGACCGTGTGCCAGCCGTTTGCATGCCTCATTATGGACCCATTCACTTGAATGGGTCCGCGATATGGGAGATGCGGTGTGGAAGGACGGAGTGGAACCCCATGAAAACGAAAATACTACAGAGTGCTTCTGTGGTGTTTCTGGCCGTGCCTCCGCACCGCAAAAATGTAGTGCATGTACTACTTTTTTGCGGAGTGGATCGTCAGATGTGGATCGCGGACCCCATTCAATTGAATGGGTCCATGATCTGCATGCGGCTGCCCCACGGTCTTTGCCCGTGCATTGCAGACCGCACATCACGGAGCCCTTACGTTAGTGGGCATGAGCCCTAACAGTGATTTTGTTTAGGGGTGCCCAAACTTTTGCATGCCACTGTATGTGTTGGAATCATTGAAGTAAGGTGCACTTGGGCTAGCAGGCACCCAGTAAGGTCAATTTATGATTGATGTTCAGAAGCGAACATCGAAATTCCTCGGCCCTGATATTAACAACTACTGAGAAAAGTAAAATGAGCTTTAAGGGAGGAAGAGGTGGCTGATGAAGGAAACGTATACCAAGGAGATTATAAATTGAGAAAGGTTGAAAAGTAAGGACCTTCTTTTGCTTAGCTTCCACTATCACTGAGGTGTGTGTACCACTATTTTTTCCTCCTGTAACAGAAGTACACCATTGCTTCCGTAGAAGAATCACCATATACCATGTCATTTTGGTTGAATAATCATGTTATAAGTTCTAATAAAGCCAGCTTGTGGCAGGTAGTTATCCTAGGTATATAGTTGGCTTGCTGAATTTTCTTCCTATTAAACTGGCACTGGCAATTACATGAGTCTGAGAGAAATTACATTTTCAGTCGTTTAATGTCACAGTATGTTATTACTATGGAATGTCTGATTCTATTTGTACATGTACCCTCTGATTCTGATTCATTGCTGCTAAATAATCATTATTATTACTAGTAGCAATATTATTATTATGATGGGTGTTGCTTAAAATTATGCTCATAAGCTTGTTACTGCATAAAAATCAGTATATTCTTTTTCATGGCCAACTTAAGTGCAAACACATGTTAAATCACAAAAATAGTTTACAAAATGAATGAAAAACAGATTATTATATAATTTCAAACCAGTTTTATGTTTCTTACCTTCCTTTCCTCAAGCATTCGTGTCAGAGAAACTAGTATTTTCCCAAATGATGGTCGCTCATATGGCTTTTCACGCCAGCACTGTCGCATAAGGTCAAACCTTCAATACAATAATCAAATACAGGTTACTGCACCATATAACAAAGGTCCTGATGGTGTCAGGCACCACCTAAAGAAGTTCACTAATGAGGGCTAGGAAATCTGTGGACTAGTTGAAATAAAATGAATAGCAGTAGTGTGTTGGGGGGGAGGGGCAGACCGCACCACCCCGGGTGCCTGCTTTCAGGGGGGTGCCAGAGCCCAGAAGCAATGAGCGCTTCCTGCAATACAGATGGAAGCATTCATTGCTGGAGCATCGGGAGCTGTGGTCCTGTCAGGCAGCTCCCTGCACTCCGTCTCTCCTGCCTTCTGCTCCTTGCGCCACCATTCAGCCTGCAGACATAGATTGCACTGCCGGCCTGTGGGGGAGGAGCCTGCAGCCGGGAATCTGAATTAACCCCCCCCCCACACACACACAGTGCTGCAGAGCGATCTGTGCCTGGAGGGGAGAGCTGGATATGAGCATCAGGAACAGGACAAGGAGAGTAGTTACTGTGTTGTTGTTGTTTTTTTTTAAACACAGAGGGCTTTGTTACTGTAAAGAGGGAACAATAGGCATTTCTACTATGGAGGGGGCACAGAGGGCATCACTACAACAAAGGCAGCTCAGCGGGCATTGCTACTACACAGAGGGCATAACTACTACAAAGGAACACAGATGGCATTACTACTATTAAGGGTGCACAATGGGCATTACTACTACAAAGGGGGCACATAGGGCATTACTACTATTAGGAAGGCACAATGGGCATTTTTACTTTAAAGGGGACACAGGCAGCATTACTACTGTGAAGGGGACACAATGGGCATTACTATTATAAAGGGGGCACAATGGGCATTATTACTATGAAGTGGCGGGGACACAATGGGTATTACTACTGTGAAGGGGGCACAACGGGCATTACTATTATAAAGGGGGCACAATGGGCATTATTACTATGAAGTGGCAGGGGGCACAATGGGTATTACTACTGTGGAGAGGGCACAATGGGCATTTCTACTTTAAAAGGGGCACACATGGCATTAGTATTGTGAAGGGGGCACAATGGGCATTACTACTGTGAAGGGGGCAAAATAGGCATTACTACTATGAAGGGGGCACAATGGGCATTACTTTTATGAAGGGGACAAAGTGGGCATTATTACTATGAAGGGGCACAAAAGGCATTACTGCTATGAAGGGGCACAGAGGGTATTACTACTGTTATGGGGCACAGTGAGGGCATAACTATTGTGAAAGGGGCACAGAGAGCTCATAACTACTGTGAGGAGGCAGAAAGAGGGCATTACAACTGTGAAGGGGGCACAGATAGGGAATTACTACTATGAAAGGGCCACAGAGAGGGCTTAACTACTCTGAAGGGGGCACAATGAAGGGATAAGTACTTTAAGGGGGCACAATGTGGGCATAACTACTGTGAAAGTTGTACAGTGAAGGCATAAATACTGTGAGTGGGCACAGCGTGGTGGCAGAATATGGGCATAACTACCGTGAGGGGGCACATATCTGGACAAAACTACTGTGGAGGTTGTACAATGAGGGCAATACTACTGTGAACACCCTAAGCACCCCACGCCAGTTTTCTGTTGTAAATAAAAAATTGCAGACCTCATGTTTGCGACTTTCTAAACACCATAGTGCCTAAATTTAGATGCTAGTGGCTTTTCTACACCGCCCTCGCCAATTTTCCACGAAGAGGGCGGGGCCAGTTGGCCACACATATTTATATTCTTTTATGGCAGTTTTCTGGCTTAAAAGAAGACTGAGATCTACACCATCTCCGAGCTGGTGTAGATTTCACTTTAGGCAACCAGACTGTCGCAAGATAGGCCTAATTTATGACATGGTGTGCCCCTCTTCAAAAATTAGGCATCTCCTCCGGCAGCACAGGGGATATCTGGTCTATGATAAATCCCCCCAAATGAGTTTAACACAGTAACGTGTCCGTATGTACTATATGTCTGCGGCAACCAAAGTTTATGGCAGCATGTCATAAGTCATCAGAAGCCCAAAACAAATTACAAATCGTTTCCCAGTTCTCATTTTGCCAGGGTCTTCATTTATGACCGATCTAAATAAACAGATACTGCTGAGAATAGCACGAGTTTCTTACACTTCGTCATCGCAGTTTAGTGGTTTCTCAAGTCTGTACCCTTGTGGTAGTTTCTCATAGAGTTCCGCACAAGTCATTCCACAATATGGAGTTCCACCTGCAAGCAGAATGAAGTTTCAGTGTCATTCCTAACTTTAAGCCAGTCTTACAGCTTTACTGGTCTATTATAAAATACTATACAATTTTCTAAACTATTTCCGTTGTTCTGCTCCACAGACGGATGGAAATCATGGAACTACTGGATTTGGCACATAACTGATCCGAAAGATGAATATTAGTACTTGACTATATGTGGTACAGTTGGCGGGGACACAAATAATTGTTCTATGAAAGAACATTCCATAATAAAAGATAATTTGTCCTTCCCTAAGTGTATGACCGGTCTGAACAACTGTAACGCCCAGTATGGAGTAAAATGTGTACAGCTGTAGGTGATCGTTTGTTCAGTGGTTGCGTAGCTATCAAACTACCTCTATGTAATATAGTATGTGAGCTCCCATGGTCCCGTCCACCCGAGAGGCTGGCACTTTTTCCTACAGTGTGCAAGCACGACCACCACTGATGGATTGCAGGGTGGTCGTAACCATGGAAACGAGTAGTTTAAAAGGCAGCAATATAGATAATAACAATACATTAGTAAGTGCCTTGTATTAACTTTCTCTACATGATAAATGCCACTTGCTGAAGTGACAACCCCTTTAATGTCAATGGTATCAAAGTTTTGAACGATCATGTACATCTAATGACAAACATACTGGCCCAAATTTACTAATGAGTCAGCAGCAAAAAACTGGCTAAAAGGTGGTGCAAATTGCTACATCTAGGGTATCTACACATTTTCGGACATGCTCAATAAGGGGGTGGAGCTTAGCAGAAAGGGGCAGACCTTCACAGAAAAAGGATGGGGCCTAAGATGCGCAATTTTGCTCCAAAATTGTACCACAGTTCTGGAGTAAGCGAGCCAAAGTAAGGGCTCATGCACACAAACATATTTTCTTTCTGTGTCCGTTCCTGTTTTTTTTTTATGGACGGTATGCGGACACATTTATTTCAATGGTTCCGCCAAAAAATTGGAAGTTACTGTGTCCTATTATTGTCCACATTACGGACAAGGATAGGACTGTTCTATTAGGGGTCGGCTGTTCCATTCCGCAAAATACGGAATGCACACAGACGTCATCCGTATTTTTTGCGGACTGCGAAATACATACGATCGTGTGCATGAGCCCTGAGCCTAAGGTCTAAGCTGATGCCATGTAAAGGATTAGTACGATTGGGCCATTGTTTTATGTTCTGGATTTTGTACATACAGAACATTTCGCATATTAAAATGTGTTCACAGTTGCCTAGAGAACTATCTGTTCTCACATGACAGGAGTATGGAGTAAGCACTGCACCACTTACTGTACTTACCCAAACTGACAATTTCCCATAGCAAAACACCAAAGGACCACCTAAAATGAAACACAGGAGAACTGCTTGGCTCGTATTCAGGAAAGTGAAAAGAAGAGAACAGAAAGGCTATCATTCTAAGTGTGTATGCCTAAAGGAGAATACAGCACTAACACTTAAAGAAGGCTACAGTCTGGATTTAAATTATGTTAGGAGGACATATATATTTAAAGAGGTTTAGGGGTAAAGAATGCTTACTTATCCTGATGCAGGTTCTGTGGCGAAGAGCTGTTACCAAACAGATAGACTGTTTTTCCCTTGGGGAACTGTAGCGTTAGGGCTGTATGACACCAACAGATTATCTGACTGATTTTCTGCCCAATGATTGATCAGATGTCCATTTACACAGACAGATCTTTTATTATACACACCAAATATTAGTCTGATTGGGCAGATACTGGTCAGATAATCTGTTGGTGTAATACAGGCCTTAAACTCACTGAAGTTCATGAGTGACTATACCAAGTTCTCCAGGGCAGGAGTCTCTTTTCGGAGCATTTGTCCTCTCTGACCAATAGAGGGAAATCTTCCCATGATAATAATAATAATATTATAGGCTATAGCTACTAGAGAGAGGGGTCGTTGATCCAGGGAGTTATTTTGATTGCCTGATTGGAGTCGGGAAGGAATTTTTTCCCCCCCTAAAGTGAGGACAATTGGCTTCTACCTCACAGGGTTTTTTTTTGCCTTCCTCTGGATCAACTTGCAGGATAAGGGTACTTTCACAATTGCGTTATTCTTTTCCCGCATAGAGTTCCGTCAAAAGGGCTCCATGCCGGAAAAGAACTGATCAGGATTATCCCAATGCATTCTGAATGGATAGAAATCCGTTCAGTTTGCATCAGTATGCCTTCCGTTCAGTCACTGTCAGGCGTTTTCGGCAGACATAATACCGGCGGACCTTATGTCCGTCCAAAATGCCTGATCAGGCGGCGGAATTGACTTGCATTAGTGCCGGATCCGACATTGCGAAATAACTGAAGAACAGATCCGTCCTTCCGGTCTGCGCATGCTGTGAAAAAGACTGCAAGACGGATCCGTCCATCCGCATGACAAGCGGAGAGACGGATCCATTCTTGCAATGCATTTGCAGACGGATCCGCACCCGGATCCGTCTACAAATGCTGTCAGTTGTCACACTGAACGGCCGATCCCGCAGGCAGCTCCGACGACGGAACTGCCTGTCCGATCACACGAACGCAAGTGTGAAAGTAGCCTAACAGGCCGAACTGGATGGACAAATGTCTTTTTTTTAGCCTCATAAACTATGTTACTATGTCACTATACTACTTCCATATGTCAGAGTTAAAGGGGTTGTGCAGTGATTTATATTGATGACCTATCCTCAGCTGGTTGAAGAGGAGGCAGTGCTCCCACATATAGTTCACTCCAAGGACCTAATACAGGTATAAGGTATTCATGTACAACCGTTTATTTTGATTGTAAGTGACAAGGTACACCTACCTAGCTTAAATCAGAAAGAATAACAGCCGAGCAAGACCGCCAACACCAGATCTTTATGGCCTATTATACTGACCTATCATTGAATGGCAGCTTCAGATGCTGATATTATACAGTTACTGTAAATGATTCATACATTAGCATACACTGATTATACAGTACACTCACACATCGCTGTTTGATGTATAAACACTGTAGTTTAAGGACTCAATTGCCATCCATCGAACTGGAAGCCTTCCCTAGGAAAAGACATAAAATCAGATAAATGTACCAGATAGAAAATTGTGAACAGACATATATGAAAAAGACATACGTGAAAAGACACGTTAGACATAACAAATATAAAGGCAGCTAAAAGCACAAAAGCCATTAGCAATTTTATCATCGTACCATTAACATTTTATAGAATTATAGGATTATATGTGAGAAAGTTTTTGCAACGTAATGAATGGGAGAGTCCTATATGTTGTCCTGAACAAGCTTACAATTTGAAGATAGGAATGTGCTTCAATTACTGTAAACAAAGAGGGAATCTTTTACCAGAGAACTCCATAACCAGCTGACACATAGCTGTGGTTCATACGATTAAACGCTGTTTTTCTTTAGTTGATCTGAGGCTCCGTTCCCGAGTTATGATGCCTTTTCTGAATATATAAATTAGGCCTTTGGTGCAATGAGGGCGTCACCGTTGCTCTTGTTGTGCCCAAGCTCCACTCCTTTCTGTGGCCAGCCCTTTCCTCACTGCTTTGATTGACAGGCCCAGGCAGTGGCAAAGCAACCACTTTTTAAAAACCTCTGTTAAATGAGATCGTGTGTGCCATTGGGCATGTACACTTGAGAATGTAAGAATATACAGTATTTGATGACTATTGACTTTAAAGGGGTTGTCCCACAGAAAATATTCTACAATTTTCAAACCAGTACCTGAAGACTTTTGTAATTGCATGTAATTAAAATTGTATTATAACTATTGGGTTATTCAATGAAATCTATCTGTATAGCGCCACCTGCAGTTTGCTCTTTTTCTAATTTCTCTGACCTGCTCACTGAGACGGAAGCACATGCTCAGTTTTATCCTTCAACTGCCACCAGCTATAGCATAAAGTACACACCCCCTGAGAAAGGACCCACCCCTCAAGCTACCAGCTTGAAATAAATCTAGCAGAACAATTGGTACAACTAATGGAGAGATCTCTGGATCCATGTGAGGTTCAGGGCTTGTTTAGCTTTGTTAGGGTACTTTCACATTAGCGGCATAGCTATCCGGCAGGCTGTTCACCTGCCGGATCCGCAATGCCACAAGTACCCATGCACTGCCGTGCTGCCGCTCAGTCCCCATTGACTATAATGGGTGTGGGGGGCGGAGCTACGGTGCAGCACGGCCGGAGATCGTCAAACTAAAAAGTCGGACCTGCAGTACTATCGGCTGTGCACCGCCGTGCTGCGCCGTAGCTCCGCCCCGCCCCATTATAGTCAATGGGGACGGAGCGCCAGCACACGGGTACCTGCAGCATGGCAGATCCGGCACGATAGCTATGCCGCTAGTGTGAAAGTACCCTAAGAAACAGGTTGTCATGTACTAGATTATGTCTGATTTTCGTTTTTTACACACATCAGATATCCCCTTTTACTGCATACTTACCATTGTCTTTTTTACATAAACCTCTTGTCCTCTTGATAAACCAAAATCTGCAATTTTTGCTATAAAGTTTTCACCAACCAAAATATTTCTGGCTGCCAAGTCACGATGTATGAACTAGACAAAAATAAAATAAAAGCATAAGTCTTATTATTTCAAATGCTTAAAGTGCACCTTTCAGATGAATATATGGCCCAACGTAAGGCAGTACAGCTACAGGTTCATGCCATTAGCCAAAAGGGCACAGAAGGGTTGTGCCACACACTAATGGGACTGCTGAAAGAACACAGTTGATTGATAGAGCCTCTCCTTGCCTCCCCACACCCCTCTCTGACGGTATATGCATGCAGTCACCCCCGGGATCGGGAGAGGCAGCGGAGTGCGCTTGTACTATGGATCCAATGCATTCTTTCAGTGCTCCTAATTAGCCATATGGCTGTATTTTGCTGCCACAGGGCAGAATATTTAGTTGGCAGATCCATTTTAATAGATACAGTCACACATAACTGATTCTGCTATAGGAAGAGTGCCATAGACACAACAAACGTATCAATATAATGACAATACTTACATTTATCAAGACATTTCATTAACAGAACTTTTTTTCTCATTTTTACTCTTTGCCTTCAGGTAGTCACATTTTTTTAATTTTTTGTTTGATGTTTATTTTTCATGGCCGGTTGGACTGCAGGTAGCCATTTTTGGCACCTCAGCGTTTAATGTAGATTGATTTTTATTCTGGCAATTTTATAGGAGTTTGGGTTCCCCAAGCCCTGCAGTTTCTTCTATTGATGGCATTATTCACAGGGCTTAGCTGTAGGCACCTCTGCTCTCCAACATTAGATTATGCAGTTTTGTGTCACAGTCACTGGGGCTCACTAGCAGTGATCAGTATGCCAAATATGCTAGTAATGATGCACTCATTGCCCGCCAGTCATGACAAGCATACTCGTCATGTGACATTACAGGAAATGCAAAACTGTTTACCGCATTAGGTAGGGAGGGGCTGGGGAGAGCAGTACAAACATACAATATGTGGAGTTTTTCTAATTAGGAGTAGTGAGAATATGAAGATTTATTCTGCCAAATGCTGTTCTCTCAAGTGCCTATGTGAAGTGTTCTCTGCATTGAGCTACTTCAAAGCCCCTTTCCTTTGCTCCGAGTGATGGCTGTGGGTGGTTTCCTGTCACTCAAAGGGGCTGTGAAGCAGCTCAATGCCAAGAGCACTTCAGAGTGAAGCCCCACCCCGGGCACTTACATGAGCAGAATTTAGCAGAATAAAACTTCATATTCTCACTACCACAATGAGAAAAGTTCCACAAAAGTTATGTTTGACCTGTCCTCCACAGCCCCTACTTAGTGCTGTCAGCAGCTTAGCATGGTCAAAACTATTGACCGACTTCCTGTAATATGTTAATATTCTCCACCAGTGTACTAACCGGAACATTCTGCGAAAGGTAGGACATTTTGAAGGAACATTGTAAGAAAACTTCAAACAATTACCCTAGCGAGGACCGTTTCTGGTAATATGATTAGCTGAGAGGTACAGACTGACACTCGATGCACAGATGCTCACTATGCTACTCCAAGATGTCCTTTTCAGCTAGATGCTAAGCATAATTAGACAACTCCTTTAAGTTCCTCAAATTGGTATATAAAAGGGAAAGTATGTAGAGGAATTAGAAATATCTTTACAAAACTACTTGCACTGTATGTACAAACACCTACAAAGTTACATACTTCTTACTTTACCGCTTTCAATAGCCAGCCTGTAATTTATAAGGTGCTTCCAATTTCATCTCTTTATATAAATCTGCAATATTTTCCAGGAGCCTGAGCTAAGCTATGTTATGTAAGGGAGAATATCTCATAAATATGAGGCTGCAACATATGTATAAACCATTTTTATGACTATTTATAATTGCTGTACAAACTAAGTCATAATTCGGCCAGGATTTCATAAATGACTTATTTTAAATCACACTCTTCTATTTTATGGCCCTTGAAATTATGCAAAGTATCAACCTGTTTTTGGCTCAGGTAATCCATGCCTCGAGCGACATCTGCTGCAAACTGTAGAAGCTGCTGTGATGACAAGGTTGATGCTGTGCTGTTGGCTATGGCAAATGCTGGGTCTGTTTCCAGTACTCTGCTTTTCCTTAGAAAGTCCAATAGGTTGCCATGCGGAGCATATTCTATAGCCAAATACAAGTAGCCTGTAAGGAAGAAGAAGTGAAAAGTCTGATTCATTTCGAATATGTTTGGATCACCAGACATAAAATCCATGCTGTATTTCCATATATATCTAATGATGTCCTATTAAACCACCAAAAGATGAGGCAATGTTAATAGCAGATATTTTGGCAGCTCTGTCCTTTTTCCATACTGCCAGGTCCTAGAATACCACGATAGCACAGACTGCACATATCCTGATATGTGTGTCATGAGATGACCATCTATTCACAATTTTAAATCACGGTGTGTCTCCAACTCCCCTCTTTCTCCTGGTGCCCGGTGGGGCAGCTCTGTCCCTTCATGCTGCAACCTGCTTCCCAGCATGGCCTCTCCCCCTCTTCCCATAGGGCACATGATCCATCCAGGTCTAAAAAGGCCAGTGTGCTAGTATTGTGTTTCACGCCTGCGAATGGTTGGTCACATTGAGGTACTTACGTCACTTTTCCCTGTGGGAAGATGCCTGAGAAATAGGTTCTTAGACTGCTAGTATCCGGCTATGTGTGCTGTATTTTGTTTGTCTGCCTGTGTACGTTTTTTTCCCGTTTTCTACATCTTGACCCTCTGCTGCCTAACCTGAGCTGTGCCTGTACCCTGTATGGATCCTTTGTTGCCTGTTCTGACTTTTACTGTATATTTCATGCTCTGCCCTCCATGACCTCAACCTTTCCTTGAACATGGTTTTGCCTGATCCTTAGGTGCTCTGCACCAGAGTATCCTGAAAACTATGGGTGAGCTGGCAATCTTATAGAGACTACTATTCTTGAGCAAGGCAAAGATTCGCAATGAATCCGAATTTCCTCATGCTTCGTGGTAACTAATCAGTTTTTACAAAGTGAAAGTAAGAAGCCTGGGAACACAGCATCACATATAATGCAGTGCATACAGTCAATCCACAGATAGCCATCCCCTGTCATGTCACAGACCTATAAAACCCTCATTCAGTGGGGTCTCCGCCATTATCCTGTGAGCTGAGTATAGGGAGAGACGTGGCAAGCGCTCATATGCTAGGGACAGTGTTGCAGAAAATGATTAATAGAAGAATATTGGAGATTAGAGTGCAGGGAGACTGCAGGGAGAGTGCAGGGAGACTTATGTGGCTTCAGTTTTATTTATTTATTCTTACAATTACTTATTTCCTACATCAGCTGTAAACTAAAATATGTAATCCAATACCAATAAAATGGAAGCTTTTTTTATTCCAGAGCCAGCGTGCCAACCAATACCATCCAGTCTGCACCCCTTGTGGTGGGGGGGGGGGGGAGGTCTTAATGATGACCATGCTCATCTTTTGCTAGCTTTACTTCTTCTAAATCACCCTTCAAAGTCTCCATATCCCAGAAAAGTCAGCAAGATGCAGAGAAAGAAGGAGCTGGATGTTCCTGATGACACATTCTCATTGATATTAGATCATGTGGAAAAGGAGGAAAAGCAGATGACAAATGAAGGGCTCCCACCTCTAGGTGGGAGCAGCAGGGAGCAGCGCTTGATAGTGGACGGAGCCTGAGAACCGGGGTCCTCCAGCCACAGCTCTCACCACTCTGTTCTCGTTGTAGGTGCGGGTTCCAGAGGTATGACCCGCACCTATCAGACAATGGGGGCATATCCTAGCAATATGCTCCCATTGTATGTGATGAGAATACCCCTTTAATATTCACTGTTTACTGTCAACCTACAGGAGATAATTCGTGGCACACCGTAATTAGTTGATGCTTTTTTAATTCATATATATGGTACATCATATCGTATATATAGTATATAATACATCCGGATTGGAACAAATAGGTTATAGTCGTTTAGTTAGTCCCCAACGTTTCGGCAAAGTGATTGGCCTTTTTCAAGGGATCTGTGACTCATATGTTGAAGCCGCTGCCGGACACATTCTTCTTGGATACGAGGCGACATACCGTCCTCCGTGAGCACCCCAACCCTAAAAGGGTGTGCAGATCTCATCATCCCTTAACCTACAGGAGATTGCAGGAAAGAACAGCAATAATATGCATATTGTCCCCCCCACTACATCCAGCTCCTCCTCTCTTCATCCTGTTGACTTTTCTAGGACATGGAGACTTTGAAGGATGATTTGGAAGAAGTAAAGTCAGGAAAAGATGAGGATCGTCATCATTAAGACCTGGTCCGTCCCTAAGGGGTGCAGACTGGATGGTAATGGTTGGCAGGCTGGCATCGGGATAATAAAGGCTTCCCTCTTATTGGTCTTGAATTACATATCTTACAACAGATGTAGGAATAAGTAAATGTAGGAATAAATAAAACCAATGCAGAATAAGTCTCCCTGCACTTTCCCTATCCAATATTCTTCTATTAGTCATTTTCAGCAACACTGTCCCTAGCGTATGAGTGCTTGCCACATCTCTCCCTATGCTCAGCTCACAGTACAATGGCGGAGATTTCACAGGATGAGGGTTTTATAGGGCTGTGACATCACAGAGGATGGCTATCTGCAGATTGACTGGCTGCCGGCAATATGGGTGATCTCGCTTCCCGAGCTTGTCTCCTCTACACTTAGTTTCTATTTGTAACGAGTACAGCTGCCATTTTCAGAAAACCTGATTCATTACCCTGAAGCGCGAGGAAATTCAGATTCATTTAGAATTCCGCTTTGAATGCTTCCCTTCACTCAATCCTAATAATGATAAATCTGCTTCAATTCTGTTGATCTTTTTTCTTTTGTTCAAATCATATTGTATTTTCATATCTGTATATGCCAGTACATTAGGCCTGTGTAATATACTAAAATAGAGCATTAAGACAGAAAAAAATGTGCTCATTAATAGCTGCTGTTCGTGAGTTAGAAGCCAAACAAGAACAAAGATCTCAAAGACATAGAATATGGAATTATTCATATTAAACTGACCTCGATGTTCACATGCTCCTAGAAGATTTATAATATTGGTGTGACTTCCCAGTTTACATAGCACTTCAAGTTCACCTGCAAAATCTCGATGATCATCCTTTGATGCATATTCTAATACAATAAAAAATATGAATATTTGCTGTTAAAGAAAGTTTGAGACACCTCGTTTGTTCCCTATAGCAGCAAAATACGTTTTTTTGTCTCTTTTTTTTTTTTTTTTAACCAGAATTTGCTGTTAATTATATAGAAGTAGGAAATTAAACAGTGATGATGAATATACAGTATTTAAGTTTGGGGGCAATTTTTATTATTATTATTGCATTGTACTTATTTTGAGGTAAAAATCTTTTTTTCAATTGGTCTTTATTAAAAATATGGAATCTTTATTTCTGTACAGAGCTGACATGCTTTAGCAGCAGTGTATGGATTTTCTGTCGTTTCCGTCATCTGGGGAGCAGACAGACTCCTTATCTCTGCTTTCTGACATTTTAAACACTCATTAAAGCTCAATCCTTATCTTACTGATAAGAATGTGGCTTAAATAAGTGTTATTAAATGGCTGGCATAAAGTGAAAGTACTAGTCACACAGTTAGAATAAACAGTTAACCCTTTGTGACAGAAAAGCTCAATATTTTTAATAAAGGGCAATTGAAAATATGATTTTTAGCCAAAGATGAGTGAAATGCAATCATAAACAAAAAATTGGCAACAAAGTTGTACATAGCCTTTAAATATCTGGTTGACTGATGTTTGCAATTCTTGTTGTTTCAGCAAACGACAGACTGCTCTTTAAACCACAGCCTATAATCACAAATGGAGTGCAAGTTACGGGCCATTATAATTATTTTCTGCTGATGAGCACGGAGGGAATATGCAGGCAGTTTTACAAGTTATCTACAATTTTAGAAAGAACAATGCTCCTCATTTTGCTATGAATAAAGGCATTTAATACAGACACACGGGTATTAAATGATAAGGTTTTATTCTCCTATACCTTTCATCCTCTTAATTGCAGCATCCATACGTAGACCATCTTTTTTAATACGAGCTTTAAGGACTTGTCCAAAATTTCCTTCACCAATAACATCTTGAAACTTGATATCATTCCATTCCAACACTGGGTACTCCACTGGCTCAGGACTGTTTTTAGCTTTCCTTAAATGATTGAGTGTTCCAGCATTAAACTGCACAACTGGTTCTTCTCTCTGAACAAAAGTAATGTTGATGAGACTGGTGTACACTGTATACACTATGGGGGTAATTTATTCTAACATTTGCGCCGGAATTTTGGTGGAAAAAAGTTGCAAATATTGGAGCATGCCAGTTTTGCATATAAATTTGTGAGTTTTTAAAATTTTACCTTGCTCTTGTCACTTTTGAAAAGTGTGTGGGAAAGTGGATATGGTTAGCCATGTTAGTATGGTGTGTGCCAGATTTATCAACTGCGGCTTTCTAAAATGTCACAAACTTAGGCCTCTTGCACACGACTGTATGTATTTTGCGGTACACAAAAAACGGATCTGCAAAGAATAGGGATGACGTCCGTGTGCATTCCGTATTTTGCGGAACGGAATTGCTGGCCCCTAATAGAACAGTCCTATCTATGTCCATTATGCGGACAATAATAGGACAAGTTCTATTTTTTATCGGAACGGATATATGGAAATACGGAAACAGAATGCACACGGAGTACCTTCCATTTTTTTTTGCGGACCCAAAAAGAAACGCAATGGACACGGAAAGAAAATACGTTCATGTGCAAGAGGCCTTACTCTTCTTACTCCAATAAGGCCCAAAAATGGAATAACATCTCTAGACAAAAGTATAATTTGAATAGATGAATGAAAAGTATTAAAATTGTTATAAATAAATGAATTGGATAAATAAAATAATAATATTATTTGACAAATTATAGTGTTGCGGATTTAGCTTTTAATAATCCATTTCAGTACCATGATGAAATACAACTACACTCAGATAGAAATGTCAGATTGCTGCAAAACTCGGCATGCTGTTATGTCTCAGGCAGATATGTAAATGATTACAGGTGTGGTCTGATTAGATGATGGGTCTTGCCACAAGAGGGCATAAAAGTGCTTCCTCCACTGCCGTATAGAAAGGCTTTCAGAGGCTACTTGTGGGTAGTGTACCTGTTGAGAAACGCAGGATGGTCTTTTGACGAATTGCCACCCATCTAAGCTGTTCTGACCTAGCTGTTAGGAAGCATTAGGAGCAGTAGTTACAAGAGGACACACACACACGGTAAACAGGCTCCATATGTCCCATACAGACCACCAGTAGAGAGGATCATTTGATCCGCCAACGAGCACAAGCAGTTCCCACAATTTCATTCTCCACCATTTACACACAGGTGGCATTTCATTTCACACATTTGTCTCTTCCCAGACCATTTCCAAGTGCTTTGCAGAAGAAAATTTGGTGTCAGGGTGCCCATTATGTATCCTGTCATTGACATTCAGTCACCGTTGCACTGGTGTTGTGAAAAAGAAACCTGGACTGCTATGGACTGGGACTGTGTAGGTCTTTAGTGATGAATCCAGATTCTATTTGGAATCCAATGATGGTTGGGTTCGAGTATGGAGGTTTGGTGGTGAGACCTTCAATCCTGCCTTTGCTGTGGAGTGGTACACTGCCCCTACTGCTGTTGTGATGATCTGGGAGCCATTGCATAAGACAAATGATCACCCCTAGTGGTGATATGAGGGACACTGACTGCTCAGCAATATGTGTAGGTCGACCTGCAGCCGCGTGTTGCTTCTCATGGCAAGGTTTCCAAATGGCATTTTTCAGCAGGATAATGCTCACCCACACACAGAAAGGGTTTCCCAGGAATGTCTTTGCCTGATCGTAACACTTTCTTGGCCTGCCCAGTCACCAGATTTATCGCCAATCAAGCCCTTATCACCAGTTGACCAGATGAGACACCAGTAGGGATGAGCGAACCCAAACTGTACAGGTTCGGGTTTAGTGTTTGGGTGATGTAGAAATTACGTTATGGATTCCGTTATAATGGACTTAAAACAAAGTTCTGCATAATGGAAACCAGACGGATCCGTTATGCTTGGCTATAGACTTCTATTATGACTGATAAAAAACGGAATACCTCTTAAATGTTTCCGTTAGGCATTCCGTCTACGAATTCTGTTATAGTACGTTATAACAGAATCCATAACGGAATTCCTACACCACCCGAACCCGAACGTGTAAAGTTCGGGTTTTTTCATCTCTAGACACCAGCTCTGGCAACCTATGAGTGTGCAGGATCTATAGGCCCAGCTGCCCAGGATACCATATGGAACCTGCATACCTCCATGCCCAACCCTATTTCACTTTGTATTGGGCTACAAGCAGTCCAACAGAGTACGAGAGCCTCCTTTCTATTGTACAGATTTGCCCAATAAACTTAGGGGCACATTTATTTTAAACGCCCCATAGATGGCGGAGGATCCGCTGAAGTTATGAAGAGGCACAGGCCTCTACATAACTTCTACACATCCAACACCAGTTCTAAATGTAAGACAGCTTCCGAGCTGCCTTACATTTAGACCATTTTCTATACCTACGGGCTCATGCACAATAACGTATTTTCTTTCCATGTCCATTCCGGGGTTTTTTTTGGACCGTATGCAGGACCATTCATTTCAATAGGTCCGCAAAAAGTGCAAATGCATTCCGTTTCCATATGTCCGTTCCGCAAAAAAATTGAACATGTTTCATTATTGTCCGCATTACGGACAAGGATAGTACTGTTCTCTTAGGGGCCAGCTGTTAGGTTCCGCAAAATATGGAATGCACACGGACTGCAAAATACATACGTTTGTGTGCATGGTCCCTAAAACATGCCCACAATTTTAGAACTGGCGTGAGCGGGGCGAAGTCGCACATAGCGGCGCAATGGCGTCGCCATCTGCACCTGAAATACGCCTAATTTAGGCGTATTTCAGCTTAATAAATGACCCCCTTAGTTCTTTAGCTATAATATTGTAATCACCTACATATCATCATTACATTCACACATATAAAGTTTCATTTGATTCCAAGAACTCTATCTTGGCGCTTTTCCTTTTCAATAAATCAGCAAAGATTTCGAACATTCTGTTTTCATTTTGTCATTATGGGGTATTGAGTGCAGAATTATGGGAAAAAAGTCTGAAGACTTTCAGAATGCACTATCCATCATCAGTGCAGCACTCACTAGCAGGCAATACTGCTAGAATTAGATGGGGGGGGGAGTCTAGCAAGTGGAGAGATGACTGTCATGTCGTCCTGTATTTCTGGCTCATCTTTTTTCTCTGTGGGTCCCGCATCCTGATGTGGGTTGTGCACATGTGCATGCATCATCACACTGACGCTACCCAGCATCTCCACCGTCCATCCATATTGAGTCTTTGCAGAGTGCGGTGGTGGGATTTCAGAGTGACAAGCGCAGACAGAAGAAAGGTTTTCAGATCACAAGGTGGAAGGAAGTAGAACCACCAGAGATACATACTGTTTGAAAGAAAGAGGCAGCAAGCAGGCTGAGTGTCCCAGGCCAGGTATTTACTGTTACAAAAAATCAGCAATTTCCAAATTTCTTCCCCATTTGACAACACCCTTATGGCTGGGATCAAAGATAACTTCCTTTAAACCGCTCAGCTGCCACAGTCAATACCGACCATGGCACCTTAGGGAAACATAGATAATATAGCGTTTATAGTGTATTGAAACTGCTCATGAAGTAAAACACAAAGAAAAAAAAAAAAGGTTTCCATTTCACAGGAAAAAGTGTAATATGTAAAATGTTATATGTAATACAGTGGCATGGTGCTATTAAGAACTACATACTGTACATTTTTATAAATTTTTTACATGATACATTGGGCTTTATTTTTATGTTGTTTTTATATCACAATTTTCTTGTTTATATTTTTATATTTTAAAAACCAATTGGTTTACCATTATGGACAATTGTCAGTCTATTAAAAGACTTGTATCCTCCTTTTGGGAAGTGAATCTCCCCTCTGCTAGAATCAATTCAGTTTGGGATGCCTTAAAAGCCTATTTAAGGGGGGTTCTTATAAGTGATATTGCGGCTGTGAGAAGAACATTTAGAAAAAAAGAGGACGAATTGGTTAAAATCTTGGCATCTACAACTGAGCGTTTTGTTCTTCAACCTAGCGAAAACAACAAAGAAAAGATGCAGAAGGCTAGCTGCTCCTTGGAGGATTTTGTCATGGAGAAAGCAAACCATAGACTGTTCTTTAAGGGACAAAAACATTTCTCAGAGTCTGGACGTCCTGGTAAGCGCCTAGCCAGAATAATTACACAACAGGATAAGAAAAAGAAGGCTATAATTTTGATTCGCAAGCTAGATGATGTAGTTACATCAGATCCAGAGGAAATTAGAGAGACCTTTTTCCAATATTTCTCCCAGGTCTATAGAGCTCCCCCTGGAGTACCATCCGATCTGGTGAGACAGTTCCTGGAGAGAATTCATCTTCCAATGATAACGGAAGCCCAAAAAAAACATTTGGAAAAAGAACTGTCTCTTTTAGAGATTCAGGAGGCTTTAGATTCTATCTCCGGGAATTCGTCTCCAGGGTTAGATGGCCTTCCGTATGAATTCTACCGTAAGTATAAAGATATTATTCTTCCTCATCTAATGGAGGTGTTCTCTGAAGCTCTTCAGGGAGGAAGCCTACCACAGTCCATGATGGAAGCTCTGATAGTCTTGATTCCTAAAAAAGATAAAGATCCTCTGGATTTGGGTTCATATAGACCCATTTCCTTATTGAACTCGGATATTAAGATACTATCAAAAATTCTGGCTAGGAGGCTTTCTGGGGTTATGTCCTCTATTATTCACCCAGACCAAAATGGCTTTATGCCAAACAGGGGCACCCACCATAACTTACATAGGTACTATAACAACATTCAATCTCCCGGGAGTGGCGCCCGCTGTATTCTGTCATTGGATGCCACTAAGGCGTTTGACAGAGTTGAGTGGGGGTTCCTCTGGGAGGTGATGAAGAGGATGGGCTTTGGCCCCAAGTTTTTGGCGATTGTGCAGATGCTATACAAATGCCCAGTAGCTAAGATCAGGGTCAATGACATACTCACAGAGAGTTTTGTATTGGGAAGGGGTACTCGCCAAGGATGTCCTCTTTCTCCTCTTTTATTTAATATTTATATTGAACCTCTCGCAGCTAGTATTAGGCAGGACCCGGAAATAATTGGTTTTGGTGTAATGGGGGAACTGGATCGTATATCTCTGTATGCAGATGATATTTTGTTTTTTATTCAGCAATCAGAAACCTCACTCCCTCGAATTATGGAATTAGTTAATTTGTTCTCTGCCCCTTCTGGACTTGAGGTTAATTGGGAAAAAACTGCTCTTCTCCCTGTAGATGAATTGCGAGAACCGAGGGAAAATCCCACTATTAATCGGTTAATGGTCTCCGACTCAATAAAATACCTGGGGATAACAGTAACTGCCAAAACTCAAGATTATTTACAACTTAATTTGTTTCCCTTATTGACAAAAGTGAGATCTAAAATCAAGGTATGGCAAAAAATTCTGCCGGCAAGAGCAGATAGAATTTCATTAATAAAAATGGTGGTGCTTCCCCAGATACTGTATGTTCTTCGCAATTCGCCTGTATGGATTGAAGAGAAGTACTTTAGGTTGATAGAGCGATTGCTTAATGATCTGCTTTGGGGAGAAAGCGTGTGAGATTAAAGGTGCTATACTTTTCTATGCTCCTACAGTCGAGGAGGTCTCAACCTCCCCTACTTTAGGGGATACTATATGGCCTCCCAACTTAGCTTTTTTTGTGATTGGGAAAATAGCCATCTCTGCAGAAAATTGGTAAAGGACTCGGGTTTTTCTGATTTTTTTACAGTACTAGAGTCCGATTATTTAGTTAATATACCAACCGGATATAAAGCCTTCTGCAGGATGGTTATTAAAGCTTGGTTGGTCATAAAGCGCTGGTGTAAAGTGGAGGCCCTATTAATTTGTACCCCACTATGGCACAATCAAAAACTTCTGAATTTAGAGGACCCTAATTGCAGGCGATATTGGAGGATGAAAAATATACAGTATGTACATCAGGTGGTTAGAGATGGTCAGATCCTGTCGTACATGGAGCTAAAACAAAAGTTAAATGTTGGTGAGGTGGCTTGGTATGCCTACTTCCAATTGAGGTCGGCACTTTTTAGCATGGTTGTTAATCATCCACTTAACCACTTCCCGACCACCTAACGCACAACTGCGTTCTCGCGGCGGTCGGGCTGTTCTGGGGCGCCGCAGAAGTGCGTCATCTCGCGAGACGCGAGATTACCTGTGAAGCAGCGCGGCGTACGCGTTCACAGTAGCGCGCGTCTCAGGAGTTTAACTACAGCCTGCCAGCGATGATCCATCGCTGGCAGGCTGTAGATGCGATATAAATCGCATCAAACAAGTATATCAGACGCTGTTTTGTGATATACCTGCTACCTGGTCCTCTGGTGGTCCCATTTGCTGGGATCGACCACCAGAGGACCAGGTAACTATGTAAGTTGCACCAAACACTACACTAACCCCCCACCCCCTCACCTATTAACCCCTTGTTAACCCCTTGATCACCCCATCTAGACCCCTGATCACCCCCTGTCATTGATCACACCCCTTGTAAGGCTCCATTCAGACGTCCATATGTGTTTTGCGGATCCGTGGATTCACGGATCCGCGGATCGGATCTGCGGATCCACAGATCCTCAAAACACGGACACCGGCAATGTGCTTTCCGCATTTTGCAGATCCGCACATTGCCAGAACTATATAGAAAATGCTTTTTCTTGTCCGCAATTGCGGACAAGAATAGGACATGTTCTATATTTTTGCGGAGCGGAAGTGCAGACCCGAGCGCGGATCCGTAATTCCGGATCCGAGCGGGACAAAGTCTGTCCCCATAGAAATGAATGGGTCCGCAATTCCGTTCCGCAAACAGAATTGCGGACGTGTGAATGGGGCATAAGGGTCCCTTATCACCGCCAGTTAGTTAGCTACTTGTTAGGTAGCTAGCGCCCAGCCCACCGCACCGCAGTCACTGATTTTGGCAGAGATTTTTCATCCACATTGATTGATGCGAATGAATAAATCTGTGCCGTTCATTTTTTTTTTTCAGCCCAGCGGCTGAACGGAAAAAAATCTCATTACCCGTATGCTCAATATACGGAGAATCGCAGAAACTCCTAATGCTGGCCATACGTGTAATGATTGCGGAGACCCTCAAATGCCAGGGCAGTACAAACACCCCACATGTGACCCCATTTTAGAAAGAAGACACCCCAAGGTATTCCGTGAGGGTATGGTGAGTTCATGTAAAATTTTATTTTTGTCACAAGTTAGTGGAATATGAGACTTTGTAAAAAATAAAAATAAAAATCAATTTCCGCTAACTTGTGCCAAAATTTTTTTTTCTGTGAACTCGCCATGCCCCTCACGGAATACCTGGGGTGTCTTCTTTCACAATGGGGTCACTTGTGGGTATTTATACTGCCCTGGCATTTTAGGAGCCCTAAAGCGTGAGAATCCAAATGCGTAAAAATGCCCTGTGAAATCCTAAAGGTACTCATTGGAATTAGGGCCCCTTTGCGCATCTTGGCTGCAAAAAGTGGCACACATGTGGTATCGCCGTGCTCAGGAGAAGTAGGGCAATGTGTTTTGGGGTGTATTTTTATATATTCCCATGCTGGGTGAGAGAAATATCTCTGTAAATGACAACTTTTAAATTTTTTTATTCAAAGTTGTCAATTTACAGAGATATTTCTCTCACCCAGCATGGGTATATGTAAAAATACACCCTAAACACATTGCCTACTTCTCCTGAGTACGGCGATACCACATGTGACACTTTGCAGCCAAGACTAAAGGCCAAATTCAATGAGTAACTTTAGGAGGGCATTTTACGCATTTTCTTCTCACGCTTTAGGGCCCCTAAAATGCCAGGGCAGTATAAATACCCCACATGTGACCCCATTTTGGAAAGAAGACACCCCAAGGTATTCGCTGAGGGCATAGTGAGTCCATGAAAAATTAAACTTTTTGTCAAAAGTTAGCGGAAAGGGAGACTTTGTGAGAAAAACTATAAAAAATCAATTTCCACTAACTTGTGCCCAAAAATTTTTTTCTATCAACTCGCCATGCCCCTCATGGAATACCTTGGGCTGTCTTCTTTCCAAAATGGGGTCACATGTGGGGTATTTATACTGCCCTGGCATTTAAGGGCCCTAAAGCGCGAGAAGAAAAATGCGTAAAATGCCCTCCTAAAAGGTACTCATTGGAATTTGGGCCCTTTGCGCATCTTGGCTGCAAAAAGTGTCACTCATGTGGTATCGCCGTACTCAGGAGAAGTAGGGCAATGTGTTTTGGGGTGTATTTTTACATATACCCATGCTGGGTGAGAGAAATATCTCTGTAAATTGACAACTTTGAATAAAAAATTTAAAAAGTTGTCATTTACAGAGATATTTCTCTCACCCAGCATGGGAATATATAAAAATACACCTCAAAACACATTGCCCTACTTCTCCTGAGTACGGCGATACCACATGTGTGACACTTTTTGCAGCCAAGATGCGCAAAGGGCCCTAAATCCAATGAGTACCTTTAGGATTTCACAGGGCATTGTTACGCATTTGGATTCTCACGCTTTAGGACCCCTAAAATGCCAGGGCAGTATAAATACCCCACAAGTGACCCCATTGTGGAAAGAAGACACCCCAAGGTATTCTGTGAGGGGCATGGCGAGTTCACAGAAATTTTTTTTTGGCACAAGTTAGCGGAAATTGATATATATTTTTTTTATTTTGTTTTTACAAAGTCTCATATTCCACTAACTTGTGACAAAAATAAAATTTTACATGAACTCACCATACCCTCACGGAATACCTTGGGGTGTCTTCTTCCAAAATGGGTCACATGTGGGGTATTTATACTGCCCTGGCATTTTAGGGGCCCCTAAAGCGTGAGAAGAAGTCTGGAATCCAAATGCGTAAAAATGCCCTGTGAAATCCTAAAGGTACTCATTGGAATTAGGGCCCTTTGCGCATCCAGGCTGCAAAAGTGTCACTCATGTGGTATCGCCGTACTCAGGAGAAGTAGCGCAATGTGTTTTGGGGTGTATTTTTATATATACCCATACTTTGTGTGAGAAATATCTCTGTAAATGACAACTTTTTAATTTTTTTATACAAAGTTGTCAGTTTACAGAGATATTTCTCTCACCCAACATGGGTATATGTAAAAATACACCCCAAAACACATTGCCTACTTCTCCTGAGTACGGCGATACCACATGAGTGACACTTTTTGCAGCCTGGGTGCAAAGGGCCCAAATTCAACGAGTACCTTTAGCTTTACAGGGCTGCTCACAATTTAGCCCGCCCAAAATGCCAGAACAGTAAACACACCCCACAAATGACCCCATTTCGGAAAGTAGACACCCCAAGGTATTCACAGAGGGCATAGTGAGCCCGTCTGAGATTTTTATTTTTTTGCCAGAAGTTAGCAGAAATGGAAACTTTATTATTATTATTTTTTCCTCAGAAAGTGTCATTTTCCGCTAACTTGTGAAAAAAATGAAATGATACATGAACTCACCATGCCCCTCCGTAAATACTTCGGGGTGTCTTCTATCTAAAATGGTGTGATTTGGGGGTATTTATACTTTCCTGGCATTCTAGCACCTGAAGAAACATGACAGGCGCTCAGAAAGTCAGAGCTGCTTCAAAATGCCGAAATTCACTTTTTGCACCATAGTTTGTAAACGCTATAACTTTTACCCAAACCAATAAATATACACTTATTGGATTTTTTTATCAAAGACATGTAGAACAATAAATTTAGAGAAAAATTTATATAGAAATGTAGTTTTTTTGAAAAATTTTACAACAGAAAGTGAAAAATTTCATTTTTTTTGCAAAAATGTCGTTAAATTTTTATTAATATCAAAAAAAGTAAAAATGTCAGCAACAATGAAATACCACCAAATGAAAGCTCTGTTAGTGAGAAGAAAAGGAGGTAAAATTCATTTGGGTGGTAAGTTGCATGACGGAGCAATAAACGGTGAAAGTAGTGTAGTGCAGAATTGTAAAAAGTGGCCTGGTCATTAAGGGTGTTTAAGCTAGGGGGGCTGAAGTGGTTAATATAGACACCCCTGAATTTTTGCACAATCTGATTAGTAAGAAAGGATGTACGAAAGTTAAACTCTCACTTTGTTACAGGCACTTGATGAAAATTTTTTTTATGGACTGTCTTTCCCCAGGACAGAGATCCTGGTCTGTTTTACTGTCTGAGGTGGGTTCCCCGAATTGGGAGAACATAGGTGAAGGTTTGAGCTTGGTCTCTCACAACTTTAATCACGTTGTTGTTCAGTTTAATATTTTACACAAAATATATTTTACACCTTTATGGCTCCATAGGAGAGGATTTAGAACTTCGTCGGATTGTCTTCGCTGTGGGGACCCTGGGGCAGATCATCTTCATCTGTTCTGGGGCTGCCCGATAGTGAATAAGTATTGGAGAATGATTCAATTAGTTCTGGTCCAGAGACTTGGTGTGAATGTCCCTTTATCCCCAAAGATATGGGTCCTTGGTGATTTATCGGAAGTTAACAGTCGTCCCCCCGTGCGCCAATTACTGACCAAAGTGATGTTCTTGGCCAGGCTTCTCATTGCCAGAGAATGGTGCTCCTCCTCTGTTTTAGAATGTAATCACTGGCTAAATTTAGTTAAGAAGGTGAAAAGCTATGAGAAAGTGTTATACAGACAAAGAGGCTCACTTACTAAATGGAGTATTATTTGGAAGGATTGGGACAACTAAGAGATTTAACTACCTATTCGGTTGTTTTTTTTTTCCCTGCAGGGCTGGGAGGGGAGAGGGGGTGGGGTGGGATGGGATGGATGGGCTTGGTTTTGCATTTGTTGGAGTTCCGTTCCTGGATTGTATGTTTTATGAATGCTAAAATAAAAGATATATAATAAAAAAAAAAAAAACAATTGTTTTCCATTTAAAAAAAAATGTTTCAATAGCACAAACTGCAACTAAAATACTTTTTAAAATGACGTCCCTTGTTTATTACGGTCCTCTTGATATAGGTGATTTACAAGTATAGGTATCGTGTGCTGAAAGGCATACATTCATGTGCATGAGCCAAAAAAATGAGCAAGTAATATTTCCATTTATAGTAGCTGTAGGGTGGGCCTCCAAAATCAATTCCACTGGTGGGCTCCATGCACCCACATCTGACACCATGCCAGGTCCTATTGTCTGTTTTTCTGAATGACATTAGCCCTTTCTGTTGACAGAAGTGAGAAAAAACTGCAATGCTCACATAAGCTATCCATTTTTTAAAGGGGTTGTCTCACTTCAGCGAGTGGCATTCATCATGTAGAGGATATTAATACTGTAGAGGATATTAATACAAGGCACTTACTAATGGTCCATATTGCCTCCTTTGCTGTCTGGATTCATTTTCTATCACATTATGCACTGCTCGTTTCCATTGTTACAATCACTCTGCAATCCATCAGTGGTGGCCGTGTGTGCACAATATAGGAAAAAGCACTAGCCTATGTGAGCTCCCATGGTCCTGGCCACCAGAGAGGATGATGCTTTTTCCTATAGTGTGCAAGCACGGCCACCACTGATGGATTGCAGGGTGGTCTGTAATCATAGAATGTGATGGAAAAATGAATCAATCCCGGAAAGGAGGCAATATGGACAATCACAATACATTAGTAAGTGCCTTGTATTAACGTCCTCTACATGATAAATGCCACTTACTGAAGTGAGACAACCCCTTTAGGGATCATTTTTTTGCAGACCTAAAATCAAAATTCTGATAGTCTGCAGGGTTGTACATGTGAACCTCCTTGACCTTTGGGAGCAGAAATGCTGTTTAACCCTACAGTAACCCCTATACTGTCCTAACAAGGATGATCAGCAGCAGAGTACTTCTGCTACATATAAAGTTATGTGCTACAGTCCCTAATGTAACTTCCTGGCTGCCTGCAGTGGAGGAGGGAGTAATATAGGGGAATGGAACAGGTAATTGTATTGCACATTACTACGGGGTAACTGTAAAGAGCTGCCCATAATGGCATAGATGATAATAAGTGAACTTTTGGAGTGATCTTTCTATTGGGGTCATGTGGTACCCACCACCAAATATATTTGCTTCAGTGACTGTTGGCTGTCAGCCCATCCTACTGTGCCCCTATGGTTCCCTGAGAGATTCCACGTCCTGTTTTGCCTACACGCAACCTATGGGTACTGGATATTGCTGTGCGGGTCCCTACGGCTCCCAAAACATGGGTGACAAATAGAGATCTAGTCCAAGGTCTTGTAAGTGGGATACTGCTTCATTAAAGGACTGCAAAATATAAAACAATAGTGCAGCAGTAACTTTTGATCACCGGGTGCTGCATACTTGTAGAACACAAAGTTGACAGTTGAACATTTCACTCTGGGACAGTGGAGTAGTATTACTATCGTGATTGTGCCCTGTGTCCCACCAGTTCACTTGGTCTGCTAAGTTCGGAAGCGTATTCCCTATAGTAAGCCTCAGGACAGCCACTCTGTCAACGGTTTGGTCCCAATTTTAGCAGGTACTCTCTCAGCCTACATAACTAGGGCAGTGGCTCGCCTCGCACTGTCTTACAGTCTACTGTCACCTGGCCACCAGCTTGTCTGACTGCAGCTGTAAACAGGTCTGCTGCTTCACATCACGGGTGTCCCGTTGGTCCCTTCATGTGCAACAAAACCCTGGTGTAATACTCAGCACCATCACACTGCCCCGTATGTCATCATTAAGCCTTGTTGGGGCCAGCACTGAACTAAGACTCAAACATTATGTTCTTCTGACCATTGGCACTGGCATAGTCTTGTGGCAAAACTGTACACAGTGACCCATTGGCCATTGTCAACACAAGGAGGAAAATAGGCATACAAAATGTAAGGGACAACCACAGGGGCAGCTATTGGGGACACATCAATAAGGACAAAAAACAATGAGTACTGTCTTGTGGGTATGAACAGCCACAGCTTAGTAATCTGTGACAAGAGTATTTGTGGTCCACGATTTGTGCACCACATGTACCCCTTCATTAAGAAGTCCATTTGGATCATGGAGTTTTGCAGCTGCAAAGGTCTGAGTTCATGATGTGAAAATGTAAACCTGTTTTCAGAGTTTTTCATAATTTTTCTATGCATGGACTTGTTTTTCCACTGATCCATAGGATGCATGAATAAACATACTAAAATCAACGAATTGTGTGCAGACCATGGAGAACATGGACAGCAGACGTCCATGATTCACTGAGGTGAATAAGCCTTTAGGCAGTACAGAGACTAGAACCTTCTATGATATTCAACATTTGACAGGCTGGGAGACCCTGGATTGCCTATTTGTGTCCTTACAGCTAATTTGGGCTATTGAATATCTTTTAATGAGATCCTCAATGTTCTAGAACAGGTTTCTTGACTCCGGTCCTCGGGACCCACCTACCGGTCAGGATTTGAGAATATCCCACAGAATGAATACCTTTGGTAAGTCCTGGTGCATGGATACTAATTATATCCCTGCTCAATACTAAGGAAATCCTGAAAACATGACTGGTAGGTGGGTCCCGAGGACAGGAGTTGAGAAAGTGTTAGATTATATTATTGGTTCAAAGTAAACTGTTATAAGCTGAAATGATCTTTCAGGCAATGGTACTTCGCTTTACTTTACAGATAAAAATTAGAGCGAAACATAACAAAACATTTCACAATACTTTATATTAATATAGTATATTCACAATATAAGCATCACAAAACTTACCACTCCATTCTGGAAGGCCTGGGCCATTCTGTGCTGGAAATTGGCACGTTTCAGTTGAAGCATAATAAGAAATGCCAGCAATATGGTTAGACAGGTCATGCCAGCGGAGCCTAATATTGCAATGAGGAGCATATTGCTGTCTTTTGATTCAGACCCTGAGAGACAAATGGAGAGATGAATAAAGAGAGTTAAGGGCCCTTTACATGGGCCAAGAATCCTCCAGATAATCGATAACGAGCATACATAGGAATGTTCATTAGCGATTATCTGGCAGTGTAAAGGTGCCGCCAATTACCAGATAAACAAGTAAACGATTCATTCATCGGGTAATTGCATTCTTTGTGTAGGCACCTAAATGGTCATTTGCTAGCAGCAGATTGTGGTGTCTAATCACTTTGTGCTGCTGGAAAACAATGATTCTGTATGGGGACAAGAGATGGCATTTGCGATCACTCCTTCCCATACTGTAGAGGTCGTACATAGAGAAGTAAAGGCCAAATAGCAAGGATCAAACCAGGCCCCCCACACAGGACAGAAGGGTTTCCGCCAAAACCCCTTTCAATGACCCTTGGTCCATTTTTCCCAGTGGGTGAACAGCCTGTCGGATCCATCCTGCCGCTAGTTCACATGTGCTAGTTCACTGCCACTCCATCCCCATTGACTATAATGAGGGCGGGGGCGGAGTTCCGGCCCAGCACAGTAAAACCACCACTGTAGCAGCTGTAGTGGCTGTTAGGCCTAGGCATCACCTTCCAGTACGCACATAATCATCACTCTGTGTGTACTGTCAAGCGAGGCCCGGGCTGTCATGGATGTCAGACATAGCAGTCGGACACATGCCGAAATTCTGATCCAGGTCCGACTGCTGTGTCTATCATCCATGACAGCCCAGGCCTCATTCTCTGGCCATGCTCTGCCCAGCAGGAGCAATCCCATGATGTTGTAATGCCTACCGGCCCGTGCGCTCTACACCTCAGTTCAGCAGGCGTGATGACATCACTGCATCGTGCCCGCTGGGCAAAAAGGGGCGTGCTCCGTTCATTATCCCTCTCAGCGTTGTAGCCATTAGAAGGGCCCAGACACCCTTGGATCAAAACCTGATCTGGAGAGGCACTTTTTCCTATAGGGCGCAAGCACGGCCTCCTCTACTGGATTGCAGGGTGGTCATAACCCCTGGATACGAGCAGTGTATAATGTGATAGAAAATGAACCAAGCCAGCAAAGGAGGCAACATGGACAATCACACTACATTAGTAAGTGCCTTGTATTAAGTTTGTCAACATGATAAATGTAATTTGCTGAAGTGAGACAACCCCTTTAAAAAAACAGAACAAATGCTGTTGTGTAATTATAGTACTTCCGAACTCATGCCCTCATACTGATCTATCCATGTAACCAATTTTAGCTTGGAGTCCATAGTTGCCAACTGTCCCCAATTTGCTGGGACTGTCCCTGATTTTAAGAGACAGTCCTGGCAAATATGTAATGTCCTGCACTGAAATAGGGTGGGACTAACACAAACCCCACCTATATATGGGTGTTCCAGGAGGGGGTTGGAGCGTTCCCAGGGCTAGGGCTTATATACCCCGATTTTACCAACAGAAATGTTGGTAAGTATGTAATTCATGCATCTGGAAGCTAAGATGGAGGATTTGTGTAAGGCATAGCTGCTTTTGATTATTGCAATTTTGTGAAATGGGCTTAGCTAAAATGAAAACTTACCTCTAACTTCCTGGCGGGTTTTTACATCTCGTACAGGATTGTGAAGGCTTTGTCCAATATTGTTCTCAGTGCATAACTCAATCAGGTATGGAGTGTTGGCTTCCAGTCCTTTCAGTTGATATTGAGTGATAGTAATATTTCTGATCTTTATGTCATGATTGTACCCCGTATCTCCAAATATCTTATAACGGACAATAACAGTTGAAATCGAGTGTCCCTCCTCAAGTGACCAGGTGACAATCGCTGAGGAATCCGTGATGTTCAGTATATTGATATGTGTGGGTGGTGGTGGAACTTCTGTGAGTATAATTAGATGAAATGAATCATTAAATGTAATATCCATATTTGGTTATATAGCATTCATGAAAATTAAAAGGAATACACATATTATTGGCCTCTCCTCTTAAGAGTTATTACTAAATACATAGCGGGCATTTATCAATTGTGCCACTTTCTGTCACTTTTAAGTCTGGCTTTGGTTTCTTGTGCTGCCCCATATTTATGAGATGGCTCCAGGTTTTATAATTTTGCCGCATGTGTAATGTCGTTTCGCCTTTTAATGATTATACACCAGGGGGTAACCTGGCCTACTCTGTGACTGGCTGTGACATTTTGTGGGACATTTACTAGTGTCGCACAATATACATGCATCCTAAAAGTGATCAAAGTGGTGTGGGAAGCCAAAAGTAGCAAACTTTTGTGCAAATTGTTGCGTGAACCAAAACATACAACAATTTGCAAAACAAGTGCAACAGCTTTCATAAATGTCCCCCATAGTCCAAAGATAGAGATAAGAATGTTTTTAGAAACCTGTTGGAGACGCAAAGTACTGTATACTGACGTCAAAAACAGGAACACCACGTAACCACAAGTATTAAAGGGATATTCTCATCTGGGATCTTTATGACATATCGTTGGGATATGTCAGAAATGCCATTTTCAGAAATCTCCTAGCAGTGAATCTAGAGCAAGTCGCACATGTGCAGCTATTTCTACATTCACCTCTAGGGGATGTCCAAAAATAGCTGAGTGCTGGCTGGGTACCACTCAGGTACGACTTGCTTTCCAACAACTTTAGGCCTCTGCTCTTGAGATAGGAACAGGTCCCTGATGTGGGACCTGCACATATCGGACAAATAGGAATATCCCTTTAAGATCTAATAAAAAGTTTCTCAAAATTTGTTTCATTTTCACATGACATTCTGTGGGCATTTTTACTCACGGTCACTGTATGTCCATGCAAATATTGGCTCACTCCATTCTCCCTGTGACTTGGTGTTCACTCTTACTTTGCACTGGTATAAGGTCTTTGACTTAAGGTTATCGATTATAATTCCAGTACCATTTCCTGGAGTTGTTTTGTATATTGCTGTGTCTACAGCGTTTGGACTGCAACATTCTGCTTCATACACGTGTTCTTCTTCAGAGTCTTCCTCATTTGGTAACCAAGTTAGATTTAGAGATGTTTGACTGCTAGGTGTCACTGTGATCACTTTTGGGGGAGGAAGGCCTATAAGAAGTAAGACACAAGTAGTAGTGGGAAAGTAGTTATCAACAAGCTGCAGCTATATACTTGTACCTGATTTATGGGATTACTATTGTTTTTAGTAAAAGAGAAACAAAATCCACGGCACCACCTTCAGTGTTCTGTGTCTTTATTTCACCAAGGGCAACATTTCGGTTTTCCCAATGAAACCGTCCTCAAGCCAGTGATACAACAAATGCCGTGTTACAAATACTACTAATGTTTTTAGTAGATATGCTCATGAAGTTGTTTATCTCATGTACATCTTCTCCATGCGTTTTTTAATAATTTGTACTCCCTGACCGTTTTCACCATTAAAACCAATCACTCTGGTTTGTTTCCATCCTATATGTAGCATTTCCTGTTGCTGTATCCAACCAAACCCATGATGCACTTCTACTTACTCTACTACAGCGCCAGCACTGCCACCTAACAATGCCATCTAGTTTACAGCTCCTCACAAAATGTAACAACACATAAGAGCAATAAAGGTAAAATAAATACAAAATATCATTATGATTATTTTAAAGGATATTGATACAAACTGGAAAATCCCTTTAAATGGTATATATAATCAGAAACTGACCTATTGTGTAAATCATGTTTTTATGTTAAATATTGTTTTTAGAGTTCTTGGTGATTTTAAAAATGTCCGTCTTTATTTAAAAAATAATCCTAAAATCCATGCACACTAGCCACTAGGTTTAAAATATATCAAGACGTCCTGTCCTTTCAGAGCAGTCACATGGGCTATAGACACAATGGTCAGGAGGGGACCTCATTGACTTCTATGGGAGATTTTTCTAGGCCTGCTCTGTACCTGTGCATAGGTCAGGCGGGAGTAGATAAGCTGTGATATCACCTATTGTGAATGGTGCATCCTATGTTATCTATACAAAGGTCATCTGTCATTATAATTCTGCATGTGATGATAATGCAATAGCTATTGAAAAGTTATCAGTACAGAACAGGAAGTTCCAATATATTATTAGGCCTAGTGGTGAGTATGAAAACTCCAGGATTTTAGGATTTTTTTAAAAATACAGTGACATGGAAAATGAATACAAAATCACCTAAAATTCTACAAAAATATGCTTAACATCAAAATGTAATTTAACGATATGTCACTTTTTGATGACACATTCCATTTAAGGTTAGGGTTTCAGTCGTACCATATTCAAATGGATATCAGCAAATTCCAAAGTTCCCAATCAATAGGATCTGTCAGGATTCTACTGTTTTTCACTGTAAGAAAACCACTGTGCTATTCTTGCTGTTAAAAATACCAGGCAGGAAACCCCAATCCCAACCCCAAAGGAAGCTTTGAATGCACATTTGAACATCTGGACATTAAAAATGCACTGCTGGAAACATAGATGAATACGTTGAAGGCAAAAAATGGCAAAAAATGTCCTTATCTTGTAAAGCAGCGAATCTTCCTTACAGTATGGCAAACTGGGGCGGGCAAGCAGATTTAAGTATCATTTACTAGACTGTGCTGACATGATGTAAAATGCATCAGCACAGTCCGAGGATTTAATTTAGAAATGTCCTTCTCTAACTGTAAAATGGTGAAGAGTCATATCTAGGGAGGCAGTTTTGAAGCATGTGATACAAAGGACTTTCTTTGGTTGCACCCAATCTCTTGATTAGCAATATAACTGATTCTTTTTGTACTTATTTTCTACTAGGTTTCGTACATCAATTTAACCCTTTTAGCCCGAGCGATTTTCTGTTTTTGCATTTTAATTTGTCGCTCCCAGCATTCACAGAGCCATAACTTTTTTATTTTTCAGTTCGCATGGCTTGTTTATTTCTTATTAAATGTAGCAAAACATTACAAAATTATTCAGGAAGAAAACTGAGAGCATGTAGTCACCACAATGAGAAAAAGTCTCATAATATTAATTTTTGAACATCTGCTATATTATATTTTCAGGCTTATTCTCCAACCAGAGGGCATTTTTTTGCAGGACAATTAGTACTTTCTAATGGCACCATTTTTTAAAACGTAATTACGCCACAGTTTAATGATTTTTGCTTTTATGGTGTTTCCTATGTAGTAAAACTGACCAACGAAAAAGCAGTTAATCCGCCATTTAGATTTTTTTTTTATAACGGCGTTCACCATATGGGATAAATGCATTTAGATTTTAATATAATGGGCGTTTTGGGATATGATGCAAATATTCTTTTTTTTTATTGTTTACTTTTTTTTATGGGGAAAGAGGTGTGATTTGGATTTTTATAGTTTTTTAATTTATTAAAACCATTTTTACACATATTTTAACTTCTTTTAGTGGACTTTAACAAGCAATTGTTAGATCGCTTGTCCCATAGACTGCATTGAATTACCATTGCAGTCTATGGGAGCTGCGCTATGTTTCTGTGAATCCCTGCCACCTGCAGACGTCCATAGGAACTACTGCTATGATATTCTCAGATCCTTCAGAAGGACTAAAGCTACTACAAGGAATAAACGGTTCCGCCACGCGGGGAGGTGTTTACATCCTGGGAGCACAGTTCTCCTGGGAAGGCCACCACTGATGCCGTGGTCACAATTGATCACGATATCTGAGGGGTAAAATTAGCTGAGGGTCTCTACTACGTGAATCAACAGGAACCTGTTACGCCTGCCCCACTCCGAAATGGACGCCTTCTTTAAAGACCCAACTGGTCGAGAAGGGTTAAAATACACTGGGGTAATTTTTTATATATTTTGTTATGAACTACGACTAGCATTGCCACCTTTACCAGTAAAGAATGCAGGCCAAGTTTATATGGTAAAAAGGGGCCGTGTCTTTGGGGGTAATGTTATTGGACACCAATTCTTTCTTCATATTTTGAAGTTTGACCCATTGTTTTTTTTAAACTAATTTTTTCCACTGTCATTTTAAAAATAAAATGCCCTCTTACGTGCCCCCACTTAGTATAATGCCCCCTTATGTCCCCCCACCCAGTATAATGCCCCTTCATGTGCTCCCTGCACAATATAATGCCCCATTAAGTGCTGCCAAAGTAAATAATAATCACCTATCCCACATTACCAGGACATTGAATATGATGGTAGAGCAGGGAGCTATTAGCGTATTAGGGAGCCATTCATGTGTATGGCTAGCTTCATTGACTTGCACAAACTGTCCTGCATTGTCTAATGCTATATTAACATGTGGATGAAGATGTATGAATTATATGTGGGTGGTGGGCTGTAAGCATGCTTTTCAGCCAGGATATATAAAGAAAGGAAGCCAACAAACGTAAAAAAAAATGAAAGAGTACTGAATCAATGACATCTCATAGGAAACTAGACCACCCGACGTGCAGATAGCTCATGCCTAGTCTATTACCAAATGCTTCTGTGGTGAAGACATTTTCTGGACCTGGATGTCCCACTCCTCCTTCTCCTTTGCGTCCCAACTGCACACAAACTTTATACTCAGTTCTTGGCTCCAGGTTTTCAAGTTTCACAATTTTATAAGTCACAGGTACTGAAAATGAATAAGGGGAGAGTTACTTGACTGGTAATGTTCTCTTTTTCTCATAATTATGAGTTGGATAAACTACTAAAATAATTAAAGTGCATGCACATTCAGATGTCAAAATGAGTCAATTTAATCTCGTTTTACAGTCAGAATATTTTGTTCTTTAATGTATATTTTTATGTGATTTTGTGAATTTCTAGGCTAAATTATTTCTTACCACTTAAGCTACTCCACCCAGTTAATTTTTTTGAGGGTTTATACAACACGGTTGTAGTTACAATGGGACCATCTCCTCCGTAGGAGTCAGTGTTGACCTGTATGTGAAGATAGTTGGGTCCACTTTTATTCAACATTGGACCATACTGAGGATATGGAGCAACTGTCCATAAAAAAAAAAAAGAAATAGAAATCAATACCTTTTTTTAATACTAAAACAAAGAGAAATCACATTTAGCAAATATATGATTAGAGAGTAAATTTAAATTTGATTTAGGTCTCACAGAACCAAATCAACCGTTCCATTTGAGCCTAAATCGATTTGACCCAATTTGAATGGGCTTCACTTGTACTGTAAATTTGTGGAAGACATTCTTAATTCTCAAATTCGTCAAACCCTGTCAATTAAAGTGCAGCAGTTGCAGAGAAAACACAGCCTCTAAGTGTAATCGCAATGCCCCCGTTGCTCCTAGAGACTAATTTGTAGTGTTGATCGTGAATATTCTAATCGCAAATTTTTATCCCAAATATCGGCACTTCGAGAATTCGCCAAGATGTAGAATATAGTGCTATACATTCGGAATCGCGAATATTCTAGTTTTTTTTCCATCAGTAACCTCCCTTCTTGTTTGTGGGCCAATGAGAAGGCTGCAATATCTTTGTCAGAGCTTAGCAACATCCTTAGCAACCAATAGGAAAGTTGCCTACCCCTTACTGTATAAGAACATCCCCAGAAGCCATTTTCTGATTTTTTTTGCAGTTCTGAGAGAAAGAACAGTGACATTACTGTGCTCTGTGCTTTCATCTGGATCCTATGTCTTATCCAATTACATTAGATAGTTAGTTAGGTCATATATATAATACAGATAGTTAGTGCGAGATAGTCAGTGTTGGTTAGATAGTGATATAGTGTAGCTGATATAGTGTAGGGTGTTAGGTAGTGTGATAGGTTCTGCTGTCCACACATACATACTACAGACATACTGCTGTGATGTCACAACAATACTTAGTGCACCAATCAGTAATATCTACTCAGACCTGATATATTGCACAAAAAATATGCGCATCATTAGTGCCAATTTGCGCAATCACAAAAATAATGACTGGAGATCACAAATTCTAGAATTCGCAAATTTATTGCGAATATTATGCGAAAAGTTCGCAAAAACAAATATTGCCTATGCCGCTCATCACTACTCATTTGCATATATTAAACCATTTGTCTCAGCAATGTGGACACATATGAACATGGGACCAACACAGATGCCTTCAGCTTCCAAACGTACATGCAACAGGTCAACCAGTTCATAGATACAAATCTGCTGACAGATGTCCTTTAATGAGAACCATAAATTTACAGTTTACTGCTAAACTGGGCGGTTCATCCATTACCTTTTTGGATATCGAGCTCAATGTGGTTGGCAGAGATATTGTTGGGGTGCCTACTAGAAAGATACAGCCGGTAATGCTACCTTGCTAGGTACGTCATGTCAACCTCATTCCATCTTTTAAAATATTCTGTATAGGGAATAGGTATTTGCTCTATTGAGGGATGCTTCTTAGAGGAATCTAAAAAATTGTGGGAGCATTTAGGAGCCAGAGGTTACTCTAATGGTTACCAACGCATGAATGTTAGATATGTGGCTACATGACATGTAAAGCTTGTCAATACCTGAGGACTAGTAGACAATTCTAGCCTCATGCTTGATTTGCCAAAAACACTATGTTGGTTGCACAAGTTGCACCTTGAGAATGTGGATTAATAAACATCTTTCGGATGTACGATAGCTAATAAAAAGGTGGTAAATATATTAATGCTCTCTAAACATTATAGGAAATGCCATAATGGTATAATCTCTTTGTCTAATTTTTCTTTTATTGCTATTGAAAATGTTTGGTAAAGTGACCACTCATTGAAACTATTGAATAGAGTATCCTTTTGGATCTTTGTTTTGGATACAAAGATTCCTAGGGGCTTCAATTCTCAACAGGAATTGATTTATTACTATTGATATAGGATCTGCTTATTACTGTATACTTATGCCACCATTCTCTGATTTTGTCACAATTTCAATTCTCTATATGTGTCTTATTTTTATGTGTTTTTTTTTCAGAATTTTTTTGTAAAAGTACGCGATTTCATGTTTGCTGGGCTACCCGCCAACAAGGATGGTAGGAGTAGAGGTGAGCTGGACTGCTATTTTTTTTTTCCACATAGTTTGTTCTTGATGTTTTTCTTGGCCGAAGAGGATTCTTTGCTGCCCTTCTTGACACCAGACCATCCTCCAAAGGCTTTCACTTCACTAAGCATGCAGATGCACTCACACCTGCCTGAAGTAAGCTCTTCAGTGGTGGTAAACTGATAACATAGCTGAATCCTCTTTAGAAGATGGTCCTGGCACTTGCTGGACTTTTTTTTTAGTGCCATGAAGCCTTTTTCACAGCAATTGAACCTCTTTCCTTGAAGCCCTTAATGATCTGATAAATGGTTAGGCGGAATCTTACAAACAGCAATGCCCTTGCCTGTGAAGCCCTTTTGATGCAAAGAGGGGTGTAGCTATAGTGGAAGCATGGGAAGCGGCTGCTGCAGGGACCAGACTCAGAAGGGGCCCGCCCAGAAGGAGGACTGAAAATTTTATTGTCAGGGCCCATCAATAGTATTGTAAAATGACATTATATACAGTCACAGTATATACAGTGACATGACATACAGTATATACATGTAGGAAATGGACGGAGTTGCTGCTTGGCCTGGTCTCAGAGAATAATCTTGACTAGTCACAGGAGTGAGGGTTCCTCAGGAAGAGGGCGTTGCAAGGGGGGGCATTCAAAAATTTGTTGTGGGGCCGAGTAACTTATAGTTACAGCACTGGATGCAAAGCAATGATGACTGCATGTGTTTGTTTGGGTGTAACCACAGTTAACAGAAGAAGACAATATTTTCAAGCACCACGTATGCCCCTTTTAAAGCAACCAGTTTGCTCTTCTAATTCAATCAGCTTGAAAGAATGATATGAGCTGCCGTGTCCTCGTTAACACTTTCTCCTGAGCTAACGAGAATATTACTGAAATTAAATTAGCAGGTCATTTTGTGGCAGGCCTGAAATGCAGTCGAAATAAGGAATTTGTGATTATGTTAATTTTCATGGCAAGGAATGACTTTACAAATAATTGCAATTCATCTGATCACTCTTCGTAACGAACTATAATGCAAATTGCCACCATAAAAACTGAAGCAGCAAACTTTTTGAAAATAAAAATTTGTGTCAGTCTCAAAACTTTTGCCTATGACTGTATTGTTAAATGTTTCCTAGTATTCCTACCTTTCACATAGATGTGGACATGCTGGTCATCTGTTCCAGCTGCAGTCTTCACACTGTAGATCCACCAACCTGAGAATCTAGGCACAATCTTCCCTACAGAAAACTGGGCAACTGTCTGCTGATCAATTTCAGTGGTTGACACAGCCTATAGAAGACATCAATATTAGTTACTATAATTGGTGGATTTAATAAATGCAATACAATACAAAACATAAAAATTGGGTAGATATGGACTTGAGTATGGGGCAAGAATCTAGCTGCCATATTTTTCTTAATTTTTTTTTTCATCGTCCAACAGGTTTCAGTTTGGGGGTGTAGTCTAATTTGTCACAAATATACATCAAGATATGACATACATATGAGATATGACAACGCCGATCTTAATAAATGACCCCCATACTGTATACATAGGGAAGTATATTAAGCTGACAGATCCTCTTAAATCAAAAACAAGGATCTGGCACTCAGTGGTTGATATATAACAAAAGTGACGTGCTCCCTCTACAAATGTATATAAATATCGGGCCAGTCCAACAAACTAGTAGTGAGCCTAAAACCGCATCAAATGTGCCGATCTACAGCACAACTGTCCAATAAACATTCACACCAGAAAACAGAAGTACCTGCACTCTTGGCAGTACAATCCAAACCAAGGAGGTGATGAAATCCTGGTTACCTATATGGCAGTGAGGGATCTCTGAAATCCTGGTTTCCTATATGGCAGTGAGGGATCCTTGAAATCCTGGTTTCCTATATGGCAGTGAGGCATCCCTGAAATCCTGGTTTCCTATATGGCAGTGAGGCATCCCTGAAATCTTTGTTTTCTATATGGCAGTGAGGCATCCCTGAAATCCGGGTTTCCAATATGGCAGTGAGGCATCCCTGAAATCCTGGTTTCCTATATGGCAGTGAGGGATCCCTGAAATCTTTGTTTCTATATGGCAGTGAGGGATCCCACATGAAGGAAGATGAAATGTGTAAGATACCTCTATCTGTGCCCCTGGACTCTCCAACCAAGTGGTAATGTCACCTCTAATTCAACCAGTCTCTCTTCAGGAGCCTGCCAACAGCTGGAGCAGGTCTGTGATCATGACCACTAATGCTCCTGGTCCTAAGGACCACGCTTTTAAGTCTCACTCTGACCATGAGGGTTAGGTAACTGCTCCTCACCATATAGAAAACAAGGACTTCATTACCTGTTTGGCTCAGACTGTACAGCCAGGAATGCAGGTACTTCTATTTTGTGATGGTGATGTTTAGAGGGCAATTTTCATGTAGAGCAGCACATTTAATTTAGTTTTATGCTCACTACTGGGTTTGTTGGACTGGCCCGCTATTTATATATGTTTGTTAAGAGAGCATAGAACACTTTTGTTATTTTCTGCCTGTGGAGATTGTCATTGTGCCTGAGCAGATGGCATTTGACTTACAGCACCTGAGATTGCCTGCCATCACATCCTGTGCAGTGTGCGGTAGTGCCATTGACTTCATACACAATGATTGATATATGTTGTGCTTCTAATTCATTAGCCAGTTATAAGCGCCACACACTAGCAGGAGCTTCCACAATACACTGCACTGTGTATGCAGCATCTCTAAAGCAATCTGTGTTTGATGACGGTCTGACCAAAACATCATTGGTATTATATTTGGATAGCTAGTAAATATAAAGTATATATATATATATATATATATATATATATATATATTTATATTCATCTTTAAAGTCATAGACATTCTTAATTCTTAAGAAAACAACCTGAAACATGGTGCCATCCTCTTTGAAAAGTAGAAACTCTTGAACAGAAGGTTTTGGATAGCCACTGACCCTACAGGTCGGTTTAAACTCAATTCCTGAGTTCAATTCTAAGGTTGTTTCCATCTCTTGAATCTGTGGTGGGATGTATGGTTTACCTGTAATAAAAGATTCACTTATCAATAGAGATCTTGAGAAACCCATGAAGCATAATCCACCGCTCATTACTGTAGCTCCTACTAAGACACAGGACATGGACATGCGAATAAGACTGCTAAATACTGTATAAGACCACATCTGTTCCAGAAGAATTTTTACAAGTGTTTCTACTATGAAAGTACAAAGATGCATCTCCCAAGAAAGAGAACCATCTCGCCAGTGCCACCTTTTGGAAGTGGCACTTTATGAGTCACGATCCGACTTTCCAACAAGATATCCATCTGTAGACAGCTGTTTCGGGGTGCTTGCCCCTCGTCAGTACGAAGTAGGACTTGGAAGTGGCTAAGGCAGGGTGCTGAATCTTTTTAAAGAGACCAGTCCTATATGGAGATGTAAGTTTCCACTCTGCTTAAGCTACTATGAAAGTCAAAAGAATGGCTGAATCGACATAGTATTGCCACATCTAATAATTCTTAAAGGGGTTATCCCACATATAATATTCTACAGTTTTCAAACCAGCACCTAGACCTGAATACTGTTATAATTGCATGTAATTCAAAATGTATTATAGCAACTGAGTTATTCAATGAAATAGATCTGTATAGCACCACCTGCTGTTTGCTCTTTTTCTAATTTCTTTGACCTGTTCACTGAGATGGAATTACATGCTCAGTTCCATCCTTCAACTGCCACCAGCTGCAGCAGAAAGGACACACCCCTGAGAAAGCAGAACCCCCCCTCACTGAGCTGACAGCTTGAAGTCAATCTAGCAGAACAATTGGAGCAATGAATAGGAAGATCTCTGGATCCATGTAAGGTGCAGTGCTGGTTCTAGCTTTGTTAGAGTTTGTCTGACTTTCATTTTTTACAATAATCACGGGATAACCCTTTAAGGTATGCCTGATAGTTCATATGTTAATTTAAATGGGTCTTCCATTCATAGTCATTTATATCATAGCACCAGGATTAATTCCAGCACTGGGGCCTTCATATATATGGAAACCTGGGGTCAGATGACGCTGATTACCAGCCTCCACATTCTCCATACACTTCAATGGGGAGTTGCCCGAACTTGTGTGCAGGCCTCTCCATTGAAGTCTATAGGAATCGCAGAAATAGCTGTGTAAGGCTACTTTCACACTAGCATTTCTATTTTCTGGTATTGAGATCCGTCATAGGGTCTCAATACCGGAAAAAAACGCTTCCGTTTTATCCCCATTCATTGTCAATGGGGACAAAATGTAACTGTACAGAACAGAATGCTCCAAAATGCACTCCGTTCCGTTCTCATACCGGAGATCACTAATGCCATTGCTTGTCGCCATACACAATCATTGTTTGCCGTTAGCAGAGGCTGTTTAAACAGGACGACTTACTGCTACCAAAGGATGATTTAGGTGACCACATGAAAGATCCAATTACCCGATGAACAAGGATTTAGCTCATTCATCGGTAGTCAGTGACACCTTTACACCGACAGATTATCGCTAACGAGCATTCCTATGAACACTTGTTAACGATGATCTGCCCGATGTTCAGGCAGTGTAAAAAGGCCTTAACTCACAGTGCATCGTCTCAGTGTATTCCTCCATGATGCAACTTCAGCCTATCTCTATTCTCCCAGATTGTGATAGCTTCCTCCCTGTCAGCTCTTACAAATAGGAGGAAAGGCCAGAAGGGTAAAGCTGCATCTCATTAAAATACACTGAAGATTCTGCACACAGCAGTCACAGATCGTATAGACAGATAGTATGAGTCAGGGGAGTGTTAAAAGTCTAAAGCTAATTCCTGTATAGACACATATCACTGCAATTCTGCTCTTTTAGAAAGGGCAGAAATTATCTTAGCAGCACTGTATGCATATCGGTATGTACAGGTGGAAAAGAAGGATAGAACATGTCGGAGAGGTTCTAGTTAGAAGTTGATAGATGATGGGGTAATCATGTAGTTCACAGAAAGTGAGCCATGCAGGAGAGATGTCAAAAATGAAATGACTGGAGTCCTTCTATAACTCCTTAAAGGGCATCTATCAGCAGATTTGTACCTAAGAAAGAAACTGGCTGACCTGTTACATGTGTGTTTGGTATTTTTGTAGTGTTTTGGGGTCAGTGATGTTTTTTTCAAAACTTAACATCTATGTATGGTGGCATTTCTGGGATTTATCTATTCAGTTTGTCAAAGAGTATCTGTCAGCAGATTTGTACCAATAAACTGGCTGACCTGTTGCATCTGCACTTGGCAGCTGAAGACATCTGTGTTGGTCCCATGTTCATATGTGTCCACATTGCCGAGAAAAATGATATTTTAATATATGCAAATTAACCTCTAGGAGCATTGGGGGTGTTGCCATTACACCTAGAGGCAATGTGCTCTCTGCAACTGTTCGACCCTCTCGACTTTGATTGAAAAGGCCAGGCAGTGAAAATGTCATCACACCTGGTCCTGTCAATCAAAGTGGAGAGGGTGGAGTAGTTGTAGAGAGAGCTGAGCCTCTAGGTGTAAGGACAACACCCTAGAGCAGGGATGCCCAACCTGCGGCCCTCCAGATGTTGTAAAACTACAACTCCCACCATGCCTTGCTGTAGGCTCATAGCTGTAGGCTGTCTGGGCATACTGGGAGTTGTAGTTTTGCAACAGCTGGAGGGCCGCAGGTTGGGCATCCTTGCCCTAGAGGATCATTCGCATATATTGCACATTTTTCTCAGTAATGCAGACACATATGAACATGGGACCAACACAGATGCCTTCAGCTGCCAAGCGCACATGTAACAGGTCAACCAGTTTCATAGATACAAATCTGCTGACAGATGCCCTTTAATGAAAATGTATTCATAAATTATATCTATTTGTGCCCTGCCACAATATATAACAATACAGTGTTACCTTGCTTTACCTTCGTTTTCACAGTGCAACCCACGCCATCCTTGTGGACAAATACATCCTTTAAACCTGTCACATGTCCCCCTGGTGCAGAGACACTTCAGCTTGCAGTCAGGGCCATAGAAATCCTCTGGACAAGCTAAAAGAGAACAGTAAGCATTACTGCTACTAAAATGCTACTAAGTAGAGCAATGGTTTTCTGTATGTGGTACTATGCCAGATTTTATTTATCAAAAAGCCATCTTTTATCTATTGTACCTTCATCACACATCAGCCCCATCCATCCTGAGGCACAAGAGCAACCATATGGATCTATGAGGCAAAACATTTGTGACTTGCAGGTTTCTTTTTCTCCACAGGTCTCCTTGCATGTTCTTCCAAATCTGTGCTCACCACATGCTAAGGAAAAGCATTGGACATGGTAAGCATTCTGAATGTATGGTAAGAGAAATGAGATAATTGTCTTTTTCGATAAGAATTAATTTATTTAAAAAAAAAGTCATCATATAGAACGTGCCACAAACACAGTCATTGTTAACTAGTTCCAAAATTAAGATATCTGTTAAACTTGGCACAAATTTAAGCCCCACCCTGCCATCATGTTATTTTCTGTGTGCATAGACTCTCCATCTAGTGCCTTAGTTTGGTGTCAGTTTCCACCCGTCTGGTCTTCCCATTCCTCCATTGGAGGAAGTGAGGCATTCTGGAAAGAGGAAGCCACTTTTTACAGCACCATGCTGTAAGAAAAAACAGCATCTTCAATTCTCCCATGTGTCAGCATCACTGTTAGGGTCCATTCACACGTCCGTGTTGCGGATCCACAACACACCCGGCCGGCACCCTCATAGAGCAGCCTATTCTTGTCCGCAGCTGCGGAAAAGAATAGGACATGTTCTATTTTTTTCCAGAGCCACGGACCGGAAGGTCGGCGATGCCTCCGCATCCATTCTGTCCCCATTCAGAATGAATGGGTCCGCACCCGTCCCGCATAATTGCGGAACGGGGGCGGACACTGAATTCGGACATGTGAATGGACCCTTAAGCTCATGGACTCACATTCCATTCTCCGACGTGGCAACATCACTGGTGAGCTCAAGGACTCACCTTCCATTCTCCCACATGGCAGCATCACTGGTAAACGCATGGACTCAACTTCCATTTTCCGACGTGGCAGCATCACTGGTAAGCTCAAGGACTCACCTTCCATTCTCCCATGTGGCAGCATCACTGGTAAACTCATGGACTCACCTTCCATTCTCCCATGTGGCAGCATCACCGGTAAACTCATGGACTCACCTTCCATTCTCCCATATGGCAGCATCACTGGTAAACTCATGGACTCACCTTCCATTCTCCTATGTGGCAGAATCACTGGTAAGCTCAAGGACTCACCTTCTATTCTCCCATGTGGCAGCATTACTGGTAAACTCATGGACTCACTTTTCTTTCTCCCATGTGGCAGCATCACTGCTAAGCTCAGGCACTCGCCTTCCATCCTCCTTTTGGCAGAATCACTGGTAAGCTCAAGGACTCACCTTCCATTCTCAAATGTGGCAGCATCACTGGTAGGCTCAGGCACTCACCTTCCATTCTCCCATGTGGCAGCATCACCGATAAGCTCAGGCACTCACCTTCCATTCTCCCATGTGGCAGCATCACTGGTAAGCTCAGGCACTCGCCTTCTATTCTACCATGTGGCAGCATCAATGGTAAGCTCAGGCACTCACCTTCCATTCTCCCATGTGGCAGCATCACTGGTAAGCTCAGGCACTCACCTTCTATTCTCCCATGTGGCAGAATCACTGGTAAGCTCAAGGACTCACCTTCCATTCTCCCATGTGGCAGCATCACTGGTAGGCTCAGGCACTCACCTTCCATTCTCCCATGTGGCAGAATCACTGGTAAACTCATGGACTCACCTTCCATTCTCCCACGTGGCAGCATCACTGGTAAGCTCAAGGACTCACCTTTGATTCTCCCATGTGGCAGAATCACTGGTAAGCTCAAGAACTCACCTTCCATTCTCCCATGTGGCAGCATCACTGGTAAGCTCAGGCACTCACCTTCCATTCTCCCATGTGGCAGCATCACCAGTAAGCTCAGGCACTCACCTTGTGTACCCTAATTCTAATGGATCATAAAAACTAAGGAATCACTGCTCACCCATTTCACATGTTGTCCCCATGAATCCTGGAGGGCAAATACATTCCCCTGTGTCCTCATGACAAACACCACTATTATGGCATTCAGGACAGGTTTTGTTACACTGTGGTCCCCACTTCTGAGCTCCACATCCTGAAATATTAAACGTATGCAATTACATAATGTCATAAATGTCTGGCTGCATAATCTCATGAAGCTTATGTATAGCAATACACATAGACATCTTTTTGGGCTTACCTTACACAGGCAATATCACTGGACCAAGGTGACATGATGATTGTGTCACTAGTTTTCATAGTGACGTGACTAAGGTAGCCAAATTGTAGTGAATCAATGTTTGAGAGCATAATCACAGCTGCCCTTTGGTAAATGATCATGTAGGCAGAGCCCCATGCAATCACTAGGATGCATCACTAAGACATACATGCACGTTCAAATGAGAATAATCCACGTGCATCATAGAATGATAAAGAGTTAAAGAAGAACAGCTTCCACTCTTTCCCTTCTGAAATACACATTGGGGGATCGGTTGTACGGTACTGCTTTAATCAATCTCAGGAATAGGGCTTAGGCTTCTGTGTTCTGGCCGGCAGGTCCGGTAGACAGCGCAGAGGTTTTTGTCCGGCTGATTCTCGGCATATTTGCTGGGTAGCAGCCGGATCTCTGACAGACCCTATTACAGGGGTGCAATGCCAGATCCAGAGACATTCGGCAGGCTGTTCTCTACAGTGATTGGCTACTTATAAGTAGAATAGAAATCAATATTCCCTCTACGCCCTTGTAGCTAGTGAGCTGGACACTTAGTGACCTGGGCTCTGATCTCTCTAAGATGGGTGAAAAAACATAACAACTAATAATAAGCTATTAAAAAGGGGTTGTCTCACTTCAGCAAATGGCATAGAAAAAGTTAATACACTGCTTTTACTAAAGGATTGTGGTTGTCCATATTGGCTCCTTTTCTGGAATGATTCATTCAGGGGTTATGACCATCCTGCAATCCAGGTGGCACATTACAGGAAATATCTCTGGGCTCTCTGGCGGCCCGGACCATGGGAGCGCACATAGGCACGCATACACAACTGTTCCCATCTAGGCCGCCTATCATCTGCGCTGCACCAGTAGCTGTAACCCTTGGAGATATGCAGTGTATAATGCGAAGGAAAAATGAATCAAGCCAAGCAAAGGAGACAATATGGACAATCACAATACATTAGTAAGTGCCTTGTATTAACCTTCTCTACATGATAAATACCATTTATTGAAGTGACACAACCCCTTTAAGCAGCCAGTTATAGATGTATGCAGTATTTAGATAAATAGTTTCATATTGTCCATAATTTAGACCAGGGATGCACAACCTTCTCTGGTCTGAGGGCTACATTGTCAAATTCAACCAGTCCAAAGGGTCATCCAGCAATAAAACCTAAACATCAGAGGCAATAATAGCATATCAAAGGTATATGCCATAAATGTCTGATAGGGGCCAGTTCTACTTCCTTGATTTCACCCTATAGGAAGAATAGGGGTGACTTCCTTCCCTGTTCATTCTCAAAAAAAAGGGTACGTCCATGAAGGCAGCTCTCTCCATTATAGTGTGTGGGACTACCTGAACCAATGAAGTATTTCACTACTCCTAAAATCTACACTAAGAATAGTCGAACTTATGCACAGTGGTCACTTTTTCGCCAGATCTACTCCTTTCTGGAGGCCCACACAGGGGTTAGACTGATCTATGGGAGGACCAGTAAAAGCTACACAGTTAGGACTTGCAAGTTACTGCTCTCAAACTACATGCCACTTCTCTTTTCTTTGATACAAAAAATACATGTGAACAGCCACCAGACACAGATAAGTATGTGTGTGACCAGATGGTTGGGGCACAGAACGGCATCACAGGCTGCATGTGAAATTAGGCTGCAGATTGTCCACTCTGGGCCATTGAGAAGACAGAATGTTGTCTGTTGGAGTGAAGTGCAGATGTAAGGTAGTAAAAGTAAAAGGGGTATTCCGATTAGAACAAGTTAGCCCCTATTCACTGGTTAAAGAATAACTATAAGAAAAGTGAGGTTGTGACCACCGGGACGGTCAGCAATCACGATAACAGGGGTCCTTTGTTCCACGTTTTAATGGAGTGATGGTCAAGCATGTGCGACACTTTTTATTTCAAAGCCTAGGGGACTGATGGAAATAGCTAGACTATATCCCATACAGATAATTGGAGTAGCAGTGTACTTGATTGAGCTGCCACTCCATGTAAATGGGGGCACAGTACATTTTTGTGATAGTTAGAGGTCCCAACCAGTCCTATAGAAATTAAGAGAGTGGCACTATGCATGCTCACTTTATTGAAACAGGGAACACAGGACCCCCGTTGTTGTTATTGGTGGGGGTCTTAACAGTCGGCTGCCTACCGATCTAAGAGCAATCCCCTATCCAATGGATAGTTGACAACTTATCTTAAGCAAAATTAATGCTGGAAATGCTAGGAAAGTCATCACTAAGGTCGGTTATTGACCGAATGGTATTTTCCTGGCATTTCTGGCATGTTGAACTGGGACCAGGAAGGAACAAGGATTGAAGCAGCATCGATGGCAGCAGCAGGGGATTGGTGAATGTGAGTAATGGGAAAATGAGTAATATCTAGGATATTGAAAGGGTAAACTTCAAGTTTCCCTGGTGATATGGAGTACAATCTTTTTCAATTGGCTTTTATTAAAAATTTTGAACCACTTTGCGCACCCTTTAGTTTCTCTAGTAGCAGGCACTGAATTTTGACTCTGTTCTGTAAGGCAGCTTAGCTGATGGGCTCCATAGCGCTGATCTCTGACCTTCTAAACACTCATTATAGCTCATTATCTTACTAATAAGAATGTGGCTTAAATAAGTGTTTATGACCTTTTAGTAATTTAGAGATAAGTTTTATTCAATGACACAAAGTGAAAGTATGATTCACACAGCTAGAAAAACAGTTAACCCTTTGTGACAGAGCGGTTGAATATTTTTAATAAAGACCAATTAAAAAAAAAAAATTTTAGCCCGAAATGAGTCAAATACAATCATTAAAAAAATTGCACCTAAATGTGTAAATAGCTTTTAATGGTTTATAGTCATCTTCCCTGGTGATCCAGGTTAGTGAAGAGGTCAGATTATTTCTCGTCATGTTAGTAGTAGTGAATTAGTAATTTTAAGCATCCCTGGTGCTCAAGGGGAATGATACCTGGTGGTCTATATATGTCAATATGTCTGGTGATCTAGGGCTCTGAATGAGATCATATCAGCATTTCTGGAGGTCTAGAACAATTATTGAGTTAAAGGAGCTGTAAAAAAAATCAAAGAAAAAAGATACAAAACATCCTGCACAATATGATAGTAAATATGCGGATCTATATCTTTAAAGCTACATATAAAAAGTCACGGAAAATAATGCACTAAAACAATAGATGCAAACATAATATATGGAATAAGCCCTCACTCTAATAATAAAAAATATTTTTTTATTATTAGAGTGAGGGCTTAGTCCATATATTATGTTTGCCTCTATTGTTTAAGTGCATTATTTTCTGTGACGTTAAAAGAGCTCTCCATTAACGCATATGGACTTCAAAAAGGGACCCTGCTTTCTATTCCTTTCCTGCAGTAAACTCTCTGTCAAATGACTAGGTTGAAAGCTCAGGTAGTAAATTTGTGTAAAGCTTTGTGGATAAATATATATATATATATATATATATATATATATATATATATATCAAATAGAAAAGCTAGTCTTATCAATCCAGTATATTTATATGAAAAGAAGCGCAACCAGAGAAATCAGCTAAAAGGCCTGTGCAGAAACAGCGATCAGCATATGAAAAATAATTTCAAAAGCACCTCCCCAGCTATGGCTCATCAACAACTAGGAGGAGCATCAATATATGATGGAAACTAGTCTATAGGACCTTATAATATCATATATACACAGCTAAAAAGGAAAAAAGTTGAAAAAAATTGACATGCCTCCTTTAACTTTCTGTACAGTCACTCTCATAATAAGACAAAGGTACATTTAAAATTTCCTAGTCTTAAAGGGGGTTTTCGTAGAATTTTCTAGTGATGAACTATCCTCTGGTAATCTGATTAGTAGGGGGTACAAAACCCATGACCCCTGTCGATCAGCTGTTTGAGAAGGCACCCGCACTTCCAGTAGCGCCATGGCCTTTTCTCTACTTGCAAAAGCACAGCGTGTACATTGTATAGCGGCTATGCTTGGTATCGCAGCTCAGCTCTATCCACTTCAATAGGGCTGAGCTACGCCATGTTACCGTTGAACAGGCATCAGTGGCCTAGGCAAAGTTGCAGAATGCTGATGCTCTACCGTGAGTGGCGGTGCCTTCTCAAACAGCTGATCGACGGGGGTCCTGGCTGTCAGACCCTCACTGATCAGATACTGATGACCTATCCAGAGGATAGATCATCAGTAAAAAACTCTCGGAAAACCCCTTTAAATCCAAAAGCACATCTGAAGTACATACAATAATAGATAAACTTACGTCTGACAATTAATCGGGTCAAAGCAGTGTTAAAGTGATTGCCTCCGATGTAACGCACTAAGTAGGTACTTGCATCACTGGGCTGAACATTTGTTATAGAGTATTCCAACAGAGGTGGCACTTCATGCTTTGGTACGGAGTGGAGAAAGGAATCTAAATATATAAAGGAAGATTTAGTAAAATGATACACAACATGACAATGGCATGAAATTCAGATTTTTACAGCATAATTACTGTATTCATGTGATTATGTAATTAATTATATTCAATAAAAATTGCTTGTTTGGGGTATTTTCCAGTTGAACAGGACTTATAACGTCCCAAGATTTGGGATTGAAATGTTGGTAACTAATCAAAGAAGTTAAAGGGGTTCTTCAGGAATTAATTAAATAAAATGACTGAAAATACCTAAATATTGCTTTATTATAAGCACTTTCCCAAATAGTTTTCATGTCTTGTTTTCTCTAGGAGGCAAGCATCAAGGGAAACAAAATGGCTGATGCTCTACTAACACAGACAAAACCCACCCTAATAACACAGCTGGGACAGGATACTTCAAAGCTTACATATAACTGCAATGTGAATGCCTCTCTGTACCTTCTCTCCCCTCCATTACTACACACGGCTGATATTTTATCAGCTGTATGTAAGATCGTAATTTATGACAGCAAGAGTAATTAGGAGGGCTGAGAAAGCTCTTTACCTAAGTATCCCCTCCCAGCTATGTTGTTAGGATGGGTTTTGTGTGTGCTAGTAGGGCAGTGGCCATTTTATTTCGCCTTATGATTGCCCCCTAGAAAAAAAAATGCCATTATGGGAAAGTGTTTATAATAAAGTAATATTTAGGAATCTTCTGTAATTTTATTTTATTAATTCCCTGAGAATAAGTTGGTAATAAATGTGTCATTTAATGTGAATTTATAATTGATGGATTTGCTCTTCATCAGGGTGGCTAGATGAACACTGTACTTCATTCTGTAATATCTCACTGGGATTTATAGGTAAAATTCTTGAGGCCATGGCAAAGCAAAACCATTTGCTGCCATATCTGCAATGTGCTGTATTATGTATACATGGAGCAGCAGTATGAAGAAGTCAAGAAAAAGGGCCAGTGAAGTGGACTATGATCATAGTTCCGTTCCAACAATAAGGGTATGTCTACACTGAGTTTTTTCTGTGCTGATTTCAGTGCACATCCTGTGCTTCAAATCTTCTGACTAGAAGTTATAAGTGAACTGGCAGCAGTCTGCAATAAAGGTCCAACAGGGTGTTACCAATTAGGGGGTGTCTTCCCGTCCAACCTGACACTGGCAGCACTGATTGGATACTGTTGGGCTGTGCAGGTACACCCCTAACTAGTAACGCCCAGTTGGAACTTTATTGCAAATTGCTGGCAAGTCATTTATAACTTCTAACAGGAATAATGTAGGAATGCCACAACATGAAAAGAATACAGTGCATTTGGAAAGTCTTCAGACTCTATCACTTTTTTTCAAATTTTTCATGTTGCAGCCTTCTGAAATTTGGCTTTCCTCTGTAAATCCCCTTAATGAGAAAGTATAAACAGAATTTTAGAAATGTTTGCAAATGTATTAAAAAGGAAAAGCTAAAATATCCTTTGCTATGACACTTGAAATTTAGCTCTGGGGCCTTCCATTTCTCTTGATGCTTGATTGGAGTCCACCCGTAAATTCAGTTGATTGGACAGAATTTTAAAAGGCACATCCCTGTCTATATAAAGTCTTATAGCTGACATTACACACTAGAGCAAAAAGCATGCCATGAGGGGGGAATAACTGTCCATAGAGAAAGGAGACATGATTGTGTGAAGGCATAGATCTGGAGAAGGGTACAAAATAATCTGCTCCACTGACTCTTTTTAGAGCCGGATGCCCACCAAACTAAGTAATAGGGAGAAGAAGGCCTTGGTAAAAGAGGGGACCAAAAACCCAATGGTCACTCTGGCTGAGTTCCAAAGATCTGTGTGCAGATGGGAGAAACTTACAGAAGTTCAACCATCACTGCAGCACTTTGCAAGTCGTGCTTGAATGCACCAGCCAGACCCTTGACTTGAACTCAATCGACCATCTCTATAGAGAACTGAAAATGGCCGTCTACTGACTGCCCCCATTCAACCTGATAGAACTTGATTTGATCTGCAGAGAAAAATGACAGAAAATCCCCAAATCCATGTCTGCAAAGATTTTGAACATTCTGTTTTTACTTTCTTATTATGGGGTGTAGAGAACAGAATGAAAATTTGAACTTTTTTTTTCTTTCTAGCACAAGGCCGCAACAAAACAAAATGTGACAAAAGAGAAAGGCTCTCTGAATGCATTGTAGATGCTCCAGCAGTTTTTTTACTTGGAAAATACAAGCTGTTACTAAAACAGAAATTTTGGGAGAGGTGTCAGGTCCTTTTTAGGTAATACTGAGAGCTATATCAAAATTTTTCTGAAACTCATTCCACATTAGATATAACAGTCCCTGTCGCATGCCCATGGCTTCATCACGATCCAGAATAATATAAAAATTCTGGTCTAAACTGTTAATAATGAGTTTATCTGAGGGCTTAAGTGTTACAAGTACAAGTACTAGGTGACTGACTCACTGTTCTTGTAGAATACGGCGTCTTCATCCTTTGGAAACTTCTTCACAAAACTTAGTGTCACGTTGTCTCCTCTACTTGCAGTGACAGTCAATGACGTTGGATTAAAGGAAGCTAGAAAATCATGTTAGAAAATTCATGTGACTAAGTCTGTTGACATATGTAAATCACTAATTGCTGCATACTCTCAGGGTAGGTTCACATATGAGGCAAACAACTCAGGTACTGGAGATACTGACGCACACCGCAGTATCCCCATTGGCTATAATGGGATACGACCGGGATCCAGCTGCTCTCCAACATAAACAGCTTTTGGCCGTACATATATCATTGAATCATTATAGTCTGCGAGGATCTGGTGGTACGTGGCTATGCCAGATACGGTAACTTGGATAATCTGTTCCTCTGGTGGAACAGACTACTTCAGTTGTTGAATGAAAAGGGCATCAGTCTATTAGTCTCAGAAAACCACTAATGCAGTTTGTAGCCTCTTCTATTCATAGAAACTTAGAAGCTTGGTCATCAGATCTTATATTTACTACAGGGAATTTGAAATATCAGTGATTTTTTTTTTTAATGGATTGTCTCTGATGGGACAGCTCCTTTCAGAATGCAGTTTGACTCCTGGAAAACTTCTAATTTTAGGGCAGTGGTGGCGAACCTATGGCACAAGTGCCAGAGGCCGCACTCTAAGCCGTCTCTGTGGGCACCCGCACCCTGGAGAAAGTCTATGGTGTACCAATAGTCCTTAGACTTTTCCTGCCATTAATCTGCGCAGGCTATGAACAGCAGAGGCAGCTCATTGAATGCAGGCGGGCTATTATAGCTAAATGATAAAGTACATGGAAGATATACTATATTGGTATTCAGGTTAAATTGCCGTGTTGGCACTTTGCGATAAATAAGTGGATTTTCATCTGCAGTTTGGAGACTTCGTCTGTAAAAGGTTCGCCATCACTGTTTTAGGAGAGGCCTTTTTTATCCCTACATTACCCTTGCAGCATCCGGGTAAATGTAGTATTATATGATGATGACAGAAATGAGTTTGAATAAATTTTATGATTTTTCCGAAAAGTTGGATTTTAGCAAATCAGAAACTTTTGTTTCTTTTGATTTGTTTAGTATGATTCACTGTTAATGGCATCCTCCAGTTTATAGGTAGGAAGACAGCACAGCAGGACAGGATAGATGAAGAAGAGTCACATGAACCTAGTTGGCTCCTTGGCCGGTGGCGTGGGCAGGGAAGGGGCCTGGGCGGCAGGCCCATCTCGTTCACCATTACGCCTGATTTAGACATAGAAAATGGTCTAAATGTCAGACAGCAAGGAAACTATCTTACATTTAGAATTGGCGCTGGATGCGCCGAAGTTATTTTGAGGCCAGCACATCTACATAACTTAGGCAATCCACCACCAGCTATGGGGCCTATAAAAACCAGTGTCTAAAACCAACAATGCATTGTGTTATTAAAAGGCTGTTTGTTACCACCGCCTTCCATCCATTTACCCATAACCACACATGTCGCTGTCGTTATGACATTAATAATACTGTCTTGGCTTTAAATAGCTTAAAAGAGTTGAAAACAGTCCTAGGAGACCTCAGAGTGTCATATATGACTTTCAGAGCAATCAGGCACTTTCGATTCAGGACAAATTTATTCAGATCCACACAAGCTGACAATCTATTTGTGCAAATCAGATACAAAACAAGAATTTCATGAAATTTAAAGAGCTGGGAAGCAACAACTTCTATTGTTACATCCTAATTCTCTAATAAAGAATATGGACAGGGGTAGAATTCATAAGAAGACCTGTTCAACATGCAACATCTTCCCCCACAGCATGTAAGATCAGGAGGCTTAGGACTACTGAAATCATACTTTCCATTAAATGCTTCCACATTCCACATGATTTGTAAAAATAAAAGGCATCACTTTAAATTCATTTTACATATCCCTATAAAAGCATTTGTGAACATGAACATCAAATACTGTTGAGACTTTAAGAAAATATTTAAATTAGTTACCTTGTGCAGACATTTTTAAAGTCCGTATCCGTGTCACTGTGTCCTGTGATTTCCACTCACAGTAGTAGGCTCCAATGGCGTCATTTGTCTTTTCTTTTTTCCAGATGACTTTCTTTACTGATCTCCTTTGTTCATCCTGAATGACTTCTAGAGGATCCTGAAGCTTATTTACAACTGCTTCAAAGTCTCTTGCAATCGCAATTGTCTCTGGAGAACTCCACTGAGGTGCAATACAAGTCATAGCGGTTTCAGAATTTGGAATTAATGGAAGGGAATTCACTAAAATCAGGTCTCTTAGGGCTTCCACTCCACCTAAAAAAAATTATATATTATTGCAATATTTATGATACAAGTGAAAATTATTACTACAGTATCTAATGTAAAGAGCTTTTAGAGAAGTTTACATTTCAGAGTGCTTGGAGACTAGCTGCTTTGATGTCTCCCATACATAGCAAACATAGTGTAGAGGAGATACTGCTTTTTACTCTCTCTGTAGCAGCATGGAGGACAATATACAGCAGTAATGAGCAGTGTAGTTGTGAATCCAGGACTAGGGTGAGATAAACACTTACTACAACTAGCAGTAGCATCTCTGTCTATGTCTATTGTCTTATCTCACTCTGCAGCTACTTCCTTTTCACCATTTCCCTCTCCATACATTTCTATAGACAGCATGTAACCTGATTCCTTATTGAGCTAAAAATCTGTCTGCTTGGGTAAAATGGATTTTTAGCTGTGAATTGAGCATAAATGATCAGCTCAGGAGGCGGAGAGGGGGGGGGGGGCAAGAAGTGGAGAAAGAAAAGGAGCTTGTAGCAGTGAGCAAGTTTAGTTTGGCTGGACATCACAAGAATTTATTTAGGTACATTCCACAAGAAATTTTGCCTATTGTTTTAAAAATGGATTTCCCTGAAGTCCAGGAAGCATCCAATATTATGATAACTGAAATAGTTAAAAATTTTACGGAAATGTATGCCATGTGTTTTTTTCTGTACAGTCAATATGGTAGACATTATTGTGTATGTTGCTTTTACTATACAGAGTCACATTCCATTTCACACACTGGTATGACTAGATGAAATGGTAGTTGCCAGATACTTTGGGCATGTATTGCTGAGCTATATTGGAATGTATTGTTCCATATACATTATAAAACGTATTTCAAGTACCACTGTTTAATGCAATTGGTTATCATAAAGGTAAACTGGGCATATGGCTAGGGGTTACATATGTGCTAAAGGTAATCTGGTAGTATTTACAGCATAATTTGTCAGTCCGAAAGCTGGCACGTCTGCTGGAAAGCCACCAGATCCCAGTATAGTCAATGGGGATCTGGTGGTGTGTGGCGGTATCCATGTAACTCCAGTAGTCTGTTCCTCTGTGAGACAGACTACTGGATTACCTTCATCACAGATATGAAATTAGACTAATCTGTATCCTAAACTATGCCAATATTCATAGTCAGACTTTTCTTCACCGGGGGCACAGTTTCAGTTTTGTACCCTAGACCCTGGTGGTACCGGAATAGATTATTTTAGTGATAATTGTCATCATTTTACAGCTCACAGTAAATGCTGGTAATGAATTCTTATCAGTATAATGAGCTATAGACATGGATTACTTATATTTATCATCCATTATGCTTTTCCAATTTGCCCATAAAAAATATTGGCTGTCCGTAATTTTGGGATAATTTGTCCAGAAAAAAGAAAAAATCTGGTTGGCAACCCTGCCCACCCCCACCGGCACCCAGCACTAGTAGCTAGTGACCCTGCATACGTCCTTTCATTATCATTGAGTATGTGTAAATTACTCTACCAAGGGATTGCCTCCACTGTTTTATCCAAATGAAATTTTTCTTCTGCAGAACCCTCAGAGACCATTTCTGTGTCACAATCTGGGACCACAGGAGGATCTATGATACTGTGGTCTAAGCTAGAACAGTTTAGAGGTAACACATAAACTGGATTATATCAAGTAAAAATAAAACAAGATAATGTATAAAAAATGTACATCCACACATATACTATACAGTATACAAAAATGTAAACCCTTAAAATCCTGCCTGTATACAGATAAACCAAGACATGGTCCATGATCACACATAGCCAAGGTCTAAGCAAAACCCCATAGTTTGTATGCATCTCTTGGGCCTAAGTACAATATTACACAATAGCAATACAGTAAATCCACATGGTGTAATAAAAAAAAACCCCACAGATCATATGTCAGTGTGGTATTACCAAAAATACCCTATGAAAAAGAGCAAGTTGAAGGTAAATAGTAGTAGTTGAAACTAGTAAACTAGACTATGGTACTTTATTCAGTTTCACTTTCTATTTTGCTACTTAGTTCTTTATTTAACATATAAAATGAAGCTGGTAGAATGTACTTCAGACAGAAAGACCCCCATTGGGTGCAAGAGGTAAGTAAGGGCTGAGGTAATTTGGGCTTACTATGCCTGTTATGGGAGGCACTGTGGCTGTTATTGTGACTGTTATTGAGGGACTGTAGCTGATATAGTGGCACTGAGGTTTGTTGTAGTGGGTTATCTATGGCGGTCATGGGGTATGTGTTTCAGACGTGGGGAGTCAATAATGCATGTCAGAACTGGAGGAAACCTGGGACAAGTGGAAAGGATGGGAAAATTGAATGAATACAATGAGTGATGAGATGTTGGATTGAGTTGTCAGTTATTCTTCCTGTGACTAAGTCTGATTAGTAAGATTATTTACGTGTCCTGGGTGTGAAGATAATATCTGGTGATGTCGCAGTAGTGGTAATTATATTTGAAGGTAAATTAAACATATTTAGCATATTGTTTAGGACTTATAGTATTCCTCATGAGATAACCTTGACTCCAATGATGCTGCTGTTCACCTCCCCATTTTAACCAGTGCCCCAACGTGCCAAGCAAGGTGCTTCCCCTATAGCCACGCCCTTGTATTGCATATTACCAGTCTATGTGACAACAAAGTCCCCACTGTGTGCAGATTACCAGTCTATGTGACAACGAAGTCACCACTGTGTGCTTAGGTTTTAATGTAACACCATACTTACTGTAGTAAGGAAGCAGTTTGTCCTTTTGCTTACACAATTATATGCACATTTACTATTACATCAACATCCTATACAAAAATGGTTCCTTAAACAACATACCCCTGACATGTGGACATTAGCACATAACCAAGTTCAATCCATCACCAAATGGTGTCATATGAAATTACAACGCAACATTTCAGTCCTGATTGCTGTCATAAGTATCCTGATTGGATATTGGTTGTGATTATTATCCCTTTACTGGGAGAAATAGATACGGACCATCACAGTGGGCCACGCTGTGTTATATATTTGGTGCATCTTGCTAGATATGTTTGACACTTTTCTCTTCCTTATGCCACCTCTTAGCTTGTCTGTCATAGATATACCGGTATTTCACATAAAAATAATGGTCCACACCATTTAAAAGTCTTATTTTACACCTTTTTTTGTTTGTAACTTTTTAAAACTGTCTAGTGATGTGTAAGAAGTACGCCAGTTCTTTGGTGCAACTTCAGCCAAATTCTGGTATATTTTGCTTAGTAAATCTCCCACAGCATCTTCAACCCGCATTACCAGGGGCAGTGAATTTTCAATTTTCAGGGCAGTGAAGGAACTAGCTACATTTTTACTCTGCTCAGAAGCCCCATTTCTCAGTTCTATTGTTTGCATGTGAAATGTTGTGCAGCCATTTTTTATATCAACTATGTTCGCTTGATGATTAAGATTATGAATGTGCTAGTGTACATTTTCTTGTAGTATATATTGAGGGTAGCGGCCTCTTTTAGACTGAACAACGTCCATCTGCCTGGGGCTTCTGAGCAGAGTATAAATGTAGCTGGTTCCTACATTGCCCTGAAAATTGTAGGCTTAGGTAAGTCCAAGAGAGGCGGTGTATTAGTGTTAGGTACCCATCTGGGGAAGCCACCTTGACGCCTGGTAGATGGGCCCGACACACGTTTGATTAAAAATATGCGCAAAGAGCTTCTATTTTTTCATTTATTGTAGGTATTATACCACTTTAATTTAGAATGATCCCCATTTCTCAGTTCTATTGTTTGCATGTGAAATGTTGTGCAGCCATTTTTTTACACACACAATGCTATCAGTCAATGATGACATCTCCCCCATGTACAGATATCAGTGACTGACAGCTATCTATGTATACGCACTTACACAGAGAATGCTATTGTCATGAACCAGCGGGTATGAACCCACTGTGCCACGTGTCCTACCTCCTCTAAGGGCTCTAAGGGGATAGACTTTCTGAAGGGGAATGCCAGATCTCTACCTCTTGAGGAGGATTGGCAAACGAGTCAGCTGGTCCAGGCGTACCAGGAGGTACCCGAGCAAGGTACCAGAGGTACAGATGTAGTCAGCAGGCCGAGTCGTAATCAGAAGCAACAGTGCAGGACTGAAAGATGAGGCAGAGGCGAAGTCAAACAAGCAATAGGTCAGGGTAGGCAGCACAGATACAGGTCAGACAATCCGGGGCGACAACAGGAGAGTAAAGGCAAGCAGGCAGGGATCTAACAGGTAGCGGAGTCCAAAAACACAATCGCCAGTCAGGTACACAGGAATACAAGCAGAGAAATCAGCAACCTTTGCAGGACACAAGGAAGGAGGCTAGGACACTTATATAGTGCAGCGGGGCAAGGATTGGTCAGCAAGGTCACATGAGCTAACCCATAAAAACAGGAGTTCACCTAGCCTTTCTGCTGAATGAGGCGAAAACTGAAATGGCGCCCCTCCCTCCCCAATGCTAATTTCTTAACCTAACCCCTTCTCTTCAGCCCAAGGACCCTTGGCTGCCCCTCTCTTGCCCCAACCTGGTGCTGCCTGAGGCGATGGTCTCACCTGGCCTCATTGGTGGTGCACCCCTGCATAAAGCATAGGAAGTGATGCGCGCCGGCCCTTAAGGAAGTGCCACCGGGAACAAGCAGCAAGCATGCTGTGGCCAGGGCTGGAAGGAAACTGTGAAGCGGATCCCAGAACAAACAATGCCAGCAAGGACAGAGCCCAGGACTGCAGAGGTGAATGGGAACACAGGCAGCAGATCACCGCTGAACATGGAGCCTGGAACTGCAGTGGTAAGCAGGGGAACATCGGCAGACAGCAGCCGCTGTTACAGCTATCAATCACTGATAACACCTCCCCCATGTACAGCTATCAGTGACTGACATCTATATACAGTCCTGAACCAAAGTTTAAGACCACTTGAAAAATGGCAAAAAATCATATTTTACAAGGTTCCAAGTAGAGCTTCAACATGCAACAAGAAGAAATGAGAGTGAGACAAAACATTTTTTGAGCATTCAATTAATTGAAAATAACGATTAAACTGAAACAGGCTGTTTTTCAGCTCATCCAAATTTTTGGACCACATGCCTTTAACCTCTTACCCTGGGTTCAGACCTGAGCGTTCTAAAAGCGCGTTTTACGCGCGTTTTTGTCGCGCTTATTTCAGCGCGTTTTTGCAAATAGGAAACGCGCGTAAAACGCGCGTTCTTGTGATTGACTACTGTGGTGTCAATCACAAAACGCGCGTCAAACGCCCCAAAAGAAGCTCAAGTACTTGTTTATGCGAACGCGCTGTAAAACGCTCAAGTGTGAACCACTCCCATAGGGATGCATTGGTTTTAATCTGTTGAGCGTTTTACAGCGCGTTCAAACGCGCTGTAAAACGCTCAGGTGTGAACCCAGGGTTAAGGACCCAGGGTTAAGGACACAGCCGCGGATGTCCGCATGGTTCTTGTAGCAGCAATGCCGATCGTGGACATTTAACCTCTCAGATGCCATGGTCAATCCTGACCACGGCATCGGTTTGTGCTCCGGCTCCCCCGTGTGGCGATCGGAAGAGCCGGAGCGCGCCTGTAGTAGCCTGGGTTTCTATGAATGAAACCCAGGCTGCTCTGTAGTATTTCCTATGGAGCCTTGCCTGTAACAGGCTTCATAGGAAATATGCGATTTTTTCATACATTCCAATGCTATTGCATTGGAATGTATGATAATCGCAATCAAATGATTGCAAGTTATAGTTCCCTATGGGAACTATATAAAAGTGTAAAAAAAAAAAAAAGTAAAAAAATAAATAAATAAAAAAACATAAAAGTTCAAATCACCCCCTTTTGCAAAAATAAAAATAAAAAAAATAAAAAAAATAAACATCATGGGTGTCGCAATGTGTGAAAACGCCCATACTATAAAAATATAAAAAAAATATTCCCCATACATCAAACAGCAAAACGTAAAAAATCGTCCAAATGGCGGATTCGCCATTTTTGGGCGTTTAATTTTCCACAACAAATTACATAAAAGGTGATCAAAAAGTCATACACACCCCAGAATGGTATCAATAAAAAGATAAGATTATGATGCAAAAAATGAGCCTCTATACAGCTCTGTACATACAATTACAAAAAAGTTATAGAGGTCAAAACATGGTGACAAAAAAGTAAAACTGATTTTTTCCCACTTTTCCATTTCTGTTTTCACTATCAAAACGCAAGAAAACCTATACATATAGGGTATCGCCGGATTCATACTGACCTCTAGAATAAAAGTAACCAGTCAGTTTTATCGCACATTGAACGTCGGACTTTACAAATCCACAAAACTGTGGTGGAATAACTTATTTTTTGCAATTTCACCCCATTTGGAATTTGTTTCCCGCTTACCACTACATGTCCCGCAAAAAACAAGCCCTCATATGGCTATGTGAACCGAAAAATAAAAAAGTTATGGCTCTGGGAATGCAGGGAGCGCAAAACGAAAACTCAAAAAATAAAAAACCTCGGTCCTTAAGGGGTTAAAAGGCAAAGATGTGGATTCATTGTCATTTTCTGTCAGGTAGTCACACGTTGTGATGGCAAAGGCAAAAAAACTTTCCATTTTTGAACGTGGTTGGGTTGTTGAACTGCATAAGCAGGGTCTCTCACAGCGTGCCATCGTCATTTGGAATTTCTTAAATGATCCTGAGGGTTATGGAACAAAAAAGTCAAGTGGAAGACCCAAAAAAATTTCACCAGCACTGACCTGGAGGATCCAATTGGCTGTCCGTCAAGACACTGGATGATCCTCGACCCATATTAAGGCCCTTACTGGTGCTGACTGCAGCCCCATAACCATCAGACGGCGTCTGAGACTGAAGGGCTTCAAAAACAAAAAACGTCTTCAAAGACCTCTTCTCCTTGAACGCCACAAAACTGCTCGTTTGGACTTTGCAAGAGAGCACCAAACATGGGACATTCAAAGGTGGAAGAAATTTTTATTCTCCGATGAGAAATTTTTTTAAGCTTGATGGTCCTGATGATTTCCAACGTTACTGGCATGACAAGCAGATCCCACCTGAGATGTTTTCTACGCGCCACAGTGGAGGGGGCGCCATAAGGGTCTGGGGTGCTTTTTCCTTCAGTGGAACAATGGAGCTTTAGGAAGTGCAGGGGTGTCAAACGGCCGCTGGCTATGTCCAGATGTTTCAGAGAGCATTCCATGACTGAGGGCCCTCGTCTGTGTGGTAACGACTGGGTTTTTCAACAGGACAACGTTACAGTACACAATGCCCGCAGGAAAAGGGACTTCTTCCAGGAGAATAACATCACTCTTTTGGCCCATCCTGCGTGTTCCCCTGTTGAGAACCTTTGGGGATGGATGGCAAGGGAAGTTTACAAAAATGGACAACAGTTTCAGACGGTAGATGGTCTTCGTGCGTCCATTTTCACCACTTGGAGAAATGTTCCCACTCACCTCATGGAAATGCTTGCATCAGGCATGCCGAAACGAATTTTTGAAGTGATCAGCAATAACTGCGGAGCTACTCAGTACTGAGTTCATGTTTGGAAGTTTGATTTCTATTTTGGGGGGGGGTTCGTTTTTTTTGGGAGGTGTGGTCCTAAACTTTTGATCAGCTGTGAAACAGCCTGTTTCAGTTTATTCGTTGTTTTCATTGAATTAAATGCTCAAAAAATGGTTTGTCTCACTCCCATTTCTTCTTGTTGCATGTTGAAGCTCTACTTGGAACCTTGTTAAGATCCAGCCATGCTAAATATAATTTTTTGCCATTTTAAGTGGTCTTAAACTTTTGATCAGGACTGTATGTATACACACTTACACAGCGAATGCTATTAATCACTGATAACACCTCCCTGTGTACAACTATCAGTGACTGACAGCTATCTATGTATACACACTAAGGGTCCTTTCACACTTGCGTTCTGAGGATCCGGCAGGCACTTCCATCCCGCCGGATCCGTCAGAACGCAAGTCGCCTGAAGCATTAGAAGACTGATCAGGATCCTGATCAGTCTTCGAATTGCTTTCAGGTTACTATGGCAGCCAGGACGCTATTAAAGTCCTGGTTGCCATAGTAGGAGCGGGGAGCGGGGGAGCAGTATACTTACAGTCCGTGCGGCTCCCGGGGCGCTCCTGAATGACGTCAGAGCGCCCCATGCCCATGGATCACGTGATCCATGCGATCACGTGATCCATGCGTGTAGGGCGCCCTGACGTCACTCTGGAGCGCCCTGGGAGCCGCACAGATGGTAAGTATACTGCTCCCCCGCTCCCCACTACATTTTACCATGGCAACCAGTACTTTAGCGTCCTGGCTGCCATGGTAACCATTGAGAAAAAGCTAAACGTCGGATCCGGCGATGCGCCGAAACGATGTTTAGCTTAAGGCCGGATCCAGATTAATGCACTTCAATGGGCATTAATTCCGGATCCGGCCTTGCGGCAAGTGTTCAGGATTTTTGGCCGGAGCAAAAAGCGCAGCATGCTGCGGTATTTGCTGCGTCCAAAAAACGTTCCGGTCCTGAACTGAAGACATCCTGATGCATCCTGAATGGATTTCTCACCATTCAGAATGCATGGGGATGATCCTGATCAGGATTTTTCCGGCATAGAGACCCGACGACGGATCTCTATGCCGGAAAACAAAAACGCCAGTGTGAAAGGGCCCTTACACAGAGAATGCTATCATTTACTGATAACAACTCCCTGTGTACAACTATCAGTGACTGACAGTTATCTCTGTATACACACTTACACAGAGAATGCTATCAATCACCGATAATACCTCCCCTGTGTATAACTATCAGTGACTGACAGCTATCTGTGTATACACACTTACACAGAGAATGCTGTCAATCACTGATAACACCTCCCTTTGTACAACTATCAGTGACTTACAGCTATCTATGTATACACACTTACACAGAGAATGCTATCAATCACTAATAACACCTTCCACGCCTACAGTTATCAGTGACTGACAGTTATCTCTGTACACACTTCCACAGAGAATGCAATCAATCACCGATAATACCTCCACCATGCACAGCTATCAGTGACTGACAGCTATCTATATGTACACACTTACACAGAGAATGCTATCAATCACTGATAACACCTCCCCCATGTACAGCTATCAGTGACTGACAGCTATCTATGTATAAAAATGTACACAGAGAATGCTATCAATCACTGATAACACCTTCCCTGTGTACAGCTATCAGTCACTGACAGCTATCTATGTATACACACTTACACAGAGAATGCTATCAATCACACAGACTTACACAGAGAATGCTATTAATCACTGATAACACCTCCCCAATGTACAGCTATCAGTGACTGACAGCTATCTATGTATATACACACTTTTACATAGCGAATGTTATCAATCGCTGATAACATCTCCTCCTTGTACAACTATCAGTGACTGACAGTTATCTCTGTATACATACTTCCACAGAGAATGCAATCAATCATCGATAATACCTCCACCATGCACAGCTATCAGTGACTGACAGCTATCTATATATACACACTTACACAGAGAATGCTATCAATCACTGATAACACCTCCCCCATGTACAGCTATCAGTGACTGACAGCTATCTATGTATACACACTTACACAGAGAATGCTATCAATCACTGATAACACCTCCCCCATGTACAGCTATCAGTGACTGACAGCTATCTATGTATACACACTTACACAGAGAATGCTATCAATCACTGATAACACCTCCCCTGTGTACAACATTCAGTGTCTGACAACTATCTATGTATACACACTTACAGAGAGAATGCTATCAATCACTGATAACACCTTCCCTGTGTACAGCTATCAGTCACTGACAGCTATCTATGTATACACACTTACACAGAGAATGCTATCAATCACTGATAACCAGGGGCGTACATAGTAATCATGGGGCCCCATAGCGAAACTCAGAATTGGGCCCCCCTAAAGGGTTAAAATGGCAGAACTGAAGCTGATTTACACCTGACAGTTTCAGCAATATAGCTGACACCAAAAGGCGATCACTGTGCTGCACATCAACATAGCAGAGCAGGAAACGGTTAAAAAAAAAAAACTGGTGTAAAGTAGAACTGGCTTAGTTGCCCATGGTAACCAATCAGATTCCTCCTTTCATTTTCCAAAGGATCTGTCCAAAATGAAAGGTGGAATCTGATCGGTTGCTATGGGCAACTAAGTTAGTTCTACTTTACACCAGTTTGAATATATATATTTAGAGAGAGATCTCTCTTTCTCTCTATATATATCTATCCATCTATAAAAATAGATATAGAGGGTTCAGTCTCTGTCTCATTGCCCTATTACGAATAGTCTATTTCTAATAGGGCAATGAGGGGCAAAGACTGAATTCCCTGAATTTCAATCATATCTGTGAGTGGTAGGAAGCATATAGAGGCTGCTGTGTAGTCAGTAAGCAGTGTGTGTGTGTGTGTGTGTGTGTGTGTGTGTGTATATGTATATATATATATGTATATAAACACACAGCAGCACTCCTACTAGCCCTGTCCCTGCTACACATACTGTATATGACACCCCTAGCCTCAGCCAGCAGACACCTATGAGTATTGTAGTGACTAGTGAGCTCACTATCTGCTCGCTCTGTACCAGCTCAGTTTGGTCTCTGGAAGTGGTCTCTGGAAGAGTTAATCCTTACCTCTGCAGGTCTGTGGTCTGGAGGAGGTCAGAGCAGTGAAGCTCTGCTGAAGTTGCTGGTAATGGAGCAGACAGTGAAGACAGGAGGACAGGTCAGGTCATTGTGTGTTGGTCAGTAAGCAGAGCAGGGAACACAGCCTCTCCCTGCTTACTGACCAGCTCAGTATCTTGGGCAGATGGCAGCAGCTGCAGGGGCCAGGAAGAAAGGAGCTCTGCATCTAGGTCGGAAAGGGGGCGGGGCCATTCAGCCTAGCCGGGCCCTTCATACTCACGGGCCCCATAGCAACCGCCTAGTCTGCCTATATGGGCGGTACGCCAGTGCTGATAACACCTCCCCAATCTACAGCTATCTATATATATACACATTTACACAGAGAATGCTATTAATCACTGGCAACATCTCCTCCTTGTACAACTATCAGTGACTGACAGCTATCTATGTATACAGACTTACACAGAGAATGCTATTAATCACTGATAACACCTCCCCAATGTACAGCTATCAGTGACTGACAGCTATCTATGTATACACACTTGCACAGAGAATGCTATCAATCACTGATAACACCTCCTCCATATACAGATATCAGTGACTGACAGCTATCTATGTATAAAAATGTACACAGAGAATGCTATCAATCACTGATAACACCTCCCCCATGTACAGCTATCAGTCACTGACAGCTATCTATGTATACACACTTACACAGAGAATGCTATCAATCACTGATAACACCTCCCCAATCTACAGCTATCTATATATACACACTTTTACATAGCGAATGTTATCAATCGCTGATAACATCTCCTCCTTGTACAACTATCAGTGACTGACAGCTATCTCTGTATACACACTTACACAGAGAATGCTATCAATCACTGATAACATCTCCCTGTGTACAGCTATCAGTGACTGACAGCTATCTATGTATACACACTTACACAGAGAATGCTATCAATCACTGATACCACCTCCACTGTGTACAACTATCAGTGCCTGACAGCTATCTATGTATACACACTTACACAGAGAATGCTATCAATCACTGATACCACCTCCACTGTGTACAACTATCAGTGACTGACAGCTATCTCTGTATACACACTTACACAGAGAATGCTATCAATCACTGATAACATCTCCCTGTGTACAGCTATCAGTGACTGACAGATATCTATGTATACATACTTACACAGAGAATGCTATCAATCACTGATAACATCTCCCCAGTATACAACGATCAGTGCCTGACAGCTATCTATGTATACACACTTACACAGAGAATGCTATCAATCACTGATAACATCTATCAGCGATTGACAGCTATCTTACTGCCAGCAGATTACACTGCATTGTTTGGTGGCAGGTACTCTTTCAACTAATTGCAGACTTAGTTTGGGTTGTATCACAAAATTACTTTTGATAATAGTGACATTTTAAAGAAAGGCTCTCATACACTATAATACTGTATATTTACTTTACAGCAAATCTACTAAAGAACCTATTCATCTATTGTACATATCAGTTGCAAACTGATCTCATACTTATCAGACAATTGTATATTCTGCTTCCTATATATAATCCCATATATAATAGAATCTTAAAACAATCAAAGTAACTGTGACTAAAAAAGATGAAGATTTTTTTTTACCTACAGTATATCAGTATATTGTAATTATATTTGGATGATCAAATAAAATCCCAGTAGTTGCAATACTAGAGTAATGAGTTAAACTGTGTGACAGTTTCCTTGCATTTTTTCAATTTTTGGTCCATGTCCAGTATCCCAAAAGGTCCACCCTGCCTCCTCTTTCCTGTCCATAAGACTTTCCTTCCTCAGAAAAAATGCAGACCTCAAGGCTGAAACCTCTACACTTTAAACTTTCACTGGGACTTCTGCTCCAAGGGACTTCCTTATTTTAGGGAGTTGCCTAGGAGTCATACATACAGTGATTGTGACAAAAGGAAATAACTCCTCAGCAAGCCCACAAATCCTCTCGACTGTCCTAATTTGTATCTGCATGTTACACTTTGAACATTGTCTGTTACAGTTAAAGAGACACTACCATATTTTTTTTTTATTATGGACTAACAGCCTATATGTTAATATTCTAGGTAATTTATTTAAATCAAAAACAGATAGATGGTTTTCTGGATATAATTTTGTGAAGTAACTCCATGTATTCTACTTCCTGTTTTTGCTTTAAACACCCTCCTTTATTTGGACTTTTAACAGTCTCACTCTGAATTTCTAAGTCAGTCCATTCACTGTGACCAGAGAGGGATAGGGATGAGTGACTTTATTAGAGCATCACACATTACACGGATAAGCATAATGCTCTTCTGTGGTCATTTTTATCTGGGCCTATTAAGCTCTGTAATAATGTAAAATTATATTCATTTACTATTTTAGGAGCAGATGACATGTTCACTTAACAGCAGCAGTAAACTGACAATAGGTTACCTATCAATATAGGAGTTTTATTTTTCTGTGCTGATTTCTACAGAAGGACAATAACTTTGTATTTCATTTTCAATGGCATAGTACTGCTGAAATGAGAAAGAAAAACAGCTAAAATACGTAAAAATTATTTTCTAATATTTCTTAATATCAACATCCTGTACGATAAGGTAGCTAAAACAAAGAAAAAAGAGAACAGAATATAAAACCACACAATATAAAGTATATGATCTATATATGAACTACTACCACATTACCATACAAATATACAAGTCACTTAGCAAATATAGTTTAATTAAAAATATCTGTGCCCATCCACCACGGCAAGGTGACCTCAGTCTGGATGGGAACCTACTCTATTTATTACTCATTACTATGCTGTATGGGCATGTAAATTCAAGGAAAGCGAAACCCACATGTATACTGTGTCCACTACAATTGTTACTTCTCTGTGACAGCAGGCCACAACTTGCTACCACACGCTAGGCTAGCAGGCCTCCAACTAGTACAGAGAGCAGACTCAGATATATATGTCACACTAATTAAAAATAACCTGAGGGAAGGAAGGGTAAGCGGGAGTGAAACCAACATGGAAGTAGTCAAAACTCCAAATGTACTGCAAAAACACAACAACAAAAAAAGTCAGCACATCCTGTGGGATAAGGTATATATGCTGGTGCACAATGTTGCAACTAAAAAAAATGGGAGAATAAAGAACCAAAATGAAGGAGTACAGAGGACAGAGGTCTGAGGAGTTGGTGTCTGCGTGTTGCCATTTATGAGTTATTACTAGCTTCTAGTGGCACAGTGAGTGGTAAATCCTTGAAAAAAATTGGCTTTTGTTAGACGGCATCATTTATATCTGGCTCCCTGTAGTGTGTAGGAAAAACTAGCGGTAGAGTGACTAGCTCTCAGCCTACATACATCTAGATGGGACTCCTGTGAGCATGAGTTCCATGAACTCAGGTCTATACACCTTAGCATTAGGCACATTATATGCACTACTTGTTGAGTATATGATGCATGTATATGCACTTGAACTTGAATATTTTGTGAGTATTGCCTACCATTCCTGTCTGGACTATGTGTTGTGTATCCACAGTTTTTTATTTGTTTTAATTAAGGATATACTGTAGTGTTATATCCAATGAACATTATAACACTATGTACTGAGTATATATTGTGTTCCAGGGTATCTTGAGGGTTAAAGGGTTTTACCAGGAGTTCAATACTGATTACTAGAGATGACAGAATTTCATATTATGAAATTCGTTCACACTTCGTTTGGTGGTAAAAGGTGAATTGCATTATGGATTCCGTTACTACGGACCATAATGCAATTCTATGATAGAATGCATAACAGAATGCCGTTAGAGGCATTCTGTTATTTATTCAGTCATAATAGAAGTCTATGGGCTGCAAAACGGATCTGTTCCGTTTCCGTTATGCAGGGGAGTTCTGCACCAGCAATCTAGCTTCTAGCTTGTCATTTTTAGTCTATATAAATCTGCAAAAAAGAGGGTCTAATTCTGGTCCTGATTCTAGGTACACACAGACAGAAACCACTGACACATATGGCCAGTCAGCATATCCTGCTGCTTATGGGCAGTCTCCTACTGGTTATACTGCTCCAGCGGCACCTCAGGCATTTAGTCAGCCAATACAAGGCTAAAGAACAACAGTCTATAATAGCAGCACTGAAACCACTTCAACTTCCCAAACTACATATGCAGCATCATCTTCTTTCAGGCCCCAGCCTGCATACTCTTACTACTACTTCTCCAGCCAGACCTCAAGGTGGAAGCAAACCAGCAGATACCACTCAGGCTCCTTAAAGTTCTCTCCTATGCTCAGATCAACATGAGGTATAGTCAGAGCAGCTACAATTATCACCAAGTCCCAACAAGCTACCCAATACAGCAAGTGAGGGCTCCTCCATCTTACCCACCAACAAGCTATTCAACATTCCAGCCTTTGAGCTGAGATGAGAGCTTATACTCCCAACCCAGCTCTTATGCCCAACAAAGTTGCTATGGACAGCACAACTGTTATATACTCATCAGAGTAACTATGTCCAACCAGGAAGTTATAGCCAGCAGGGAGGGTATTCACAATCTGTAGAGTCATTAAAATGAAATTTTAATGGCAGTACCAATGATTTTTGTTTTTATTTTATATTTCTGCTGAAATCCCATAATTCCAAGCTCTTTGTCCGTAAAATAGAAGTTTTACAGAAATTGATTTTTTAGCATGTACAACAGTGATTATATTAAAATTTATAGGGACGGTAATTTTAATAATTTTTGTAATATACTTTAGTAGGGAATTTTTTGTCATTTTGTTACAAAACTGCCTCTAAAGAGTCCCCTTTAACTGAGCATTGCTTAGGAGAATCCATATTGAGAGTTTACCGAAAGCTGAAGATAGATAACTGTAAGATGCAGTGGTAGACTTCAAATTTACTATGTATTTTACTAAGAATCCATGCACTATGTGCCTCTGACTATTTGAATTGCTGCCAGTTTTGATTGCTGCCAACCATGCTCCCCATTGTCTTCCGGTGCCAACTAACCAGGGATGTACTGGGCAGATAGAGAGGAGCAGGGCTGCCAGCGATCAATAAAAAGTACTATGTTCCCTGTGTGTAGGACTCACTGATCATTAATAGCTTGGCTCCCTTCTATATTTCCAGCACTTACTAACTAACCAGGGACGGGATGAAAAGATAGAGAAGAGTGGCCCTGCCAGTAATCAGTGATAATAGTAAGTGTACTGTGTCCATGTGTGTAGCATGTGGGGTGGCAGTGATCAGCACTGGCAGATGATCACATAGGTAGGAACTCCAAATAAAATATATAGCAAAACCCTTAGTAAAACATCTTCCATACAGGTAGGGTGGCAGGGAGAGGAGAGGCAAGCTGAGAAGCCTGCCTCTGCATCTTACAGTTATCTGTATTCAGACTTCAGCAGACACTGAATGCAGAGTCACCTCAGTAAGGTGTACTAACACTCAGTAAGAGGGTTGCTAAGGAGACACTTTAGAGCAGTTTTTTAATAAAATGATACAGAATTCCATAATGATGCTAAGATATTAGAATTGCTGTCAGTAACATGTTAATTCCCTAGATCACATATACATGTGACTGTCAGAGGGTGTACTTTTTAGAAATAGCCCATGATACTACATATTGCCTCATAGGGGCTTTTTAGTGGGACTATCCCAGAATGCCAAGTGTGGTCAGGCAAATGTGGATATATACCATTGGATATGGTCTTTCTCATCTGTTTAGAGATTCTGACCCTGATTACCATTTGACCCTTAGTGGGGAATCTTTGATTCGGTGGACCCATCAGAATATAGTTTTACTAGAGGAGTAGAAAACTCTTCCATTGAGTAGTTGCAGTGGTTTTAACATCCATTTAGCAATTTTGGATGTAGCCACAATTCCCTCTCATTAGGGTACATTTGAAGAAGCAAATGCACCTGCAAATGTACTGGGTAGAAGCGTGTACAGCAGACATGCAAAACAATTTTTAGGTCTGAGGGCAGAATTTTCACATTGTTTCATCTCAAAGGCTGCAAAAAAAAAAAAAAGGTAGATCGCCGCTCGTTTGCATTGGCCTGTTACTCAGTTAATGTGGGAGGAACTATTACTACAGCAGTTGTTCCTCTCTCTTTCAGTTCTATTGATTATCGGCAGGACATCCCTGATTACACACCGACGTGCGGCTAATAATCGTGCAAGTGTCATTCTGAACATTGAGCATGTGTCAGCTGATAAACAAGCCTTTATAATTGGCTGATTGGCAGCACAATTATACAGGCCAATTGAACGGAATGAATGTTCTTATGAATGATTTTCACAGTACCGGTAATTGCCCTGAAAATCATGTAGTGTAATATGACCTTAAGTGGCAAAATTTATTTTCCTGGCAGTAAGTAGTTTCCCTTTATAGCGGGGAACGCACTCATTGGTTATTACAGCCTCCTGTCCAACAGTTATGGTTATGTCTGTGTGACAGGCGCCATGCAATAACCAGTAACCATTTCCGTTACTAGAGGGGAATGAGCCCATTGGTTAACTTTTTTATAATCAAACCTGAAGACAGTGGCGTATTGTGGGCTTGCGGTACCTGGGCCAAGCCAAGTTTTGAACCTCCTAATCTGTGGACATGAACTTTTTTACACAAGTAGAGCAGATCAGAGTCTGCTAAAACCCAGCTGCTCTACTCTGCTTCTGAGACAATTGGCGATCAGGTGATCACAAGGTCCACTAGAGAAAGCGGTACAGCCATTTTCTTTGTTCACCACATAGCGCTCATATCTAAATTTGAATGTCATCAGCATAGAAATGGCAATGAAAGCCAAGTCTGCGTTTTCCCCAAGCTGAAGGTAAAAATGGAGCGGAGCTAAGGGGGTTATTTACTAACAGAAATACGTCTATATTATGCATATTTCTGGTGCAGATTGCAGCGGCGATTTCTCTGCTCATGCCAGGTCTAAAAAAGTGGGCATGGCGTAGACGGGGAAAGGTGACGAGCAGGCAGGTCCGTCTCATTCATCATTTTCTATACCCAATATTAGACATAAAAAAATGGTCTAAATCTGCGCCAGCAAGGGAGTTGGTATTGATTTAGAAGTGGCGGTGGACCCGCCAAAGTTATGTAGAGGCTGGCACCTCTACATAACTTTGGAGGATCTATCGCCAGCACAGGGGCCTATTAAAACTAGTGTCTAAAACGCCAGCCTAAATAAATGACCCCCTAAATGTTCAGTTGGTGACATATGAGGATACCCAGAACAGGGATAAATCTATCATGAGAAGGGGATGAAAGCAGGGCCGGGCCGACACAGAGGCTGGGGAGGCTCCAGCCTCAGGGCGCTCCAGCCTCAGGGCGCATGCAGGGGCCGGCCAGAGGGAGAGGGACTGACAGGGGGGAACCGCTCAGCGCTCCCTCCTGTCATTCCCTGAGCCGGGCCCCGTCAGAGCGCTCCTCTTACCTCCATTATGGTCACTGCTTCAGGCCCCCAGCATCAGGCCCCGCTGCCTCTAACTAGAAACACAGTGAGCAGGTGGGCGGAGCCTAACGGACCTCCGTTAGGCTCCGCCCACCTGCTTAACGTGTGGCAGTGCTGGGGCCTGATCCCGGAAGCCTGGAGCAGTGAACATAATGGAGGTGAGTGGAGCGCTCTGACGGGACCCGGCATCAAGTACAGTGAAAATGCCGGGCCCCCTTACATGAAGTCTATGACAACATGGGGGGACAGAAAGAGCATGACAACATGGGGGGGCAGAAAGAGCATCACAAGAAGAGGGGATTATGACAAGAGGGGGGGAGAATGACAAGAGGGGGAGAGCATGACAAATTACTATGTGGGGGCACTGCTGTGTGGTTGAGGGGGGTGTGGCAGACATTACTGTGTGGGGCGCAGTGTGGGAGACATTACTGTGTGGGGGCAGTGTGGCAGACATTACTGTGTGGGGGGCAGTGTGGCGGACATTACTGTGTGGGGAGGCAGTGTGGCGGACATTACTGTGTGGGGGCAGTGTGGCGGACATTACTGTGAGGGGCAGTGTGGCGGACATTACTGTGTGGGGGCAGTGTGGCAGACATTACTGTGTGGGGGCAGTGTGGCGGACATTACTGTGTGGGGGCAGTGTGGCGGACATTACTGTGTGGGGGCAGTGTCGGACATTACTGTGAGGGGGCGTGTGGGGACATTACAGTGTGGAGTGGCATTATACAAAGCTCTGCAGATGCAGCTCCCATGTATTGGGTCGCCACAATGGTCATTCACTAAATGAACCCTATTATGGAGAGAATCTGTGGATGACACATATTTGTCATCCATGAGACCCCCTCCCAAACCAGGTTAGCTTATATATATAATACAGATAGTGGGAGAAAGTCAGTGTAGGTTTGTAGGTTAGTGTTGGTTAGATAGTGATATAGTGTAGCTGATAGGTTCCAGTGCAGGGTGTTCTACTGTCCATACATACATATATACATAGTGCTATGATGTCACAAGTTCACAACTATACTTAGTGCACCAATCACTAATATGTAGTCAGACCAGTTAAAATGTGAAGTTACATGTATCACGCCAAAATATTCGCATCATTAGTGCCGATAATATATTGCAGCACTCTATCTGCATATAAAGCTATTGTAATGTTCTGCCGTGCCAACCATTTTTTACAGTCTCAGGAAACCCTCGAGCAGCTTGAAAAATGTAGCTATAGTGACCCATGCCTATATTGCGCACATATAACGCGCATATTATATTGACGATTTTCGCAATCAAGAAAATTATCGCAAATTTATGGTGAATATTTGCCAAAACATTGGCTAAATATCGCAAATTCGAATATTGCCCCTGCCGCTCATCACTAGTACCAATTATTTTTTATTTTTATATGTAAAATTGGGAAAGAGGGTGATTTTAATTCTGAAAGAATAAAGCAAGAAAGGGTGGCACTCACCATAAAATTCAATGTCCTTTATTTCATTATTACATAAAATACAGTACTGGCAGGAAGGATGTAAAGAAGCAGGTGACGGCTACAGCAAAGAGGCGTCATTATGGAGTACCAGGGACGTTGCCGGAGTGGTGCTCGAACCACATTAGCCCGCCTCCTGGTGCTTGAATGCGTCATATGCATATATTTTTTTCCACCAAGGACCACCAACAGCAGAAAGAAGGGTATCATTTTTGTAAGCGTCATCAACCCTACCAGGCTATATGCCGGGTAGGGTAGCATTGATCCGGGTGACAGAGAGGATTGTCTGCTTTGGACTGTTTTGATCCCCGCCACAGGGAAAATGAAGCATTTTTCAAATAGCCTTTATTATAAATTTTTAACAGTTTTTCATCTACAGCTTTCAGTTTCAGTACATCTGCAGCTAAAATGTTGACCTTGTCCCTTTCTGCTATTGAGATCCGTCATAGGATCTCAATAGTGAGGGAAAATGCTTCAGTTTTGTCCCCATTCTTTGTCAATGGGGACAAAACTGAACTAAAGGGAGCGGAGTGCACCAGAATGCATTCCATTCCGTTTTATTGCGTTCCCATGACGCACACAAAAGCGCTGCAAGCAGCGTTTTTGAGTGCGTCCTGGGATGCGGAGCAAGACGGATCCATCATGATTCACAATGTAAGTCAATGTTGACGGATCCGTTTTCTCTGACACAAAAGAAAACTGATCTGTCTCCCATTGATTTAGAATGGTTTTAGAGACGGATCTGTCTAGGCCATTTTAGAGATAATAAAACCTGATCAGTTTATAATGGATGCAGGCGGTTGTATTATCATGACAGAAGCGTTTTTGCTGATCCATGAAAGAGCCAGCAAAAAAACGCAGATGTGAAAATAGCCTTAGGGTCCATTCACACGTCCGTGTGTGTTTTGCGAATCCGCAAAACACGGACACCGGCAATGTGCATTGCGCATTTTGCGGACCACATATCGCTGGCACTATAATAGAAAATGCCTTTTCTTGTCTGCAATTGTGGACAAGAATAGGACATGTTCTATTTTTTTCAGGAACGCAATTGCAGACCCGGAAGTGCGGATCCACAATTGCAGATGCGGGCAGGACATCATGTGTCCCCATAGAAAAGGGTTATAAAAGTATCTCCAAAAGCCTTGCTGTTCATCAGTCCACGGTCAGACAAATTGTCTATAAATGAAGAAAGTTCAGCACTGCTGCTACTCTCCCTAGGAGTGGCCATCCTGTAAAGATGACTGCAAGAGCACAGAGCAGACTGCTCAATAAGGTGAAGAAGAAACCTAGAGTCTCAGCTAAAGACTTACAAAAGTCTCTGGCATATGCTAACATCCCTGTTAGCAAATCTACGATACGTAAAACACTAAACAAAAATGGATTTCATGGGAGGATACCACAGTGGAAGCCACTGCTGTCCAAAAAAAAAAAAAATAAATTGCTGCACTTTTACAGTTTGCACAAGAGCACTTGGATGTTCTACAGCAGTAGTGGCAAAATATTCTGTGGACAGATAAAACAAAAGTTGAGTTGTTTGGAAGAAACACACAACACTATGTATGGAGAAAAAGAGGCACAGCACACCAACATCAAAACCTCATCCCAACTGTGAAGTATGGTGGTGGGGGCATCATGATTTGGGGCTGCTTTGCTGCGTCAGGGCCTGGACGGATTGCTATCATTGAAGGAAAAATGAATTCTCATGTTTATTAAGACATTTTGCAGGAGAACTTAACGCTATCTGTCCACCAACTGAAGCTCAACAGAAGATGGGTGTTGCAACAGGACAACAACCCAAAGCAAAGAAGTAAATCAACAACAGAATGGCTTAAACAGAAGAAAATACACCTTCTGGAGTGGCCCAGTCAGAGTCCTGACCTCAACCCGATTGAGATGCTGTGACATGACCTCAAGAAAGCGGTTCACACCAGACATCCCAAGAATGTTGCTGAACTGAAACAGATCTCTAAAGAGGAATGGTCAAGAATTACTCCTGACCCTTGTGCACGTCTGATCTGCAACTGCAGGAAATGTTTGGTTGAAGTTATTGCTGCCAAAGGAGGTTCAGCCAGTTATTAAATCCAAGGGTTCACATACTTTTTCCACCTGCACTGTGAATGTTGACATGGTGTGTTCAATAAAAACATGGTAACATTTAATTCTTTGTGTGTTATTAGTTTATTCAGACTGAGATTGTCTATTGTTGTGACTTAGATGAAGACCAGATCACATTTTATGACCAATTTGTGCAAAAATCCATATCATTCCAAAGGGTTCACATACTTTTTCTTGCAACTGTATTGTATATTGCTGTTTCTTCAAACATTCTTGTAGTACACCTGATAAAGGGACTGGTGATGTCTCAAAAGCTCGCTGTGTAACATCATTGCTTCTATTTTTGTTAGCCATTAAAAGGTATCAAACCTGCAATACTCTTTGTTTCTCTTAATGAGAGCACTAAACTAGTTGAAAAAGTATTCATACCCCTTTTCCACATTTTTTCACGCTACACTCAAACTTAAATGTATTTTATTGGGATTTTATGTAATAGACCAAAACAAAGTAGCAAGTATGTGTGAAGTAAAAAGAAAATCAAACGTTCTTCAAAAAAATTTATAAATAAAAATGTAAAAAGTGTGGTGTGCATTTGTATTCGGCCCCCTGTACTCTGATACCCCTGAATAAAATCCAGACTGACCAACTGCCTTCTGAAGTCCATACAAAAAAGGAAAAACTGCGCAGCTTAAAATAAGTCTACGTTCACATTAGAAGTAAAAAAAGGAGCGTCTGTGCAATGTTATTCCTCAGTATTTTGAGTGGATTATCACAAAGGTCCATGCTCTAATCTCCTAAAAAACAGAAGAAATGGCCTGACATATTGAAGTAATGCCAACTGAGTTTAAATAAAAAGATTTATTCTACTCACAAGATCCATAACAACAGTCATATAATAAAATGTGCACGTCCTCTCATCAAATGCATGTGAAAAAAAAAATCCACAACAGCAAATCCACAAAGTATCCCTACATGTGAACATGGCTTTATAGTGCATGAAAAAAACAAAGTGAAGTATTAAATTTTCTCCATAATGAAGCAGCAACACTTGGGAATTATCTTAGTATAGTTCTATACAATTGAGTCACACTATTATGACCACCATCTAACATCCTGAGTAATGGCCATGTACAGCATGGACAGAAGATAAACTGGCTGAGAGTGACACAATAAGGTCCTGGTGGGTTGTCACAAGTATTTTGAGCCAGCAGTGCATCCCAAAACTGCTAGAGGGTGTGTGGGTGAGGATCCATAAAGTGAATATGAGGGTTGAGGTTTTCCCGCAAATTCTCAATTGGGTTCAAGTCAGGGGAATTACAGGACCAGGGTAGGACTTAAAAGTGTTGGTCATGCTCTTCAAACCAATGTTGGACATTTCTAGCTGTGTGACATGTAGCATTGTCTTGCTAGAAAATCCATTCCACCCCAGGGAAAGACAATCAGCATGTATGGGTGTACGTGATCTGCAAGGTTGGATTTATACCCAAATCAGTTGAGAGTGCATTCCATATGGATGAGTGGGCCTATAAAATTCATGAAAACGTTCCAAAAACCATAACGCTGTAACAACTTGCTTGTGTTCTTCCAGCAATGGTTGCAGGGGGTTTGTTCTCTGATCTTTCTCACATGACATGCCATCTATTCGATGAAGCAGAAAATGTGGCTTATGGGAGCAGACAACCGTTTGCCAATCAGTGAAGGTCCAATTCCTTTTCTGCTGATGCAACTTTGTTAGCAGGAGGTGCAGTCAGGATCTGCTTCAGAGCTGTATATGCAGTAGGGTTCACCGAACTGTTTTAGACACATGTTTGATAGGCTCCTGGTTCATTTTGCTGGTAAGCTGCTCCACTATAATGTGTCACGCACTTGTGCATGTTTGAAGCCGACATTTACCTCTCACATCAATGGCTTTGCAGTTTCCACATCACTTATTCGCATTGGTGCTATTTGTCCATTAACGATACACTTTCACCACAGCAGCATGTAAACAGTTAACATACAAAAAATGGGCCATACAAAAAATACGGTGAAAAACTATTCCATGTAAAATGCCCTCAAAAGACAAGGGGCCTCCAACTGGAGAAGAAAAAGTTCAGTCTCCAGAAGCGTCAAAGCTTCTTTACTGTAAGAACTGTGAATTTTTGGAATAGACTTCCTCAGGACATGGTCACAGCGGGAACAGTTTTAAAAACATTAAAGGGGCATTCCCATCACATACAATGGGGGCATATCGCTAGGATATGCCCCCATTGTCTGATAGGTGCAGGTCCCACCTCTGGGACCCGCACCTACAACCAGAACAGAGCAGGGAGAGCTGTGGCTGGAGGACCCCGGATTTCCCGGGGTCCTACCAGCACCAAGCACTGCTCCCATAGAAGTGAACGGGAGCGCTATATCCTAGCGATATGCCCCCATTGTCTGAGATGGCAAAACCCCTATAATTAGTGATGAGCGAGCATGCCATTGAGCACAATGTCAGTCAATGGGAGAACCCCAGGCATCCCCTGCTCGGAAGAGGAGAGGGTGTCTGGTTCCCCAAAAAACAGCCCGCTTTTTCGGATCTGAGTTTTCATGATCGTGAAAACTCAGATCCGATGGTATATTCTAACCCCAAGGCGTTCCCATGGTGATGGGGATGCACCTCTGACAGAGCGCTGCAATCCGTGGCACCTGAGGGGTTAATTGCGCGGACGGCAGCTCCCTGTCAGAGGTCGGGTGCCGGGAATGTTTCTTCAATGTTTGCATTGGTGGGCAGTGCGCTCCCCCCTCCCCAGTATTAAAATCATTGGTGGGCAGTGCGCCCTCCCCCCCTCCCATCATAGGTGGCAGCGGCAGTTCCGATCGGAGCCCCAGCAGTGTAATGCTGGGGCTCCTATCGGTTACCATGGCAGCCAGGACGCTACTGAAGTCCTGCCCACCAATGATTTTAATACTAGGGAGGGGGAGGGAGAGCGCACTGCCCACCAATGCAAACATTGTAGAAACATTCCCGGCACCCGACCTCTGACAGGGAACTGCTGTCTGCGCAATTAACCCCCTCAGGTGCCGCGGGTGGCAGCGCCCTGTCAGAGGTGCGTCCCCACCACCATGGGAACACCTTGGGGTTAGAATATACCATCGGATCTGAGTTTTCCCCGATCCGTTGGTATTTACTAACTTCAAGAGTCCGGAACACCATGGGAACGCCTCAGATTTAGAATATACCATCTGATCTGAGTTTTCACGATTGTGAAAACTCAGATCCGAAAAAGCGGGCTGTTTTTTGGGAACCAGACACCCTCTCCTTTTCTGGGCAGGGGGTGTCTGGGGTTCTCCCATTGACTTACATTGTGCTCGGTAGAACACACGAGCATCCCGATGTGTTCAGCCAGAGCACCTGAGCACTTTGGTGCTCGCTCAACACTACCTATAATGCTTATGAAAATGTGTAGAAATCTGAGTCTCATTTCCATCTGGGATATGCGTCCCCACTTATCCCTTGGTTGAACTTGCGTCTTTTTTCAACCGTATTAACTATGTAACTATGTAACAAACAGTGCAATTTCAGAAATACTGCCACCCTTGGCCTAAAAGCCAATAATCCTCCCTTTCTGCAACTCTGATAAATCACCCCTTTTAAACATGACAGCAGTGAGGGATATATATGCAGACAGCCTATCGCACACCTTATATACCCACCAAGCCAGCTCATGACACGTGACTTGCTTCATGAAATACAAGCTGCCGACATTGAAAGTAAGAAGTGGTCAACTTAACATTCACAGTGACTCGACTGAGGATAATTTTGGAGGGTAGCAGTCTGGTCTACTGAATGCTCCGATTGTATCTTTGTTGTGGCAAGACAAATTTAGCAAGTACAACATTGATCAAAAGGACAATCTGTGCACATTGCATGACTTAAAAAAGGCTTTCTCTCCTGAAATAGCTCAAGTACAAAATACTTTGTAAACTAGTAACAACAGCAGTCAAAACAAAGGTGGGGTATACTTGGTATTTCAACTTGCAGTGAACACCCTGGCTGCCCAGCTTGGCATGTTAATGCTGTCCTTTTTGTGCCCTTTTTACTTCCTGTGCCTGTAGAAAATGTCAAGATTACTTTTCTGACCTCACCAAGAACTTAGCATTGTCTTTTTCTAAGCCAGTAGGAAATGTGAAATCATGGTGTAACAAAAGAAGGAAAACTGACATGGCTGCCGAGATGGGCAACAGATTTCAACATGTGCACTTATAATTTCATCTCTAGCAGGTTAAGAAATGGAGGGAATTGACATACAAAAATGGAAATGGTAAGAGCAAATTTCCAATTGTATGAGACGTGTAGCTGGAAAACTGGAGCAGTTGCTACCAGAATAGCTTTCATCTCTCCGAAGCCCAACTGCTCAAATTTTCCTTTGTTCAAGTTTTCATAAAAGTCCTACATTCCTTCCAGGTGTAATTGTTATGTAGCTGATGACATGATGCCTTTTAGTAGCCTAGGTCATAGGTTTGTACATCCTAAAACTCTAGTTGCATAAAGCCTGATCACATTGAACCTTTTTCAATGCACTCTTGTGTGAGCACATGGGTCAGGTAATGTTAACTTACCATAAAAACACTCCTGATAACACCGATTTCACAGTAGAGAAAGCTCAGAGGTTAGGACGGAGTCTTCCGGGAATGAAATATTGATGGTGTATCCTTAGTGTGGCTGTGCTTTGTGCTCATCCATTCTGCTGATGATGTGAGAATCGTGGAGGTAAGACCCCCAGCGATCAAACATTTAAGGCCTGTCCTAAGGACTGGCAACTAGATGGATTTATAAAGTTCTGCACTCCAGAAATTGGACTTCAAAAAAGTCACAAAACATACACAACTTTTTGAATTTCCTTACGCAAAAATGTGCAACTTTTTGGGATTTTACACCACTCACTCCAGTTTTAAAAAGTGTATGTGGTTAGCTTTGTTAATGAGGTGCATGTGAGATTTCCAGTGGAGGAGGTGGAGCGGTAGGGGTGTTGTGTTACAAAAACGGGAGCAACATCTCTAGACATATTTAAAACTGTACCAAACTCATCAAGGAGTCAGAACCCACTGATCAGACACTTATCACCTATTTACCTTGTGGAGATAAATGCGCCCCTAAAGATTATTAACCCAGGGATGTACATTTAGTTCACATGAGTAAAAGCGGTTATGAGGTAGCATATCTGGATTGTCTTTTAAGCAAAAGCAATTGTCCCCTGTGGGAGGGTGCTTGAGCAATAGTTTTCATAGCTTACTAGTTCCCTACACAGGTGTTCTGTATTTGTTTGCCTGCCTGTGTATCGACTTCTGCTTGTTTACTGGATTCTGACTCTCCACTGCTTGACTTGACCTGTGCCTGACTTCTGTATTGACCCTTTCCTGCCTACCCTAATCTTGGACTGTTTACTGTATAGCACATACTCCGCCAGCCAGTCAAATCTGTTAGTTGACAATGTGGTTCCACGCCCACTGCTGTAACAGGTTCAATGTATGTGTATATCAGTATTAAATGGACACTACTGTACCAATGCCCAATGCATAGACTGCTAGCTAGCTCCAACCCTGAAGACCAGGTGCACCTTTTTTTAGGCTGCCCTTGGACACGAACCTCTTGCAAAATCCAACTATATATGATATATGTTTTGACTGTAACCATCATATGGATATTGCCAATTTCTTTTATGCATTGCAGTGTTGATTGATGTTTCAATAACAGGAAACAATTGCAGGATTTTACAAACCTTCCACTCTTTCAAGTGTTACAACCTCAGTCCCTAGCATATGAATGTCACAGAGAGGTGCCCCTACTCGACAACCCCCTGTTTTATCTAGATCATTAAAGGCTATTTACACCTTTGGAGGCAATTTTTGTAATGATTGCATGTTACTCATTTTTGGCTAAGGGCTCATGCACACGAACGTGTGCTGCTCGTTGCCGTATTGCAGACCGCATTTTCAGATCCGCAATACACGGGCACCAATCCGTGTGCATTTCGCATCACGAATACGGACCCATTTACTTTAATGGGTCCGCAAATCTGGAGATACAGAACGGTATAATTAAACGGAACACTACGGAAGCACTACAGAGTGCTTCCGTGGGGTTCTGTTCTGTACTTTCATTTCGCATAAAGATAGAACTTGCTCTATCTTTTTGCGGAACGGACGAATGAAGACCAATTCAAGTTGAATGGGTCTGGATTCATGCCGGTGGCCGTACGGAGGTTGCCCCTGCAAATTGCGGTCCCCAATGCATGGAACGACCCACCTACGGGCGTGTGAATGAGCCCTAAAAATAATTTTTTCAATTGGACTTTATTAAAAATATTGAGCTGTTCTGTCACAAATGATAAACAGTTTTTCTAGCTGTGTGACTGGTACTTTCACTCTGTGCCGGACATCTAATAAACCTTATCTCTAAACTACTGAGAGGTCATAAACACTTATTTAAGCCACATTCTGATCAGTAAGATAAGAACTGAGCTATAATGAGTGTTTATAATCTCATAAAGCAGATATAAGAAGTCTATCTGCTCCCCAGATGACGGAAAAGACAGAAAATCCAAAGGGTGCTACAAGAGCATGTCAGCTCTGTACACAAAAAAGGATTCCGTATTTTTAATAAACCATTTAAAATTTTTTTTAGCACAAAATGAGTACAATGCAACAATAAAAAGAAAATGGCCCCCAAAGGTGTACATAGCCTTAAACAATGAGCTTTTCCAGGCAGTACTAGTCTCAGACATGTATTAAATGGTCACCAATTCGTCTGAATGTCCACCATTGATGACGTTTGCCTAGATGCAACTTCCTAGGGTAATGTCAGCTGTCTGCTAGGGGTTTCAAAAGCCAGACCTACCATGATCAACTCAGAGGCAGCCCCTTTAGCATCTTATAGTATCAGTCCATTCCCTTCACTAGGGCTAACTACACCTATTAAAACTCCTTGTTAACATCATGTTCTTTATGACGTAAAACAGATTGATGTAGTTAAAAAAAAAACAGAACTAAGACAGGAAGACAAATAAAACCTGTGGTTGTAGATAAAAGTCAATTCAGTATAGCACCAGAACTGTTCTAATGTATTAAAATGCTGTCAGTTTCATATTGGTCCTAGAACTGATTTCAGGACCAGTGTTTGTTCACTCATTTGCACAGCTCTGCATACATATTCCTTTTCATGGATAAGACATATGTAAGTCAACCCTCCTCCTGAGGTTACAAAATCAGTACACTTCACAGAGCCAAGTGTGTTTGCAGTCAAGCTCAAAAAACGCAAATTTATTTTTTTGGTAAAGGGGTTTTCCGGGATTTCAATATTGATGACCTCTCCCTTCGTTGTTTACCTGCTCGCCGTCTACATCGCAGCTGTGAGCAGGTGTAAGTACAAGAAACCGTCCCATTCAGTTCTTTGGGACGGCTCGTTCCTATACACTTGAATGTCAACGACGAGCAGGTAAACAGTAAAGGGAAGGCTGTGCTGGTACGGCGTGCAGCCTTCTCTACAAACAGCTGATTGGCGAGGGGGCAAGGTATCGGATCCCCACTGATCTGATATTGATGACCTATCCTGAGGATAGGCCATCAATATTAAAATTCTCGAAAACCCCTTTAAGGCATAAAATTTGGAAGCAATATGCAACATTTACAGTCTGAACCTCCAAATGATTCCATTTGGCCATATTTCATTTTATTGTATTATGCAGCATTAAATTACATGGATTTACACTTCTATTCCCAGTGGCTCAAAAAACAAAAAAACATATAGCTTGTTCTTCCATTGCTGTTGCCAGCAGTAGTTACTACTACACACCATTGACACCAGGAATATCATAGCATTACTGACATTTGTCATCGTGCCGCCTGAGCCGTACAGCGCGGGACACAGGCCGGGAGAAGCCTGCATCGCTGCCATGGAGTTAAGTATAAGTGTTTATTTTTTTATATGGGACTATACTTGTTACTGGCACATGATTGGGGGGGGGGGGGCCACTTACTGGCACATGATGGGGAGGCCATGGAGGCGGGGGGGAGGGGGATCATTCCCAATTCAAAGTTTGCCCTGAGGCCCATAGAACTCTAGTTACGCCACTGCCTGACATGTCTATTTAAGTAAATGCCCTAGGAATTAACAGTTTTGGAACATCTACGGTATTTCATATGTAACTGTACATTGTGCTGTTTCTGTTAGTCCTCCTGAATATGTAATGAATAAATCATCACCTGGGCATTACTATTCCCTTGTTAAAGGAGTGTGTTTCTACAGTCAATAGAACTGATTGGCCAATGTCAGAGTGTGTACCCCCCCCCCAACTAAGTACCAATATCCAGTTGTCAATCCTTTCATAAACGTTTAAGTTGAATAACAGAGGAACAGTACAACATAATCTTCTAAGAAAAGATGCTCCAGAATTGTTATATCAGGGTCCCTAAACACATGAGTTTGCACTGCCATTATTTGCTACTATCAAAACACCACAGAAACCGCTCACAACTTTTTTCTATACCACATGAAGTTTCTATAGCTTTTTTTTTTCTAAATGACCGTGTGAACCATTTTTTGTGCTTTTTTAACTATAGAGAAGATGTAAAAATGGAAGAAAAAAAAAACAACAAAAGCTTTTGCATGTTGTTTTTAAAATAAAATAAATAAATAAATAAAAATGTCACCTAATTAACAAAAACCCTTGTGTGGCCTGCATTTCCCCTTTCCCAGAGACTTTCAGCTAACAACCGGCGCTGGTGTTTTTATACCACTTAAAATGCAATATTGCAAAAAAAAAACTACCAAAAACCTGTGTGAGAACCCACCTTTATAGAAAGTACAATTATTCAGTAAAATAGACATGCCGGGCGATCGGACCGGTCCTCTGTAAGAATCTTATAACCATTACTAGGCTCCAGGGTCTCCTTGTCATGTGGCTTGACACGGTATGTGCAATATTTAACTGGTGTTCTCAATGTAAAAAAAAAAAGCCAGTGTAAAAAAAAACAGTGTAAAACTAGCCACCATAGTAGTATGTACGTAATATGTCTGCCGATCCATTAACAGACTCTAGGCTGCTCTTTATGGCAGCCTGTAGTTTTGCAATGAACTTGAAATTCATGGCAGTCTGGCATGTTATCAGTGGATTGCTCCTGCTGCTGGAGGCAGGCTTGCTGTAGTTGTTAATACAATTATTATTATGCATAGTCAATTATGTTTAGAATTTTACTTTTGATGTTGATTTGCTTGGTCTCATAAATGTTGTGGCAGAGAAAACGGAAGACAAACCACACTCCACAATCTCATATATTATAGGGATTGTCTTACCTGAAATGATGACTGGTGTGATACAGACAGCAAAAAGTGCTAAAAAATCCATGCTTTCCAAAATATATCCATCCAATTTCCACGAGTGTTCATAGAGTTGGTGCAGATGACATACTATGACTTTGTGACGGTTTTGTTCGCTGCTGCTCTAGCATACCGTAGTCTCTCCCTGCTTTCCCATGGACACTGGTATACTACTGTCTCGCTGCTGTCTAAGCACTGGGAGTTTAAGTTCCTTTTTCCTGTTTCCTTTTTAGATTAGGATGTGAAAGGCAGGATCTTTAAGGTATTTTGTACCAGCAGCTTTTACAGAAAATGGAAAATGCACTCAAGAGAGGAATCCAGAGTATGGGTTAGGTAGGTGTTCCAGCTGTAGTACATATGTGTGCCATTGTATGGGGGTTAAAATTGTCGATCACATTATGGGAGTTCACAAAACTCTTCGATTACAATAATTGCTACAATAGCTCATACACATAGTTTACTTTTATAGGATGCCAGTAGGGAAGAGACTATTGTTTCTTATATAAGGGCTTGTTCACATCTGCATTGGAGGATCCATTCAGTGCCTCTGTCTCAGATTATGGCAAAAAAAACTACACAAAAAAGTTCTACATGCAAATAAAAAACAAATGGACTCCATTCTAGTCATTAGGGTCTGTTCAGCTATATTCATTTCTGTTATCGATGCTGCTCTTCGAGCGGAGAAGAACAACGGAAATGACTAGCGCAGAAGTGAATGTAGCCTAGGTACAGCGATACCTTAAAGGGGTTGTCTGCTCCTTTTATATTGCTGACCTACTGTATCCTCAGGATAGGTCATAAATATCAGATCGGCGGGGGTCCGACACCAGGTACCCCTGTTGATCAGCTGTTTGAAGACAAAGTAGTGCTCGTACAAGAGCTAGAAATGAGAAAAAGGGGGGGGGGGGGGGCACTCTAAAACTTAACATTTATTGTACGGTATAAAATAAAAAACCCCCAACAAAGCTACTAGCAGGCAACTGGGTTACAGGTCGAGTGGAACCGTCTTAATAGATAGACGGATCTCGCCTGTAAAAATGTCGACTAGAGGCCCATAAGGGCCAAAAAGACCAAGTGGGATGGAATAGGGGTCAAGCGGTATCCCGTAGTGAGGTATCAAATTGACACGGTCTCCTGTGGTGAAAGGAGGGACTGGCCCTAGATACCCCTACTTGGCCTATAACACCCTATACCTAGAACAGCGTCCTAACCCCGCAAGGAGCGGCGCTGTTACTGGAACCTTGACCTGTTAAATGCACCCTAGACAGCCCTCAACGGCAGGGGGTCAGGGAGAGATACAGGAACAAGGTATATAAGAAAATGTGTAATCTCAACATGCTTATTACAGTATTACGTCCAATTTGTGGTCCCTACGCGTTTCGTCATACGTAACTGGACAGGCCTCAGACTCGTCAGGGGACGGGGCCCAAAGCATGGAAACCCAAGGTTCCTCCAATGGAACCTAAACAAAACACATAACCAAAACGTCCGAATTCAGCAGGGACATAAATAGAGTACGGATCGCAACATATGGGGTAAAGTCAATAACTTACTTTGAGCAGAAATCAGCGGCGTATGGCCGGATCAGACAGGCTGGTTCTCGCCCGTCAGGGATTGTTCTCCCCAGGTTGCGCCGGTAGTCGGACATGCTGAGTGTGTGTCTGCCTCTTTTGAACCCTGCAGACGCTGGCGCACGTCGCGGCCCGGATGACGTCACTCGGCGTGATGACGTCATCTCGTAGCCGCGCGCCTGCGCACCGCACTAAGTTGCTATCATATGGGGCCGGGCACTGTATGTGCCGGTAACCAAGCAACGAGGGCATGCGCATTTGTGTGCCACTCGATAGTATTGGCTCACCAGCACCAACAGTTCAATGATAGCATACTAAAATTGAGAGACCAACAGTGGGTCAGTAATATGCAGGGAGACGGGTGGGTGGTATAACCCCACCTAGTAGTTCTCCCAGAACGGGGGCTTGTGGCGATAAGCCCATCACAGACAAACAGGTAGGCAAGCACGGGACAAGCCTAAAATACAGTGACAGATGCAGATAAAGAAATAAATGCAGAGAGCGAAGGTGCCCACGAGTGACAATCACCCTAGACCACCCAATTATGGATGCTTATATACAGGATAGCAAGACAACAAAGATATAAGAGAGGAATATAAGAGAAGAATACAAGTATTCAAGTACTGGAGGGGACATGTTGGCAACTGTCAGTCACACAAAGCAACTAAAATGTAGTTGCTCGTTAAGTCCTTTGGGAGTGCAGGTATCTAATTTGAAGATCCACCAGCACTCCCTCTGGAGGATCCGTTTCTCCCAATCACCTCCCGTCTGGGTCTTTCAACTTTTCTATACCCATGAAGCTGACCGCAGATACGCGGCCCCCATGGTTCGTGTGGACATGTCTGGCCACCGGAGTGTCCTTGTTGTTCCGTATGTCGCAGAGGTGTTCCCCATGCGTTTACGGAATTCTCTGCGGGTCTTTCCCACATACCTGATGCCACACTGGCATGTCAATAGATAGATCAGACCAACCGTGCGACAGTTAATGAAGTCGCGTATGTAGTGTATAAACCCATTGGGGGTTTCCCTCAGGGATTTGCCTTGGGATATAGAACTACAGAAGCTGCAGTTGCCGCATCGGAAGCAACCTTTGGCGGGTTTGTCAGCCACGTCGTGATGGGTGGAGACGCAAAATGACTGTGGACTAAGTGATCACGGATGTTGGTACCCCTCCTAAAGGTGATTGGTGGGACAGGACTGAGAGTGTCCTTGAGGTCTGGGTCCATAAGCAGGATTTCCCAGTGTTTTTGAATCACTGCACGGACCTCTCTAGCTGCAGTGTCAAAAGTTCCAATGACCCGTGTGATCTTCTCAGCGGGTTTCAATGGCTTATTGGCCGGGTTTAGGAGAGCCAAACGGGTAGTATTCTTAGCACGTTGATAGGCCCTACGTAGGGTCCTATCCGGGTAACCCCTCTCCTGAAATCTCCTGCGTAAGATGTCAGCCTGCTTCTTAAACTCCCCATCGTTCGAGCAGTTACGTCTGAGACGTAGGTATTGGCCTACAGGTATGCCACACTTCAGGGGGGTTGGGTGACACATCGTCAATGAAGCGGGTCCAAAGTGTGATACAGTGAGCAAACTTCTCCATCCCCTCACTGAAGACCACATTCTTAAAACCCTGGAGAGGAACAAATCTATTATTGTGAAACCATCTGACAAAGGTGGGAATGTAGTGTTAATGGATATATCTGTCTACAAAGATATGTGCATTTCCATCCTGAGTGATCGGTCAGGTTATGAGGTCCTTAGAAACGACCCCACATCCATGTATCAGACCGAACTACGTGAGATCTTGGGGAGGGCAAAGGGGCTGCGATTAATTGATGGCGAGGAGTTTGAGTTTCTGTTCCCCCGCAATCCGGTTACGGCCACTTTCTATTGCCTCCCCAAGATCCACAAAGAGACGGTACCAATCAGAGGGAGACCTATTGTCTCAGGTGTAGGTTGCCTGTCACAAAACTGTGGTGTATACGTGGATCATATCTTGCGTCCCTTCGTTGGGAGCCTTCCCTCATATATACGTGATACCAGTGATCTTCTCCTACGCTTGGAGGGTGTTTACATGGAACCAGATTGGTTCTTGGCATCTATTGATGTTGAGGCCCTCTACTCCTCTATCCCTCACGATAGGGGAGTCGAGGCCTCAGCACACTTCCTTAAGACAAGGGGTGTACAATTCAGTGAACATAACAAATTCGTTCTGGAACTTCTCCGTTTCGTCCTTACCAGGAACTTTTTTCTCTTCGACGGGCGACTCTACCACCAGCTCAGGGGCACTGCCATGGGCAGTTCATGCGCACCATCCTATGCTAACCTGCTCCTGGGCTGGTGGGAGGAGAATGTGGTCTTCAGTGAGGGGATGGAGAAGTTTGCTCACTGTATCACACTTTGGACCCGCTTCATTGACGATGTGTTCGTCATTTGGAGCGGGTCCGAAGAACAATTCAACGAGTTTGTGGGTACCCTTAACATCAACAATCTCAACCTGCGATTTACGTCTGTGATTATGAAGGATTGCCTTCCTTTTCTAGACATTGTTTTGGTAAGGGGAGAGGATGGCAGCCTCCAGAGTACAATCTATCGGAAACCCACGGCGACTAATTCTCTACTTAGGTGGGAGAGCTGCCACCCAACCCCCTGAAGTGTGGCATACCTGTAGGCCAATACCTACGTCTCAGACGTAACTGCTCGAACGATGGGGAGTTTAAGAAGCAGGCTGACATCTTACGCAGGAGATTTCAGGAGAGGGTTACCCGGATAGGACCCTACGTAGGGCCTATCAACGTGCTAAGAATACTACCCGTTTGGCTCTCCTACACCCGGCCAATAAGCCATTGAAACCCGCTGAGAAGATCACACGGGTCATTGGAACTTTTGACACTGCAGCTAGAGAGGTCCGTGCAGTGATTCAAAAACACTGGGAAATCCTGCTTATGGACCCAGACCTCAAGGACACTCTCAGTCCTGTCCCACCAATCACCTTTAGGAGGGGTACCAACATCCGTGATCACTTAGTCCACAGTCATTTTGCGTCTCCACCCATCACGACGTGGCTGACAAACCCGCCAAAAGGTTGCTTCCGATGCGGCAACTGCAGCTTCTGTAGTTCTATATCCCAAGGCAAATCCCTGAGGGAAACCCCCAATGGGTTTATACACTACATACGCGACTTCATTAACTGTCGCACGGTTGGTCTGATCTATCTATTGACATGCCAGTGTGGCATCAGGTATGTGGGAAAGACCCGCAGAGAATTCCGTAAACGCATGGGGAACACCTCTGCGACATACGGAACAACAAGGACACTCCGGTGGCCAGACATGTCCACACGAACCATGGGGGCCGCGTATCTGCGGTCAGCTTCATGGGTATAGAAAAGTTGAAAGACCCAGACGGGGAGGTGATTGGGAGAAACGGATCCTCCAGAGGGAGTGCTGGTGGATCTTCAAATTAGATACCTGCACTCCCAAAGGACTTAACGAGCAACTACATTTTAGTTGCTTTGTGTGACTGACAGTTGCCAACATGTCCCCTCCAGTACTTGAATACTTGTATTCTTCTCTTATATTCCTCTCTTATATCTTTGTTGTCTTGCTATCCTGTATATAAGCATCCATAATTGGGTGGTCTAGGGTGATTGTCACTCGTGGGCACCTTCGCTCTCTGCATTTATTTCTTTATCTGCATCTGTCACTGTATTTTAGGCTTGTCCCGTGCTTGCCTACCTGTTTGTCTGTGATGGGCTTATCGCCACAAGCCCCCGTTCTGGGAGAACTACTAGGTGGGGTTATACCACCCACCCGTCTCCCTGCATATTACTGACCCACTGTTGGTCTCTCAATTTTAGTATGCTATCATTGAACTGTTGGTGCTGGTGAGCCAATACTATCGAGTGGCACACAAATGCGCATGCCCTCGTTGCTTGGTTACCGGCACATACAGCGCCCGGCCCCATATGATAGCAACTTAGTGCGGTGCGCAGGCGCGCGGCTACGAGATGACGTCATCACGTCGAGTGACGTCATCCGGGCCGCGACGTGCGCCAGCGTCTGCAGGGTTCAAAAGAGGCAGACACACACTCAGCATGTCCGACTCACCGGCGCAACCTGGGGAGAACAATCCCTGACGGGCGAGAACCAGCCTGTCTGATCCGGCCATACGCCGCTGATTTCTGCTCAAAGTAAGTTATTGACTTTACCCCATATGTTGCGATCCGTACTCTATTTATGTCCCTGCTGAATTCGGACGTTTTGGTTATGTGTTTTGTTTAGGTTCCATTGGAGGAACCTTGGGTTTCCATGCTTTGGGCCCCGTCCCTGACGAGTCTGAGGCCTGTCCAGTTACGTATGACGAAACGCGTAGGGACCACAAATTGGACGTAATACTGTAATAAGCATGTTGAGATTACACATTTTCTTATATACCTTGTTCCTGTATCTCTCCCTGACCCCTGCCGTTGAGGGCTGTCTAGGGTGCATTTAACAGGTCAAGGTTCCAGTAACAGCGCCGCTCCTTGCGGGGTTAGGACGCTGTTCTAGGTATAGGGTGTTATAGGCCAAGTAGGGGTATCTAGGGCTAGTCCCTCCTTTCACCACAGGAGACCGTGTCAATTTGATACCTCACTACGGGATACCGCTTGACCCCTATTCCATCCCACTTGGTCTTTTTGGCCCTTATGGGCCTCTAGTCGACATTTTTACAGGCGAGATCCGTCTATCTATTAAGACGGTTCCACTCGACCTGTAACCCAGTTGCCTGCTAGTAGCTTTGTTGGGGGTTTTTTATTTTATACCGTACAATAAATGTTAAGTTTTAGAGTGCCCCCCCCCCTTTTTCTCATTTCTGGTTACACGCCTTGGGAGCATTACACTGGTCCTTGAGATAGGTTCCGGTTGGAGACAATAGCTTTCATTTATACTCGTACAAGAGCTGCCTTCTCTTCATTGTTTACCTGCTCACCATCGCAACCGCAGCGGTGAGCAGGTGTAATTACATTTTAGCCGTCCCATTCACTTCAAGGGTAGATCATCAATATAGAAAAACCGGCAAACCCTTTAAAACATGGTTGTGTATAATAGGGTATCTCTGGAAAGCAGCAGACAACATGGATGGACAGATACTGTAGATGGATGGACAGACAGAATGATCACACAGGCGCCCGGCTTCTGTCTAGTACAGATCTGTGCTCCTGTGTGCCTATCACATGACTAGCACAGATTTCTATCTACTAAAACAGAGATCTTGAAAATTGTGAACAATTAAAACTGAAAGAATAATGTCTAATAAAAGGTGTGGCCATGGTAACCACATGCAAGTTACAATTAATTGCCAGGCTGCACCAGTACTTGCAACTTAAAGGGGTTGTGCCTCAAAGACTTGAGTGGGGCTGAGCTGCAACTAGGCCATGTGACCGCTGTACGGAGACGTCACATGGCATAGGAAGAGGCCGTGGCATGGCCTCATCTTACAGCTAATTGTCGGGGTCCAACGTATCGGACCCCCACTGATGTGTTATTGATGACGATAGGTCATCAATATTAATTCCCGGATAACCCCTTTAAATTGGAGGCATAGTATGCAGTACAGACTGCTATTTGGAGGTTGTATAAAGCCTTTGTGCAAGAAGCTCTTATAAATTACTGCTAACAAACATCAGCTTAGAGACCTGAATATCAATATGAATGTGATACGTCAGATATACAGCAGAATGGTGATGGGTAATGGGTTAACTGACCAGCTCCACAGTTTGCTGGTGACAATGTAAAAATGATATATATCTAATAAACTGATATTATTGAGAATATTACAATTGTCTGAATTGTTCCAAACTGGGTCATATGTGAAGGCAGGCGTCATCTCTCACCCACCCTAATATAATGGGATGCTAGTATCTGGCAGACGTAGAGTAAATGTAACACCTCAGCATGCTATTATCTGTCCCTCCCTTTCTATTACGGCTCCTGTTCCTGAAACGCTCTGCTTCCCCTTCCTCCAGTGTAAAACTATCCCTGCCTTGCCCACTCCTTTTCCTGCAGCATGCCCGACTAGTGTTCAGACCATCATACCTCACAACAGTCACACCTAGCAGGCATCTGGCCGATTCAACCCGTCCTTTACTTCTTGCTGACAGCACATTGGCATTCCTTTATAGGAGTGCTAAGCGTCGCACGTGGCCGTGTAAAAAGGCTGAAGGGTTCATTTAATTCACTGGGCAAAAAAAGCTTTACCTTGAGGATTTATTTGGGAGGATCAGCAGCGTTCATTAAAAAATTTCAGATGTTGGGGGTCATTTATAGAGATGATCGAATTTTCCGCTTATGAAATTCGTTCACACTTTGTTTGGTGGTAAAAGCAGAATTGTGTTATGGATTTAGTTACCACGGACCATAACGCAATTCTATGATGGACTGCCTTCATTCCGTCATGATAGAAATCTATGGGCTGCAAAACGGATCCGTCCCGTTTGCGCTATGCGGGAAAGGAACACATAACAGAAACGGGACGGATCCGTTTTGCAGGCCATAGATTTCTATTATGACGGAATGAATAACGGAATACCTCTAAGGCTATCATAGAATTGTGTTATGGTCCGTGGTAACTAAATCCATAACACAATTCTGCTTTTACCACCAAACAAAGTGTGAACGAATTTTTAAAATATGAAATTCACTTATCTCTAGTCATTTACTAAAGAATGGTGCTTCACATGCCAGTCTTAGTAGGAAGGCGTAAGATGCGGCCTCTCAACTCTTAATAAATTTGTCGCATACGATGTCCGTGTGCCAGAAACGGAAAATCTTTTCTGGTGTAAATCATAGTAAATACCCTCTTTGGGAAGCTCTGCTGACTTTTAAGAAGGTGCTAAGAGTGGAGTAGAAACTCAAAACGCAGTTTTCTAAACAATATGCAATTTTTGTACATCACAAAACTGGCATACACGTTTTATAAATGTCCCCGCTTTGACATGAAGGTGGTGTAGGACTCTAGTCCTGCTGTAAAACACATGGCGTCACCCAGAAATAACAGCAGTAGGTTACATGTACTGTATTTGTTAAGACTATAGTGAATACTTCTAGAAATTAGTTTTTTATTATTTTAATTGGTATTAAATGATTTTTGTATGATTACGACAATTCCACAAAGCAACCAACTTGGTTACATCAGTCATACAAATGGATTGATACATTTCATTCTCTATACGTGTCTTGCTGCATGAAAGCAAAATTCTATGTTCTGGAGTCTGTAAAAACTACGTGACAACAGCTTAGGGTACTTTCACACTGGCGTTTTTCTTTTGCAGCATAAAGTTCTGTCGTCGGGGCTCTATGCCGGAAAGAAACGCTTCAGTTACAGATAATACAACCTCATGCATCCGTTTGAACGGATCCGCTTGTATTAACTGTAACTATTTTTTAACCTTGTCAAAACTGATACGTTTTGAATTCCATTGAAAGTCAATCTGTTTTCTATTGTGGCAGAATGTGCAGAAAACGTCCCCATTGACTTACATTGTGGGTCATGACGGATCCGTTTTGCTCCGCATCCCAGGGCGGAAAGAAAACCACAGCATGCTGCGGAATTTTCTCCGTCCAAAAAACGGTCACATACTGAGCGGAAGACATCCCGAACGGATTTCTCTCCATTCAGAATGCATGGGATAATACTGATCAGTATTCTTCCGGCATAGAGCCCCGACGACGGAACTCTATGCCGGAAAACAAAAACGCCAGTGTGAAAGTACCCAAGGCTACTTCCACATCTGCAATTTTGCTGTCCGGTTTTGAAAAATGAAAAGAAATCCCACACCAGATAATGAAATAATTTGTATTTAATCTTTTGCATACATTTATACACTGTCAACTTTACAAACTGAAATGACTACTGTATCAGATGATTTGTATTAAACATTGAAACACAGTACATGGGATTTATAAACTGTGAGAGTCCGCGACGCCTTGAATGTTTAACTGTAAGCTGTCTACTTTGTAGCGGCAGTAACTACAACAACGGCATGCCGTTAAACAGTAGAGAGGACGCAGCACTCAGATTGGTGAGTGCGACAGGAAACTAGAAGGTTCAGCTCCTGGAGTTCTGCAGAGCAGCTACGAGAGTTTTATTGTACTCTGCTATCTGCTTAGTTACATTCTTCATCACTTGCTTGTAGTCACTCTCTTGGCTCTTTGAAGCTATGACTGCATAGAGATGTCAAGGAGATATTTTTTTTTAACTTTTTTACTTGAATTACATTGCGAGAACTCAGACGGAGGATCAGGGAACATATATTGGGTATTGAAGCAGCAAGGGAGGAGAAAGACGGTGGCAAATTAAAAATGATCCCTGGACATTTTAAAGGTTTTTTTTTTATTATAACTATTTTTTTTAATAATGCCCCCAGCCTACCTCCTGAAAAATAAGATTCATACTTGCCTACTCCATGTTGCTCCTGTCCGCCGCACTGCCTCTGCTCTTTCTATCTTCAGGTTTCGGCACTATGGGCGTGGTCACATGCACTGCTCCAACCAATGACTGGCTTTAGTAGTGATGTGGCCACAAGAAGCACATTCCTGCTGAAGCCTGTCATTGGCTGGAGTGGTGCATGTGACCACGTCCATAGTGCGGAAACCTGAATATGGGGAGAGCGGAGGCAGGAGAGAGGACCGGAGCGACGTGGAGCAGGTAAGTATGAATCTTCTTTTTCCGGAGGCAGTCTGGGGGTATTACTTCAAATATAGTTATAACCAGAAAACCCCTTTAATGGAAACCAACACCATGAAAATGTGAAGTAAACTGCAGGCGGCAGGTTATAGAGCAGAAGGAGCTGGGGCAGACTGATACATGGCTCTGTTTCAATTCCTGCTTTGACGTCATGGTGGTGGGTCCTAATAGTGACTGAGAGCTATATCTGTATACACAGTCATAGAGGGAAGGCTGTCATCACTGATAGGACCTCCTCCTCCATACAGCTATCTCTGTATACACAGTCAAAGAGGGAAGGCTGTCATCACTGATAGGACCTCCTCCTCCATACAGCTATCTCTGTATACACAGTCATAGAGGGAAGGCTGTCATCACTGATAGGACCTCCTCCTCCATACAGCAATATGTGTATATACAGTCATAGAGGGAAGGCTGTCATTACTGATAGGACCTCCTCCTCCATACAGCTATCTCTGTATACACAGTCATAGAGGGAAAGCTGTCATCACTGATAGGACCTCCTCCTCCATACAGCTATCTCTGTATACACAGTCATAGAGGGAAGGCTGTCATCACTGATAGGACCTCCTCCTCCATACAGCTATCTCTGTATACACAGTCATAGAGGGAAGGCTGTCATCACTGATAGGACCTCCTCCTCCATACAGCTATCTCTGTATACACAGTCATAGAGGGAAGGCTGTCATCACTGATAGGACCTCCTCCTCCATACAGCTCTCTCTGTATACACAGTCATAGAGGGAAGGCTGTCATCACTGATAGGACCTCCTCCATACAGCTATCTCTGTATACACAGTCATAGAGGGAAGGCTGTCATCACTGATAGGACCTCCTCCTCCATACAGCTATCTCTGTATACACAGTCATAGAGGGAAGGCTGTCATCACTGATAGGACCACCTCCTCCATACAGCTATGTCTGTATACACAGTCATAGAGGAAAGGCTGTCATCACTGATAGGACCTCCTCCTCCATACAGCTATCTCTGTATACAGTCATAGAGGGAAGGCTGTCATCACTGATAGGACCTCCTCCTCCATACAGCTCTCTGTATACACAGTCATAGAGGGAAGGCTGCCAATCACTGATAGGACCTCCTCCTCCATACAGCTCTCTCTGTATACACAGTCATAGAGGGAAGCCTGTCAGTCACTGATAGGACCTCCTCCTCCATACAGCAATCTCTGTATACACAGTCATAGAGGGAAGGCTGTCAGTCACTGAGAGGACCTCCTCCTCCATACAGCTCTCTCTGTATACACAGTCATAGAGGGAAGGCTGTCATCACTGATAGGACCTCCTCCTCCATACAGCTATCTCTGTATACACAGTCATAGAGGGAAGGCTGTCATCACTGATAGGACCTCCTCCTCCATACAGCTATCTCTGTATACACAATCATAGAGGGAATGCTGTCATCACTGATAGGACCTCCTCCTCCATACAGCTATCTCTGTATACACAGTCATAGAGGGAAGGCTGTCCTCACTGATAGGACCTCCTTCTCCATACAGCTCTCTGCATACACAGTCATAGAGGGAAGCCTGTCATCACTGATAGGACCTCCTCCTCCATACAGCAATCTCTTTATACAGAATCATAGAGGGAAGGCTGTCATCACTGATAGGACCTCCTCCTCCATACAGCTACCTCTGTATACACAGTCATAGAGGAAAGGCTGTCATCACTGATAGAACCTCCTCCTCCATACAGCTATCTCTGTATACACAGTCATAGAGGGAAGGCTGTCAGTCACTGATAGGACTGCCTCCTCCATACAGCTATCCCTGTATACACAGTCATAGAGGGAAGGCTGTCAGTCACTGATAGGACCTCCTCCTCCATACAGCTATCTCTGTATACACAGTCATAGAGGGAAGGCTGTTAATCACTGATAGGACCTCCTCCTCCATACAGCTCTCTCTGTATACACAGTCATAGAGGGAAGGCTGTCATCACTGATAGGACCTCCTCCTCCATACAGCTCTCTGTATACACAGTCATAGTGGGAAGGCTGTAATCACTGATAGGACCTCCTCCTCCATACAGCTCTCTCTGTACACACAGTCATAGAGGGAAGGCTGTCATCACTGATAGAACCTCCTCCTCCATACAGCTCTCTGTATACAGAGTCATAGAGGGAAGGCTGTCATCACTGATAGGACCTCCTCCTCCATACAGCTCTCTGTATACACAGTCATAGTGGGAAGGCTGTAATCACTGATAGGACCTCCTCCTCCATACAGCTCTCTCTGTATACACAGTCATAGAGGGAAGGCTGTCATCACTGATAGGACCTCCTCCTCCATACAGCTCTCTGTATACACAGTCATAGAGGGAAGGCTGTCATCACTGATAGGACCTCCTCCTCCATACAGCTCTCTCTGTACACACAGTCATAGAGGGAAGGCTGTCATCACTGATAGGACCTCCTCCTCCATACAGCTCTCTGTATACACAGTCATAGAGGGAAGGCTGTCATCACTGATAGGACCTCCTCCATACAGCTCTCTCTGTATACACAGGCATAGAGGGAAGGCTGTCATCACTGATAGGACCTCCTCCTCCATACAGCTCTCTGTATACACAGTCATAGAGGGAAGGCTGTCATCACTGATAGGACCTCCTCCTCCATACAGCTCTCTGTATACACAGTCATAGAGGGAAGGCTGTCATCACTGATAGGACCTCCTCCTCAATACAGCTCTCTCTGTATACACAGTCATAGAGGGGAGGCTGTCATCACTGATAGGACCTCCTCCTCCATACAGCTATCTCTGTATACACAGTCATAGAGGGAAGACTGTCAGTCACTGATAGGACCTCTTCCTCCATACAGCTATTTCTGTATACACAGTCATAGAGGGAAGGCTGTCAGTCACTGATAGGACCTCCTCCTCAATACAGCTCTCTCTGTATACACAGTCATAGAGGGGAGGCTGTCATCACTGATAGGACCTCCTCCTCCATACAGCTATCTCTGTATAAACAAATTGCTGCAGCGCTCACCTCCACCCTTTAGCTCTGGAAGCACGGATGAGAGACCCGAACCAGGTCCTTGCGGTATACTCATAGAAAAAAATCCAATCCAGCTTCTCTTAAACCGATTCCTTTATTGAGTTCTTGTCATACGTAAAATCCACGGACAATGTCAGAGTACACAGCAAGGTGACGCTGTCATCGACTTACAGAATCATGCCCTTCATCAGATGGGGATTTTACGTATACAAGAAATCAATAAAGGAATCGGTTTTAAGGAAAGCTGGATTGGATTTTTTTCTAGCAATCTCTGTATACACAGTCATAGAGGTAAGGCTGTCAGTCACTGATAGGACCTCCTCCTCCATACAGCTACTGTACCTCTGTATACACAGTCATAGTGGGAAGGCTGTCATCACTGATAGGACCTCCTCCTCCATACAGCTATCTCTGTATACACAGTCATAGAGGGAAGACTGTCATCACTGATAGGACCTCCTCCTCCATACAGCAATCTCTGTATACACAGTCATAGAGGGAAGGCTGTCATCACTGATAGGACCTCCTCCTCCATACAGCTATCTCTGTATACACAGTCATAGAGGGGAGGCTGTCAGTCACTGATAGGACCTCCTCCTCCATACAACTATCTCTGTAAACACAGTCATAGAGGGAAGACTGTCAGTCACTGATAGGACCTCCTCCTCTATACAGCTATCTCTGTATACACAGTCATAGAGGGAAGGCTGTCATCACTGATAGCTGTATGGAGGAGGAGGTCCTAACAGTGACTGACAGCATTCCCTCTATGACTGTGTATACAGAGATAGCTGTATGGAGGAGGAGGTCCTAACAGTGACTGACAGCATTCCCTCTATGACTGTGTATACAGAGATAGCTGTATGGAGGAGGAGGTCCTATCTCTATATACACAGTCATAGTCCAAAAACAGAGCCTGGAAATTATAGGCCGGTAAGTTTAACATCTATTGTTGGTAAACTGTTTGAAGGGTTTCTAAGAGATGCTATTTTGGAGTATCTCAATGAAAATAAGCAAATAACGCCATATCAGCATGGCTTCATGAGGGATCGGTCATGCCAAACAAATTTAATCAGCTTCTATGAGGAGGTAAGTTCTAGACTTGACAGCGGCGAATCAATGGATGTCGTATATCTGGACTTCTCCAAAGCATTTGACACCGTACCTCATAAAAGGTTAGTATATAAAATGAGGATGCTCGGACTGGGAGAAAATGTCTGTATGTGGGTAAGTAACTGGCTGAGTGACAGAAAACAGAGGGTGGTTATTAACGGTAGATACTCAGATTGGGTCACTGTAACTAGTGGGGTACCTCAGGGGTCAGTATTGGGCCCTATTCTCTTCAATATATTTATTAATGATCTTGTAGAAGGCCTGCACAGTAAAATATCTATTTTTGCAGATGACACTAAACTGTGTAAAGTAATTAACACTGAAGAGGACAGTTTTCTGCTACAGAGGGATCTGGATAGATTGGGGGCTTGGGCAGAAAAATGGCAGATGAGGTTTAACACTGACAAATGTAAAGTTATGCACATGGGAAGGAATAATACAAGTCACCCGTACATATTAAATGGTAAAACACTCAGTAACACTGACATGGAAAAGGATCTAGGAATTTTAATAAACAGCAAATTAAGCTGCAAAAACCAGTGTCAGGCAGCTACTGCCAAGGCCAATAAGATAATGGGTTGCATCAAAGGGGCATAGACGCCCGTGATGAGAACATAGTCCTACCACTTTACAAATCACTGGTTAGACCACACATGGAGTACTGTGTACAGTTCTGGGCTCCTGTGAACAAGACAGACATAGCAGAGCTGGAGAGAGTTCAGAGGAGGGCAACTAAAGTAATAACTGGAATGAGGGATCTACAGTACCCTGAAAGGTTATCAAAATTAGGGTTATTCACTTTAGAAAAAGGACGACTGAGGGGAGATCTAATAACTATGTATAAATATATCAGGGGTCAGTACAGAGATCTGTCCCATCATCTATTTATCCCCAGGACTGTGACTGTGACAAGGGGACATCCTCTGCGTCTGGAGGAAAGAAGGTTTGTACACAAACATAGAAAAGGATTCTTCACTGTAAGAGCAGTGAGACTATGGAACTCTCTGCCTGAGGAGGTGGTGATGGTGAGTACAATAAAGGAATTCAAGAGGGGACTGGATTTATTTCTGGAGTGTAATAATATTACAGGCTATAGGTACTAGAGAGGGGTCGTTGATCCAGGGAGTTATTCTGATTGCCTGATTGGAGTCAGGAAGGAATTTTTTTTTCCCCTTAAGTGAGGAAAATTGGCTTCTGCCTCACAGGGGTTTTTTGCCTTCCTCTGGATCAACTGGTAGGAAACAGGCCGAACTGGATGGACAAATGTCTTTTTTCGGTCTTATATACTATGTTACTATGTTACTATAGAGGGAATGCTGTCAGTCACTGTTAGGACCTCCTCCTCCATACAGCTATCTCTGTATACACAGTCATAGAGGCAAGGCTGTCATCACTGATAGAACCTCCTCCTCCATACAGCTATCTCTGTATACACAGTCATAGAGAGGAGGCTGTCAGTCACTGATAGGACCTCCTCCTCCATACAGCTCTCTCTGTATACACAGTCATAGAGGGAAGGCTGTCAATCACTTATAGGACCTCCTCCTCCATACAGCTATCTCTGTATACACAGTCATAGAGGGAAGGCTGTCATCACTGATAGGACCTCCTCCTCCATACAGCTATCTCTGTATACAGAGTCATAGAGGGAAGGCTGTCATCACTGATAGGACCTCCTCCTCTATACAGCTATCTCTGTATACACAGTTATAGAGGGAAGTCTGTCAGTCACTGATAGGACCTCCTCCTCCATACAGCTATCTCTGTATACACAGTCATAGAGGGAAGGCTATCATCACTGATAGGACCTCCTCCTCCATACAGCTACCTCTGTATACACAGTAATAGAGGGGAGGCTGTCATCACTGATAGGACCTCCTCCTCCATACAGCTATCTCTGTATACACAGTCATAGAGGGAAGCCTGTCATCACTGATAGGACCTCCTCCTCCATACAGCTACCTCTGTATACACAGTCATAGAGGGAAGGCAGTCAATCACTGATAGGACCTCCTCCTCCATACAGCTATCTCTGCATGACACAGTCATAGAGGGAGGCTGTCAGTCACTGATAGGACCTCCTCCTCCATACAGCTATCTCTGTATACACAGTCATATGAGGGAAGGCTGTCATCACTGATAGGACCTCCTCCTCCATACAGCTATCTCTGTATACACAGTCATAGAGGGCAGGCTGTCATCACTGATAGGACCTCCTCCTCCATACAGCTATCTCTGTATACACAGTCATAGAGGGGAGGCTGTCAGTCACTGATAGGACCTCCTCCTCCATACAGCTATGTCTGTATACACAGTCATAGAGGGAAGGCTGTCATCACTGATAGGACCTCCTCCTCCATACAGCTATCTCTGTATACACAGTCATAGAGGGAAGGCTGTCATCACTGATAGAACCTCCTCCTCCATACAGCTATCTCTGTATACACAGTCATAGAGGGAAGGCTGTCAGTCACTGATAGGACCGCCTCCTCCATACAGCTACCTCTGTATACACAGTCATAGAGGGAAGGCTGTCATCACTGATAGGACCTCCTCCTCCATACAGCTATCTCTGTATACACAGTCATAGAGGGAAGGCTGTCATCACTGATAGGACCTCCTCCTCCATACAGCTACCTCTGTATACACAGTCATAGAGGGAAGGCTGTCAGTCACTGATAGGACCTCCTCCTCCATACAGCTATCTCTGTATACACAGTCATAGAGGGAAGACAGTCATCACTGATAGGACCTCCTCCTCCATACAGCTATCTCTGTATACAGTCATAGAGGGAAGGTTGTCATCACTGATAGGACCTCCTCCTCCATACAGCTATGTCTGTATACACAGTCATAGAGGGAAGACTGTCAGTCACTGATAGGACCTCCTCCTCCATACAGCTCTCTCTGTATACACAGTCATAGAGGGAAGGCTGTCATCACTGATAGGACCTCCTCCTCCATACAGCTATCTGTGTATATACAGTCATAGAGGGAAGGTTGTCATCACTGATAGGACCTCCTCCTCCATACAGCTATGTCTGTATACACAGTCATAGAGGGAAGACTGTCAGTCACTGATAGGACCTCCTCCTCCATACAGCTCTCTCTGTATACACAGTCATAGAGGGAAGGCTGTCATCACTGATAGGACCTCCTCCTCCATACAGCTATCTGTGTATATACAGTCATAGAGGGAAGGCTGTCATTACTGATAGGACCTCCTCCTCCATACAGCTATCTCTGTATACACAGTCATAGAGGTAAGGCTGTCATCACTGATAGGACCTCCTCCTCCATACAGCTATCTCTGTATACACAGTCATAGAGGGAAGGCTGTCAGTCACTGATAGGACCTCCTCCTCCATACAGCTATCTCTGTATACACAGTCATAGAGGTAAGGCTGTCATCACTGATAGGACCTCCTCCTCCATACAGCTCTCTGTATACACAGTCATAGTGGAAAGGCTGTCAGTCACTGATAGGACCTCCTCCTCAATACAACTATCTCTGTAAACACAGTCATAGAGGGAAGGCTGTCAGTCACTGATAGGACCTCCTCCTCCATACAGCTCTCTCTGTATACACAGTCATAGAGGGAAGGCTGTCAGTCACTGATAGGACCTCCTCCTCCATACAGCTATCTCTGTATACACAGTCATAGAGGCAAGGCTGTCATCACTGATAGAACCTCCTCCTCAATACAGCTATCTCTGTATACACAGTCATAAAGGGAAGACTGTCATCACTGATAGGACCTCCTCCTCCATACAGCTATCTCTGTATACACAGTCATAGAGGGAAGGCTGTCATCACTGATAGGACCTCCTCCTCCATACAGCTCTCTGTATACACAGTCATAGTGGGAAGGCTGTCAGTCACTGATAGGACCTCCTCCTCCATACAGCTATCTCTGTATACACAGTCATAGAGGGAAGGCTGTCAATCACTGATAGGACCTCCTCCTCCATACAGCTATCTCTGTATACACAGTCATAGAGGGAAGGCTGTCATCACTGATAGGACCTCCTCCTCCATACAGCTATCTCTGTATACACAGTCATAGAGGGAAGGCTGTCAGTCACTGATAGGACCTCCTCCTCCATACAGCTATCTCTGTATACACAGTCATAGAGGGAGGCTGTCATCACTGATAGGACCTCCTCCTCCATACAGCTATCTCTGTATACACAGTCATAGAGGGAAGGCTGTCAGTCACTGATAGGACCTCCTCCTCCATACAGCTATCTCTGTATACACAGTCATAGAGGGAAGGCTGTCATCACTGATAGGACCTCCTCCTCCATACAGCTATCTCTGTATACACAGTCATAGAGGGAAGGCTGTCAGTCACTGATAGGACCTCCTCCTCCATACAGCTATCTCTGTATACACAGTCATAGAGGAAGGCTGTCAGTCACTGATAGGACCTCCTCCTCCATACAGCTATCTCTGTATACACAGTCATAGAGGGAAGGCTGTCATCACTGATAGGACCTCCTCCTCCATACAGCTATCTCTGTATACACAGTCATAGAGGGAAGGCTGTCATCACTGATAGGACCTCCTCCTCCATACAGCTATCTCTGTATACACAGTCATAGAGGAAGGCTGTCATCACTGATAGGACCTCCTCCTCCATACAGCTATCTCTGTATACACAGTCATAGAGGGAAGGCTGTCAGTCACTGATAGGACCTCCTCCTCCATACAGCTATCTCTGTATACACAGTCATAGATGGAAGGCTGTCAGTCACTGATAGGACCTCCTCCTCCATACAGCTATCTCTGTATACACAGTCATAGAGGGAAGGCTGTCATCACTGATAGGACCTCCTCCTCCATACAGCTATCTCTGTATACACAGTCATAGAGGGAAGGCTGTCATCACTGATAGGACCTCCTCCTCCATACAGCTATCTCTGTATACACAGTCATAGAGGGAAGGCTGTCAGTCACTGATAGGACCTCCTCCTCCATACAGCTATCTCTGTATACACAGTCATAGAGGGAAGGCTGTCATCACTGATAGGACCTCCTCCTCCATACAGCTATCTCTGTATACACAGTTATAGAGGGAAGGCTGTCAGTCACTGATAGGACCTCCTCCTCCATACAGCTATCTCTGTATACACAGTCATAGAGGGAAGGCTGTCATCACTGATAGGACCTCCTCCTCCATACAGCTATCTCTGTATACACAGTCATAGAGGAAGGCTGTCAGTCACTGATAGGACCTCCTCCTCCATACAGCTATCTCTGTATACACAGTCATAGAGGGAAGGCTGTCATCACTGATAGGACCTCCTCCTCCATACAGCTATCTCTGTATACACAGTCATAGAGGGAAGGCTGTCAGTCACTGATAGGACCTCCTCCTCCATACAGCTATCTCTGTATACACAGTCATAGAGGAAGGCTGTCATCACTGATAGGACCTCCTCCTCCATACAGCTACCTCTGTATACACAGTCATAGAGGGAAGGCTGTCATCACTGATAGGACCTCCTCCTCCATACAGCTATCTCTGTATACACAGTCATAGAGGAAGCCTGTCAATCACTGATAGGACCTCCTCCTCCATACAGCTATCTCTGTATACACAGTCATAGAGGGAAGGCTGTCATCACTGATAGGACCTCCTCCTCCATACAGCTATCTCTGTATACACAGTCATAGAGGGAAGGCTGTCAGTCACTGATAGGACCTCCTCCTCCATACAGCTATCTCTGTATACACAGTCATAGAGGGTAAGGCTGTCAGTCACTGATAGGACCTCCTCCTCCATACAGCTATCTCTGTATACACAGTCATAGAGGGAAGGCTGTCAGTCACTGATAGGACCTCCTCCTCCATACAGCTATCTCTGTATACACAGTCATAGAGGGAAGGCTGTCATCACTGATAGGACCTCCTCCTCCATACAGCTACTCTCTGTATACACAGTCATAGAGGGAAGGCTGTCATCACTGATAGGACCTCCTCCTCCATACAGCTACCTCTGTATACACAGTCATAGAGGGAAGACTGTCAATCACTGATAGGACCTCCTCCTCCATACAGCTATCTCTGTATACACAGTCATAGAGGGAAGGCTGTCAGTCACTGATAGGACCTCCTCCTCCATACAGCTATCTCTGTATACACAGTCATAGAGGGAAGGCTGTCAGTCACTGATAGGACCTCCTCCTCCATACAGCTATCTCTGTATACACAGTCATAGAGGGAAGGCTGTCATCATTGATAGGACCTCCTCCTCCATACAGCTCTCTCTATATACACAGTCATAGAGGGAAGGCTGTCAGTCACTGATAGGACCTCCTCCTCCATACAGCTATCTCTGTATACACAGTCATAGAGGGAAGGCTGTCAGTCACTGATAGGACCTCCTCCTCCATACAGCTATCTCTGTATACACAGTCATAGAGGGAAGGCTGTCATCACTGATAGGACCTCCTCCTCCATACAGCTATCTCTGTATACACAGTCATAGAGGGAAGGCTGTCAGTCACTGATAGGACCTCCTCCTCCATACAGCTATCTCTGTATACACAGTCATAGAGGGAAGGCTGTCAGTCACTGATAGGACCTCCTCCTCCATACAGCTATCTCTGTATACACAGTCATAGAGGGAAGGCTGTCATCACTGATAGGACCTCCTCCTCCATACAGCTATCTCTGTATACACAGTCATAGAGGGAAGGCTGTCAGTCACTGATAGGACCTCCTCCTCCATACAGCTATCTCTGTATACACAGTCATAGAGGAAGGCTGTCATCACTGATAGGACCTCCTCCTCCATACAGCTACCTCTGTATACACAGTCATAGAGGAAGGCTGTCATCACTGATAGGACCTCCTCCTCCATACAGCTATCTCTGTATACACAGTCATAGAGGGAAGGCTGTCATCACTGATAGGACCTCCTCCTCCATACAGCTACCTCTGTATACACAGTCATAGAGGGAAGGCTGTCATCACTGATAGGACCTCCTCCTCCATACAGCTCTCTCTGTATACACAGTCATAGAGGGAAGGCTGTCATCACTGATAGGACCTCCTCCTCCATACAGCTACCTCTGTATACACAGTCATAGAGGGAAGGTTGTCATCACTGATAGGACCTCCTACTCCATACAGCTACCTCTGTATACACAGTCATTGAGGGAAGACAGTCAATCACTGATAGGACCTCCTCCTCCATACAGCTATCTCTGTATACACAGTCATAGAGGGGAGGCTGTCATCACTGATAGGACCTCCTCCTCCATACAGCTACCTCTGTATACACAGTCATAGAGGGAAGACTGTCAGTCACTGATAGGACCTCCTCCTCCATACAGCTATCTCTGTATACACAGTCATAGAGGGAAGGCTGTCATCACTGATAGGACCTCCTCCTCCATACAGTTATCTCTGTATACACAGTCATAGAGGGAAGGCTGTCAGTCACTGATAGGACCTCCTCCTCCATACAGCTATCTCTGTATACACAGTCATAGAGGGAAGGCTGTCATCATTGATAGGACCTCCTCCTCCATACAGCTCTCTCTATATACACAGTCATAGAGGGGAGGCTGTCATCACTGATAGGACCTCCTCCTCCATACAGCTATCTCTGTATACACAGTCATAGAGGGAAGGCTGTCAGTCACTGATAGGACCTCCTCCTCCATACAGCTATCTCTGTATACACAGTCATAGAGGGAAAGCTGTCATCACTGATAGGACCGCGTCCTCCATACAGCTATCTCTGTATACACAGTCATAGAGGGAAGGCTGTCAGTCACTGATAGGACCTCCTCCTCCATACAGCTACCTCTGTGTACACAGTCATAGAGGGAAGGATGTCAATCACTGATAGGACCTTCTCCTCCATACAGCTCTCTCTGTATACACAGTCATAGAGGGAAGGCTGTTAATCACTGATAGGACCTCCTCCTCCATACAGCTATCTCTGTATACACAGTCATAGAGGGAAGGCTGTCATCACTGATAGGACCTCCTCCTCCATACAGCTATCTCTGTATACACAGTCATAGAGGGAAGGCTGTCAATCACTGATAGGACCGCCTCCTTGATTTCAACGTCCAGAATGAGCAGGGATATAAATTAGAATATTACCATTTATACTGAATCTTTCCCCATAAAAATATATATTTAATTTTGTTCAGCTCCTCCTGCTCTATTAGATGGTGCCTTTGGCTCACACACCATGGTCAATATGACAGGACTATTATCTGTAGTAATAGATGAGTAGTACAGCAGATAAGGTCCAGATTGCTATTTTTCCCTTTCCTACTTCCCCCCGTATACGTTAAATGGATGCCCCAGACTGATGCCCATATAGTGGCATCTGTTTACCATAGAGTTCCATTGTATAAAATAATTTAAAAAAAAAAGGAATTTTTTTTTTTTTACGGTTTCTGAGGGATGGAAGAATGTGATGTGCTTGTTACCTTTTTTTTTGTAATGTATATGTCAAATGGAGGCGTAAAACCTGAACACACCCACCCTGACAGTTTATTTTAGTGCAACTTTGAGAGTTGAAAGCGGGGGAATGAAGGGTAGTAGGAAAATACATATTTTACATTCCTTTACCGCAGTATTACTCGTGTATTATAGCAGATCATAGCCCAAGACGGGGGTGACAGATTCTCTTTAAAGAGGACCTGTCACCACTCCTGACGTGCCTGTTTTAATATCTTCATGTATTCCCCTTGTAATAACAATTCCGGAGCATCTATTCTTGTGTCATTCCTTTATTACTACTGCTAGAAGTTCTGAATGAATTGCTAGCAGTCTGCAGTAAGGGTACAGAGGGGGAGGTAACCAGTTGGGGGTGTGTACCTGCACAGGCTCACTCTATCCAATCAGTGCTGCCATTTTCAGACTGTGCTGGTACACACCCCCAACTGGTTACCTCCCCTCTGTACCCTTACTGCAGACTGCTATAAAAATACCAGCTCCAGGCGTGAGCAGACAGTCTATATGAAACGCAGGGCACATAAGCATTTTTTTGGCTCATTCATTAGGTGGTGATTTTTGTCTTTCTTGTTTCCTTTCAAAAACATAGCATGCTGTATCTCTTGCCTTTGTTCAGGCATTTTGCCAACAACTTCTCTATAGGGGAACGGCATGAAGAAATCACTAGCGGTAAGACACACTGGCCCAGATTTACTAATCCTAAAGATGGCGTACGCTTAGACAGGCTATCTAGACCTGCACCAATCACATCTTCCGGATTGTCCCTTTGTAGTGAGCTTCACCACAAAAAGCCTGTCCCCATATTGGAAAAAAGGGTAGAAATCCTAGATAACCCAAATTGTGCCACTTTTTACAAAGATTTTTGGCACAGACACATTAATAAATCTGGGCCAATGTGTGCAAAAATTGTCTGAAAAATCACCAAAAACCACCACCTTTGTTTAAAGGGAATCTGTCACTAGCTTTTACCCTTGTCAGCTAAACATATGCTGACATTAAGGGTCTCCATAGCAGTCCTAATGTGTTTTTATTTTAGATATCCAGGCTTATTTTTCAAAAACAGGTTTTACCTACCTGTCAATCATCAGACAGGAGCTCAGGGAGGTCTGGCCATGCAGGGTGCTCGTCCGCACTCTCCTCCGTCAGTGCGCCGCGCTCTCCCCCTGCGCCGCCTCCTAAATCGCAGTGCCGCCTCTCCTCCTTCCCTCGTCAAGAACCCGCGCGTGCACAGGGCACTGCGCGATGCGCCCGTACGGACTCCGGCAACCGGCTTCAGGAGCGGCGCATGCGCCGGCACCCTCGCTCCCTCCCTGGTATGACTGTACCCTGGCGCCAGCCTCTCAGAGCCCGCGAAGAGCAGCTCCCAGCGCACGCCGCGGGATCTTGACGGGGAAGGAGGGGGAGGGAGGGAGAGGGAGAGGCGGCACTGCGCTTTAGGAGGCGGCGCAGAGGTTTGGAGAGGCGGCGTGCGGCACTGACGGGGGAGGGTGCGGATGAACACCCTGCATGGCCAGACCTCCCCCTGGGCTCCTTATTCTGAGGATTGACAGGTGGGTAAAACCTGTTTTTTGAGAAAATAGAGCCTTGGATATCTAAAATAAAAACACATTAGGACTGCTATGGAGACCCTTAATGTCAGCATATGTTTAGCTGACAAGGGTAAAAGCTAGTGACAGATTCCCTTTAAAGTGCATGGAATTGAATGTTATGACAAATTGTTGAGGGGGAGATTGGAAGCATTTGCTGGCGCAGAGGGTGGTAAAGTGGATCTTTACATTAGATACTGGTACCCTACAGACCTGAATAACCAGTTATTCCGCTAACACAGTGGTGGCGAACCTATGGCCCTTGGGAAAAGTCTATGGTGTACCAATATGCCTTAGACTTTTCCTGCCATTCATCAGCGCAGGGCACGCTATGAATGGCGTAGGCAGTACACTGAATGCAGGCAGGTTATTACAGCTAAATGATAAAGTACATGGAAGATATACAGGGTGGAGACGTGTGGACTTGAATTATAGTAGCACATAGCTACCCTTTTATGTGTGAGACTCCTCCATACACAGGGCTGTCATTGCAATTACCTGATGTCCTGCACATTTTAACATTGGTGTGTACATTAGCACACAGTGTGCAACTTGAAATTTGAACAGCCTGACACAGGGGGAAGCAGCACGACACAATAGGAACGTGTGGACTTGATCTACGGTCGCACGTTGCTATATTTGATGTGTGGGGCTTCGTCCACACCTTAGGCTGACCAATAGCAATATATAGGAATTTACAGGACACCAGACTATATTAGCAAATATTTTCTGCCTATGATACATATGTTATCACTTCACCAGTAAGGAAACATCCTGTCCAGAACAATACTTTTTTATGATATCTAATCCGTTTTTCAAAAATTATTAGAATAAAAAGACCAATTTATTACCATACCTCTTGCATCTATATAATGTCAGAGCACTGAGTGCCCCCCACCTATTTGTCTGTTTCAATATAGTACCTTGTTTCACGGTTCATTTGGGAGAACCAAAGGGGCGAGCACCGTTAGGTCCTGATATACGTTTAGGTGAGCCACCAACAGATACACTTTTGACATGGAAGATATACTATACTGGACTGTAGTATTCAGGTTAGATTGCCGTGTTGGCACTTTGTGATAAATAAGTGGGTTTTGCGTTGCGTTATGGGCACTCGGTCTGTAAAAGGTTCGCCATCACTGCCCTAACCTAAGACTTAACAATAGAGTGAACAGTACTCTGATTTCCCGTTATCATTCTTCTCGTTTCTTTTTTGTAGATAACATTCTTGTTTTTAATGTGTACTTTATGTTGGTATTTTTAGATTTCCTATATGACAAATGCTGATACTGTATACCAGACGGAGACTTTTTACACATGAGGGACACATGGGGACAAGTCAATGTTGAACTGAGGGACTCGTTGCAGCCCCCTCTTCTATCTTCTAGGGGGTTATTCCTTTAAAGGGTTTCTGTCACCAGATTTGGGCATCATAAGCTGTCTGACATTAGCTATGTGCCAATGTCAGACCATCCTAATAATGTTAATCATATGCCCCTCTGACCTTTTATAAGGCTAAAAAACGTCTTTATATTATATGCAAATTAGCCTTTAGGAGCAGGGAGGGCGTTGCCCCTGCTCCTAGAGACTCCGTGTTCCCACCTGCGGCCACGCCCCTCTTCTTGTGATTGACAGGCCGGGCAGCGCAGCTCTCCTGCCTCCTGCACCGTCTGCCCTCCGAAATCCTGCGCCTGCGCCGTCCGCTTATGTATTCGGCGCAGGCGCAGTGAGCTGAGGATAGCTGTGCCTGCTGTCCTCAGCTCACTGCGCCTGCGCCAAATACACAAGCGGACGGCCCAGGCGCAGGATTTCGCTGTGCGCAGGATTTCGCTGTGCCTGCTGTCCTCAGCTCACTGCGCCTGCGCCGAATACACAAGCGGATGGCGCAGGCGCGGGATGCGGAAGGCAGACGGTGCCGGAGGCAGGAGAGCTGCGCCGCCCGGCCTGTCAATAACAAGAAGAGGTGGGCTGCAGGTGGGAACACGGAGCATCTAGGAGCAGGGACAACGCCCTACCTGCTCCTAGAGGCTAATTTTCTTATAATATAAAGATGTTTTTTAGCCTTATAAAAGGTCAGAGGGGCATATGATTTACATTATTAGGTTGGTCTGACATTGGCACCTAGCTAATGTCAGACAGCTTATGATGCCCAAATCTGGTGACAGAAACCCTTTAAGGGTTTTTTTGGAATTTTGATACTGATGACCTATCCTTATGACAGCTTCAAAATGATGCTGTGTAACAATAAAATGTTTATTTTATCGTACCCAATGTACTGAAACGCGTGGTCAACGGTTTCATTTTCCATGCAGAAAAAGAAGAAAGAACTGCAGGCAAACACTGTCTGCATATATACCGAAGGGAAAATCTTTTTGCATATGTCTAGTCTAATATACCCTACCTAGGTGCAATTCCCAACACCTACATTTTATGACCTGAGCAAGTGCATCACTGGAGACATAGAAAAAGCTTTAGTTTACATTGATGAGCGAACAGAGAACAAGGAAAACACAAAGAATGACTATGTCTTGCCAAGGGACAGCAGAATAATAAAATAGGTAAAGACTTTCTCATTTTACTAACTTGGAGAGTGGTTACTAGGGATAAGCGAATTAACTTCGGATGAAACATCCCAAGTCGATTTGCATAATACTTTGTTTGAATACCGTATGCAGCAAGTGCTCCGTACAGTATTAGAAGGTATTGGCTCATATGAGCCAAAGTTATTACTTCACCAAGTCTCGCGAGACTTCGCATAAATCAATTTCTACTGACGCTTTCTGACGCTCACTGGCTGCTGACTTCCTTACTGCACCTGCACGGCACACTGAATGGCATGGCGCAGGCGCGAGAATTACCATGCGCTCAGGGCCGGCAGGAGGATGCGAACGCTGCCTGGCCCTGTCAATCAAGACTTGGAGGGAGGTGACAGAGGTGGGAGAACAGAGCCTCTAGGAGCAGGGGCAACGCCCCCCTTCTCCTAGAGACTAATTTGCATATGATAAACGTTACATTTATGGAGTAACTGGGGCATAAATAAAACTAGGAATAGGCTAGTTAGGTTCAGCTGACATTAGCACATTGCTAATGTCAGCCAGTTTAATTTAGGTATTTCTGGTGACAGAAACCCTTTAATTAAATGCTAATGAATAAACTCAATCTCCCAACCGGACTACTGCAACATTCTCCTCTGTGGCCTCCTATCTAACACTCTTGCACCCCTCCAATCAACCTTCAGCTCTGCTGCCTGGTTAAGTCACCTCTCCTCGTGTTTCTATTCAACATTTCCCCTCTGCCAATGCCTTCACTGGCTTCCCATTGCCCAGTGAATACAGCTAAAAATATCATTCAAGGCTGTCCACAATGAGTCCCCTCCTTACATCTCTGACCTAGTCTCCCAATACATACCCACACCTAATCTCCAATTCTCATAAGACCTCTTTCTCTGCTCGCCTCTTGTCTGCCACTCACAAAATTGTCTTCAAGGTTTCTCATGTTTTCTCATACTCTGGAACCTGTTGCTCCAGCACACCAGACTCTCTCTACCATCCAAACGTTCAAAAGAACCTGAAAAGTGACCTCTTCAGGAAAGCCTACAACCTGCAATAACACAGACGCCACTACACTGCCATCTGACCAGCTTCTACCCTCACCTTCCCTCTTCTCTCGTAGACTGTAAGCCCACGTGGGCAGGGTCTCAATGGTTAATGTAATATTTAAATCTCTTTGCATTATTATTTATTTGAAAGGGATTACATATGAAAAGGATACATTCTTTCATCACAAAGTTGTTCTGCTCGTGCTGTTGCCATTTTCTTTCCAGATTTGTGAGCTGTGAATACAGAATAAACAAAAAAACTATTTATGTACAAACTCAGCTTTTGGGGAACGAGAATCCATTATATGGTCCTAGTGTCAGGAAGATTAGTATGACATTTAGTGATTTTTGCAAGACTTAAAATTGATGGCCTGTCCTTTGGATGGGACATCAATGTTTGATCTTCGTCGATTAGCTGGAGAGCCTTCATGGTTTATGCATGCATAATGGCTCGTCCATAAGGGTGGTTGTGCCTTGCACTACTGCTCAGTCCATTGAAGTGCATAGGTCTGAGCTGTAGTACCACCTGCAGCCATGCCTCTATACACAATCAAAGGTCAGACCCCCATGATAAGTGTTTGAAGCATAGGCTCAAACTCGGAGTTCCAGGGAACTTCTCCAATACTTGTTTGTGATACTCCATTGCATGCACAGCTCTAAATCATATGAGGGGATGTTATACGACCCCAGAACGCATTACTCTAACGTTCCATAATACAGCAAATGGAGTAAAAGCCATGAGCCAGGATCACGCAGAGTTTGCCCTGTCAGTCACCTGAGAGTGTGTCTCATTATCCTGCAGTTGGGATTTCAGCTTATCATTCTCAGCATTCAGTTGTGCCATCGTCTTCTTAAAGGTGTCTCTGCGTTTGGTTAGAATTATTTTATCTTCTTGGAGTTTCTGATAAAATAAACAATTTCCAGTTACAGTCTGTTACCTGAATTCATGTAACCTCCTGCCATTCTCTGGTGCCTGATAGTTTACCCCCCTTGGTACTTTTAGCTGTCCATAAGGTAGGTAGTTGAGGTTTGCAGCACTATGCCTATTACTGTATATAGAGCACTCAGGACGCAATAACCTAGCTGATAAATTCGCTTTAGAAGGGTATTCCCATCTTAAACATTTATGGCCTATCCTAAGGATATTCTCCTCTGGAAATCTCAGGAGAGCAGTAGTCTGCTGACCCATGTTTGCTGGTCCCTGCCTTCTCCATGGAGTTTAATGGAAAGATGGCTGAGCTGGTGCATGACCCTCTCCATTTAGATCTATGAGAGTTACATAAAGGGCAGAACGAGCTATCTCTGTATGTTGGTGGGCAGTTTAGATGATGATATTAATTCATTAGATATCAGTTTGGTTGCAGACAGAGCTCATGCACACAGATGTGTGTTCCCCCTGCCCGTATTGCGGCCCACAAACAGCAGGTCTGCAAAATACTGGCACCGGCTGTGTGCGCTCCATATCACGGATGTGGAACTATTCACTTAAATGGGTCTGCAATCCGCAAGATACGGAGTGGTGCGGCGTGGAAGCCCATGGAAGCACTATGGAGAGCAGGATTTCGGTCCGTGCCTCCGCACTGCAAAAAAATAGAACATGTTCAAGTGAATGGGTCCGCAAACGGCAGGTACATGGCTGGTGCCCGTGCACTGCAGACCGCTATTTCCGCTTCTAACCATCAATGGTGGATGATATTGAAAGCATAACTGGTAATGGGAAATGCAAATCCATCTTTTCAAACTTTATACACATAGCCTTTCCTATCTGCAGCAAAGTGGTTACGGTGGAGATATACTGCTGGGATGGAGAATTGCAAACACTGTCACAAAAATTATGTAAAATGAAAGAACTGCTTGATGCTATGTATTTATAATACACAACTGACACTGCATCATAGGTATAAGATATTGCGGAATACAGTATATTGGTATATAGGGGGTGTTCCAAGTGCTATTGCCTGGTTTCAGTGCGCTGCGGTCTATGTAATCAGCTGATTGGTGGGGGTCAGTGCTGGAAGCTGGACCCCCATTGATTTGATGCTGATGGTCTATCTTATGCTACATTCACATGTGTGGTAGCCTGATCTGGCAGGCTTTTCCAGCAGCTGGTCACAGTTTACTGTATCCCGCATTGATGGATACTGCCGTTCACTGCTGGACCTGTTGCACAGTTTCTGCCAGGCTGAAATCCAGCACTCATCACAGAAAGCAACTAAAAATCTTGGACAATTCCTACAATGTGTTAAAATGAAATAAATAAATAGATAAATCATAATCATACCTTACTCCAGCCCTGGATACAGCATTTGACTGCTGCCGCCAATCACAATCCACAGTGGTCTACAGCTGAGAATAGTGAGATTGGCTGCAGCGGCGAGGTTTTCAGCAGCAGGAGTACTTAAGGAACACCACAGAAAATGGTGCTGAAGTAAGGGGTGAGCATATCATTTTTTTATTTTAAGATGTATATATATATATATACTTCAGATGACACGGTCCCTGTGCGCAGCTAGGAGCCAGACTGGGAGGAGGGCCCTGGTAACAGTTCGGGTGAGCTCTAGCGCCACACATCTTTCTCCCCGCTTATACCTGGAGCAGAGTAAACATAGTACCCAATTACCGGTACCTTTTTCTTGTCTTCTGCTGAGGCCCTGAGGGCATCCAAGTCGCTGTATGTTTTTAATTCTTCAGACATTTGCTGGATTTTCTCCTTCAGGGATGTCATCTCGCTGTTTATCTTGGACTCCAGCTGCTCCACCTTCTGAAGATCCTGTTGTAAACGCTGGCTCTCTAAGGGAACGGACAGAATTCAGGATTAAACATTGATTTAACCTTTTCCAATTAGACGGTAGGCGCGATGGAAAATACGAGCTTCAATTGTCATTGTTTTCCATGATGCATTCAAAACATATGCATATGATACCAATAAACAGGTGTAAAGGAAAACATTGAAAAAATGCCACACTTTGCAAAAAAATCTATGTATTATTTGAAAGGTATTGCTAAAACGGAGGAGCTGAGCAGATTGATACATAGCTTTGTGGCAAATTGTAGATTTTATTTTATTCATTTAAATCTCTGTTCTCTCTAGGCTTAGGAGTCAAGTGGGCGGTCCTACTCAGTAACATAGTTTTCCCTGTATGAGCACACGTACAGGGGTAGCAGTCAAGCATTGAGATGAATCGCATACTGGAGTGGGAAGGGGTTAACACTTGAAAAATGACTGAAATCTTCTGTTCTGCCTCATACTGTTGAAGTGACTGCTATAAAACCGTAACAAACCAGAAGGTAAATATAGGAAACCCTGTGCGGTTTATACTTCTACATGGTTACAGAAGTCACTAAAGAAATTCCTCCTCGTCAGTAACTAGTAGTCCTCGTCCTAATGATAACATTGCACGGTCACTAACAGGCTTCCAGTCAGAAACCCTCCGAAAATGTAGAAATGTTCAAGCCAAATGCCGGGGACTTGAAACTCCATGATGTATATAGAAATGATTTCCCATTGCCATATACATACTGAATGTCGTGCAGAAAAACTGAAATTGACATTTTTCTTGGACAGGATAGAGGACGGCTGCCACTATAGATCGGGAAAAATCACAGCGTATCTGTAAGTAAATATTACTCAAGTTCAGAACTCGGACTCTGTTCTAGTTTGTTTTGGTGATGTCCCATTGGGTATACTACAGTAAAATATCACAAACTAAAAATAAGAAAATCGGCAGCAAAAACTAAACAAGAACAAGTCTTTGAAAAACAGTGCCAGGCATCAGAAGCTTTTACTCCACTCTGCTGAGAACATACTGTATCACTACAACCATAATGACATGCTTCGCCCTGACACGACTTAGAAATCAGCCTATGAGCATTATAATTTATCTTAATCTAACAGGGCTAGCAAAGAAGTTGCTGCTAAAGAATAAAAACTAAATAATAACTGTAGTCAGGAAGAGGATACAGGCCGGTTCCTTGAGATATGCTGAGAAGTGGCAGAAGGTATGTACAAAGCAATCCAGCCTGAGACCAAACTTCATGACCCCAGAAAAAAACATCTGTGGAACAATAGCATTAGTGAAATTGTTTACTCTGGGCAGCTTCCTTTTTCTTCTGCGGAGCTGCTGATGATTTTTTTTCTTTCACCGGCAAGCCATTAAAAGATGCTTAGATCAAATTTCACCTAGGCTACCACTGTTTGGATCCAAATCTAAGTGTCTGGCTGCAAACACGCTCCACTGCAATGAACGCATGCTGACGAATGAGACACCAGTTTATTTAAACCATCCACATTTATATCTACTTATAATAACCTTGCCCTGAGAAAAAATCAGCTCCATTTTACTGGAACTTTGTTAAAAGGGTTGTCTCATCTGAGACATTGGTGGCATGTGCGACTGCCGAAAATAGCCGAGTGCTGGCTTGGCTATTTCTGGCAGTCCCATCGAAGTGAACGGAGCATTGACCGCACGTGTATGGTGCGCTCTCCATTAATCTCTATTGGACTTCCGAAAATAGCCGGCTATATTCGGAAGTCCCATAGAAATTTATGGAAAGAGTGCTGCGCGTAGACTGCAATAGTCTACTGATTGCATGTTCCAAGTCCCCTAAGGGCACTAAAAATTAAACTTAAGAAAATATGTATTGTGAGGCAGTGACAGGCCTCATGTCTGATAGAAGAGAGGAATGGCAGGATTATCCATCTCTTTCCCATCAGTGGGCAGGTCTGAGGCAGCAACAGGTGCCACAATCAAGAGAGCATAAAGCTGTCCTCACAGTGAGATGGGTGTGTCCTGTGAGGTACAGAAGCCTGGAGTGGTTCTGTGTGTGGTTTGATCTGGGAGCGCTGAGAGACCACAAGGCTGGGAGTAGCCTGAAGTTTGGGGGGTCCCGCGACGCCTAGGGATAAGGGTCGCATGGTCAGCGTCGGGCGGACGACTGGACCACAATCCCCCAAAAGACACCGGTGAGGTAACAGCCAGGAGGCTGATGGACATTGGGCTGGGAAAGCCGCATGGGTGCCGTGTGTGTGAACAGTGTCTTAGGTGAGTCAGGGACACACTGTGTTAAGTTAGAGCCCAGCCGGGCAGGTGTTTGTTTTGAATTTCATTTATTTATGTTGATGCTGGGACAATAAAGCGATGTTTTGGCCCCTAAAGCTGCGGTGGACGACTATCTGTATGTGAACGATCCTCGAGACCAGAGCTAACCCCCCACAGTATACATAAAAAGGTAAAAAAAATAAAAAATAAAACCCTTTCCAAATTATGCGTATAAAAATCAACAAAATAATCATCATTGGTATCTCCATGTCCGAACTATTAAAATAGAAAAATACCTATCCTGTGTGGTGATATAGAATAGACTCTATTCTATATCATTATCTTGGCCTGGGAACCATCTCCCCTCACCCACGATAATCACACACCGGAGTATTATCCAACCCTCGAACTAGGGGTGGGACGATATGGCGATATAGACGATATGCGATATGAATTTGTGCCACGATATCGATTTTGTCTATATCGCCATATCGCGGTAGAACATGGTATGCGCCGCTCTCGGCACATACCATGTTCTCCTGAGCCGGCACAGTGGAGAAGGAGGGAGTCCCTCCCTCCCCACTGAGAGCCGCCAATGAGAGAGGAGGAGGGGAGGGACTGTAGCCACTGCTACCAATGAGAGCGGAGGAGGGGAGGGACTGTGGCCTGTGGCAGAACGTCACAGGCAGGGAGAAGGAACGCCCAGGGAGAGAAGATGATGTCTCCTCCCTGGTGTTCCCACCATGTGACGGGGGCCAGAGCGGGCGAGCGGAGCCCCTCATACATAATAGTAAGTGCCCCCTATGTGCCCCTAATTAAAGGTCGTATATGCCTGCATGTGCCGGCCATATATCATACCAGCTTCTATGACTGCCTGCTGCGATCCGCCGCAATTAACCCCTCAGAACCTGAGGGGTTAGTGTGGTGAATCGCAAGTGCAATCACAGAGAGCCAGTATGGTATATGGCCGGCACATGCAGGCTATGTTTCTATTCACTTATTGGTGGCACAGTGGCCCCCCTTCATTGGTGGCAGTGGCAGTTGTGATCGGAGCCCCAGCAGTGTAATCCTGGGGCTCCGATCGGTTACCATGGCAGCCAGGACACTACTGATGTCCTGGCTGCTATGAGTCAGCTCCCTGCTGCTGTGTGCACAGAGCACAGGGCAGCAGGGACAGTGTCAAGTCCTATTTACCCTAATAGAGATCTATCAGGGTGAATAGCACAAGAGTTCTAGCCCCTAAAGGAGGCTAAATAGTTATTAAATAAAAAGTTGAAGGAAAAAAAAACAAAAAAGTTTAACAACCCCCCCTCCAATATAGAAAATTTATATCGCAATATATATCGCATATCGCACATGCTTCATATTATATCGCAATATAAATTTTAGGCCATATCGCCCACCCCTACCTCGAACATAATATCCTGTGTGGTGAACATCATAATCCTGAAAAAATGGAAAGATTTTGGACACTTTGCCCGACCAAAAACTGATTAAAAGTTCTGCAATTGGAAACATACAAAATTATAGGTAGAGATGAGCGAATTTCAGGTTATGAAATTCGTTCACGCTTCGTTTACTGGTAAAAGGTGAATTGCGTTATGGATTCCGTTACCAAGGACCATAACGCAATTCTATAACGGAATGCCTGTAGCACATTCCGTTATTCATTCTGTCATAATAGAAGTCTATGGCCTGCATAACGGATCTGTGCCGTTTCCGTTATGCACGAGAGGACTCCCCTGCATAATGGAAATGTAACAGATCCGTTTTGCTACCAATAGACTTCTATTATGACGGAAGGAATAACAGAATGACTCTAAAGGCATTCCGTTATAGAATTGCGTTATGGTCCGTGGTAACGGAATCCATAACGCAATTCACCTTTTACCAGTAAGCGAAGAGTGAACAAATATTATAACCTGAAATTCACTCATCTCTAATTGTAGGTAAGGGAACATGGCAATGCAAAGAATACTTTGTAACGGTTTTTATTTTCCTAAAAGTAGTAAAACATAATAAAAACTACTTAAATTTGGTATTGCCATAATCGTACTGACCCACAGAATAGGGTCATGCCAATTCTAGTGTGCAGCGAGTGTTCTAAAAACCAAACTGAAAAAGGCACTGTGCAATTGCGTTTTGTTTCTCATTTCCCCCAAGATTTTTTTCTAGCTTCCCAATACAACATACGGTAAATTAAACAAGGTTATTACAAAAACAACTTGTCCAGCAAAAAACAACTTGTCCAGCCTATGAGAATGGAAAAGTTAAAAAGTTATAGCTCTGGAAAGGTGGGGAGGAAAAAATAAAAACACAAAAACAAACACTGGCCCGCTTTTTAAGGGGTTAAATACAAATTATTATTTTTCTGTAGCAGTAACCTCACAAAGATAAATGGCCTCAATAAGAGAGCAAAGTAATGTGTTTATGACTGCTGCACAGAAAAGGGCTTATCTGCAAGGTGATTCTCATTAGAATAGTAGGTGGAGGACTGGAACAACTGACAGAGGGAGAGCTTTATTTTTCTCACAATGAAATGCATGGAGGAGAGGTGTGACTAGTATTATGTGGGAAGCCCTGAACACTCACACTTGGGAAAGCACAGAGTCTTATACTCTGAATCCCCAACACTCACTCCTCCCTGGTCTGACTGATGGTCTGACAAACGGTGTTAAGTTAGCCTCTATGGTGTGCTAGAAGTCCAAACAGGCAGATAAAGACTCTGGAGAGGTCCAAAAGTTATGTAAAAAAAGAAAAAAATCCACTTACAACAAAAAACAATATGTAGAATACATATATAGGTTACTAATATGTGATACAGAAGGTGGATGGAATGTCCCTCTAAATCTTTGCCTAAATACAAGTCTCCATGGCTTGAAGTATGCCTCTTACCAGATGTCAGATTCTTTGCAGTGCTCTGAGATTTCTGCATTTCAGTTTCCTTAAAAGTAAGATCCTCTTGCATAATTTTGAGGTCTTGAGAGGTAACTGAAGAGATTTGTTTCATTCGATTTATATTCTGTAGAAAATAAGAACTGTGCCAACATCAATGCAGTTTTAGCAGGAAACAGAGACCTTATATAAAGGAAATCATGCAAACAAAATATAGATTCAATGTCCCATTTGTAATGCAAAATGTGTCATGTACTTACTACTGTATATCAAGAAATGTCTGAGCACAGGCATGACTAGACAGCGCTATATAACAAAGGATATCCTTCTATCCTGGCACCTGACAGGGACTCACCCTGCTTGAGTGTTCCAGTAGCGTAACAATATTAGCTTCTATCTCAGACTTCCTCTCCATCTCTTGACTCTTATTTTCTTCAAAAGTAGAAAGAAACCCTGAAAAGTATAACCTCAAAACTGTCAGACGAGAACCTGTATGATGACCATAACAACAGATATATGACCAACAAAAAAACAACTGCATTGTGTTTCAAAGGGCATCTGTCAGCAGTTTTGACCATGTTACACTACATATCTTTTGTGGCGTATTTATTATCAGGAGTAGTGTGAATATTATGTTTTATTTTGCCTGCCAGATTCCCTTTAATGCGTAACAACACTATCACAGTGGATTTGTTAGGATTTCTTGAACTAATCAAGAGAAAATAGTCTCATTCTGGTTACTATGGCACACATACAGTGGATACTACCAGTCCTGAGGATAGGTCATCAATGTCATCACACTGCACAACCCTTTACTAGCAGAATTGCAAATAGAAGGCCAAACGTATATGACATCCTATCAACTGTGAAAACTGCAGGGTGCACAGGTAGAAAGCTGACAGAGGCCTATCCACACAGTTTCTAGTTAAAGAGGTTGTCCCACAAAAAATATTCTACAGTTTTCAAACCAGCACCTGGATCTGACTACTTTTATAATTGCAAGTAATTAAAATTTTTAGGGGCGTTGACCCTACTCCTAGAGGCTCCGTTCTCCCACCTCATTACACGCCCTCCAAGTCTTGATTGACAGGGCCAGGCAGCATTTGCATCCTTCTGCCGACCCTGTGCGCTGGGGAAATCTCAAGCCTTTTAGTATTCGGCGCAGGCGCGGTGAGGGAAGGACACTCGCTGGCTGCCAGCTTCTTCACCGCGCCGAATACTGAACGGCGTGAGATTTCCCCAGCGCACAGGGACGGCAGGAGGATGCGAACGCTGCCTGGCCCTGTCAATGAAGACTTGGTGGGCGTGTAATGAGTTAGGAGAACGGAGCCTCTAGGAGCAGGGTCAACGCCCCCCCTGCACCTAGAGGCTAATTTGCATATTATAAAAGTAAAAATTCTGCAGTAACGGGGGCATGAATAATCACAAGAACAGCATAGTTAGGTGCAGCTGACATTAGCACATCGCTAATGTCAGCCAGTTTAAGGCTAGATGCACATGTCTGTTAAACCTGGACGTGACCAGTCCGTGGTAACCAGGACTGGATTTTTTCCTTAAAGCAGAAGCGCATGGCGTCATTGATTGCTATGACGCTATGCGCTCCCTTCCGCCGCTGCAGGACAGTATGTAGCCTAATAGTGAAAATTAAGCTCCTATTAGTCGGGCAGATATTTTCTTATTAATGAGTGACGATTTCGCGAGTTCAAAAAATTTTCAAATACACAAGACAAAATTTTTTGCTGTTTACATGTTACTGTGACAGTTGCTTGTTTACCCCTAGAGCATTTACACGACTAATGACTGCCAGATCTCTTACTGGACAAGATTAAGTGGCGGCTAACAATTATCCTTTGGTCAGGCAGATTTTTCGAGACAGAAAATAATGTATTGATCATTGTTCAATTGCTGCACGCTATAACATGTAATAATAATTGTTCAAATTCAAACGATTATCTGATTCACAGTTGTTAAACCATAAGAGAAATGGGGTAAATACCTTTTTATAGGAGCTCTAAAGAAATACACAAACAAGCCAAAAACATATGAAAAGAACTAACTACAACACTAAACAACACAAGAGAGCTTTTTAATGGGAATACGTCACCAATTTTATGTCCGATCTGAGGGCAGCATAAACTGATGACAGAGACCCCGATGAAAACCCTGGGTCATTTACTTGAACTGATCCGGCTGTTTCTTTATATTCGGTACTGGGCAGCCCCAGCATGGACCGAGCACTGGAGTCTGCTAAATACGCCACGCACACTCAGGAGTCCTCATATTCTCTCCCCATAGCAATCTGCTAGAGGGGGTGGGAAGAGCCAGGATCTGAGGAATATGAGTGTGTGCAGATTATTCAGTGGATTCCAGGGCCTATGCATACTGCAGCTGCTGAACACTGGATCAGTTCAAGTATGTGGTCCAGTGTATTGCACAGATAGGTCAGCATAAACTGGTGAAGAATTCCCTTTAAGGAATCATATTGTTTTAAAGGGAGTCTCTCAGTGTTTTTATGGTGTCCTGACTAAGGGCAACATAAACCGGTGACAGGTCTCCTTAGCAAAATGCTGGGTCACTTTTTTAACTGAACCAGCCGTTTTGCCGAAAATCTAGTATTGAACATCTCCAGCGTATGTCAATGAGTCCCCATATTCAACCACCGGCTGCTGATTTATATGGAAAAAAATAACCTGTCAATCAGGGGCAGGCGGCGGGGAGAGCCGTGAGCTCATGAATATGCGGGCTTATTGGCGTGTGCTGGAGCTGTTAGGATTTAAAAGTGAGGGCAGCAGAAAATGGGTGACAGATTCCCTTTAACAGTCCCATTTGAGATTTGCGTGTCACTCTGAGACATCGCTGTGGGTCTCATTACTAGGATTCCAAAAGCCCCCATTTACATAAGAGAACAGTCGGCTAACACCACCAATCTGGTGGGAATGGCTGACTATATTATCTGTATGAGGCCCTCCAGACTCTCCACAAGGAAGGATTGCAATGCCGAATTTTAATGCCGACTCTTGTTTTCAAATGGGATAAACCCACTGCCAAAGTTGTCTGGCAGCAGCTTATTCTCCTCTCACTGTTGAGTGTGCTGAGATTGGGGGCATGGGTAGTCAGGAGGAATAGCTGTCAACCATCAAATACTGAAGGCGTATGGGCAGCTTTACTTAAGTTGGGTTTATATGGCTCGATAATCAGGCCGATTATTGGGAATGCATGGTTGCACGAACACCTGCCTGTGTAAAGGTGCCACAGACCACCTGATGGACAAGCAAAATGCTTATTCATTGGGTGAAACAATCTTTCATGTGAACACCTAAGCAGCAGATCACGCTGTCTGAAGAGCAGTCTGCTGCCCGGAAACAATGAATCTGTATGAGGTTGACAGATCGATACAGTGGAGGTGATCGCTGCATGTAAATGCAGCTCTTCACCTCCACTAAGGAGCAGGCAATTATCAGGAGGGAACGCTTCCTTCCCAATAATTGTTTGCCTGTCGGTGGGGAGTAAATGTGCCTTACACTGAATTATAAAATGTATAGATTCTTCAGTTAGAAAATGACAACCATGTTTTACCAGTTTCATTCAGTCCTACTTCACCAGTAGCAGCTTACTAACTTCCTTTGCTTTACTGCACAATGATATGGCCTCTCTTATTTTGTTAAAGGCACATAGGAAAAGTGACTTGTGGATGTAAAAATATCAGGAAACAAGAAACTTAAATTTCCTGGCAAACTATTTCTTCCTTTAGATGGAATCTTAATTCTCAAAGGAAGCCATATAGGTAAACAAGCAAATTGTGCGCGAGACATTTTGACATAACACTCTTATTTTCTCCAGAAAGCTTCCTATGTTAAATTATAATAAATCATGTATAATAGAAAAATACAATAAAAAAACTGCATGGAAAAATACTGTATGGAATTGTGTAGGAAATGGATTTTATACAGTGTGACACGAACAAGTAAACCTTCATATGACATTCCCTCACTTACTGTCCATGCTTTCTTCTCGCTTTCTTAGTTCTTTGTACTTTTGCTTCTTCTCCCCTAGAATAAAAAAAAGAAACAGAGGTGTTAGTGACTATATATACTCGCCATGTATGTTCATGGCCTTATTGCTTGGAGGTTGTACGCAACCATAATAGGGCGCTCAAAGACTTTCCTAAGGCTTAAAGGAAAAGTGTTACTTCTCCTAAGATAACCAGATGTTACCATTCTCCTTGTCAAAAGGGTGTGTCCCCACAGTGTGGCTATGTCGGAGTGTGCAGGGAAACACCCCATCGCCCAGTTATAAATCTCTAGTAGGACTAACAGAGCAATGACACCACAGAGCGTACTAACAATAGTTATCCAGAATGATTATGACATGGGGGATACCAATATTTATTATAACATAGGTGTCAGAAGTAGTGACTGGTCCTTTTAAGAGTAAGCTATGGCAAATCTGCCGTCAACCCACAAAAATTTAAAAGAGCTGAGCCACTAATATAAATGTATCTTGCCCACCAGATATCGCTGTTATATCCCTTTCTCCAAGTACTACCATTTACCAAAACTGCCTTATTCTAAAGTTATTAGCCTGCTATTGTACCCTGTGACAAATCTGTTTCGATATTCTGTTTCTGCAGGTTACAACCTGCATTGGAGCCTTGAAATGCAGGGCGCACAAGCATCATTGGTAAGAACTAGGGGGTTGTTAGTGATGTCAGGACACATCTCACTGACCTAAGGAACAGCAGACAAATTACAAACTAGGAAGTAGGTTTTAAGCATGGGAGATAAGAGAAAACTGCATATGAGGTAAAGAAAAATAGTAATAATCAAGGAGGAGTGAGGGCTAGAGTAATTGATGAAAATATACCCTAGAGCGAAAAGTAGTTTATGGCACAAACCCATGAGTCAGCAATCTGAAGATACACATCTACAGCAACTCTAACTATGTGGCACAAGTGTGTTTGACAATGGTGCCATTCCCAGGACATGTTAGGATAATTAATGGACTGAAAACGTTTAACAAATTACCCTATGTGGTGAAATAAATTTATATAAAAAAATATTGAGTGCTGGATATCCTTACAGTAAGTCACTATGGGTAAAGTTCATACTTCCTCATTTAAGGGTGAAGAATGTATAATACCCTAGACTCCATATCCTGATTTAGGCCATAGTCAAATCTGTAGCAACCCTGAGGACCTAGTACTCCTGTAGGCCTTGCTTACTAAGTTTTCAGGGTTTTTTTAAGTTGAGAGAAGCTAAAAAAAAGGCATAGGCTACCTTTACATGTTGCAGATTACGTGCGTTTTTTCCAGTGCGGATGCCCGTGAGGGACAACTGCAGCGTAATAAAGTACAAGTGTATGACATTAGACAAATCTCATGTGGACTATGCTTTTTTCTTTTGAGTGGAAATTGACCTGCCGTGCTGATTTTGAAAACCACAGCATGTCAGTTGTTTGAGTGGATTTCACCCTTTGCAATAGAAGGGTGAGATCTACGGTAAAACCGCATCAAATCTGCAAGAAAAAATGCAAGTTACACATGAACCGCAGAACTCCGTACTGGTTTCCAAACTGCGTTTGTAGGCAAACACAATCTGCTGCAGGAGAACATGCAGACTAAGGGGCCATTCACAGGGCCGTATGGTCAGCGTGCCCGTGCTGCAGACCGCAAATAACAGTCCGCAATGCACGGCACCAGCCATGTGAGCTCAGTGCTGTGGTGAGGACCCATTGACTTGAATGGGTCCGCGATCCGCAAAATACTGCAAAACATAGGACATGTCTTATCTTTTGATTTGTGGAGGCATGGACCTGAAAGCCCACGAAAGGCCTTCTGAGTGTTTCCGTGGGCTTCTGATACACGCGTCTGCTCTGACATATCCTATCTTTTGGAGCATTTGGCGGATTGCGATCCACAACACGGGCACGACGGCCATGTGAATGAGCCCTAACAGTGGAGCACAATCAGAACAGATGCAGCTTCATTCGATCAATGAAGTAAAACAAGTGCCTGAAAAGTTATTCATTAGGAAATGTGAGACAACACACAAAGTAATAGTGTCGAACCTGAGGCTCTCTAGATTTTCGAAAGCTGCAGGCTGGGAGCTGAAATATCTACAGGCTGGAGACCACCGAATAGTGAAATTCCATTTTTTTACTTGAATTTCTCAGTTGCAAAAAAGTAATTTCATATAAACAGGTTTGTTGATAATAAAACTACAATACAATGTTCAATGTACGACTTATATTTAATGACTAATGTTAATCAATCAATCAATCAGAGACAGATCAAATCCCATACTATTACTGGTGAAATACTTACAATTCGTTCATCAACCATTACACGTTTCATTACACTAGTAACACAGTTTGTAAGGCTGGAAAAAGACATATGTCCATCCAGTTCAGCCTATCATCCTGCAAAGTAGATCCAACAGAAGGTAAAACCCCATGAGCTAGAAACCAGTTGTCCTCATTTCAGGGGAATAAATCAGGGGCGGATTGGGAACTCAAAGTGGCCCTGGAAAAAAAAAAGGTAAAGTGGCCCCGTGCTGTAGGTGGAGCCAAAGTGGCAGAAGGTGGGGCAAAGCCAAGTAGGCAAATTTTTTTTTTGCGGGGCAATCTTTTTTAATGATACCATTTCAGAATATGCCTTTTTGATAATTGTTATTCCTTTTTTTGGGAGAAGAAGCAACAAAAAACGGTGAATCCGTAGTTTTGATATTTTTTCCATTTATGGAGTTCACCATACGGAATAAATAAATTAATATTTTAATAGAATGCGGATCTTGTGTATAACAATGACAATGATCTTTATATTTTATTGTTTTTTGTTATAATGGGTAAAAGGGCTCATTAGAATTTGTATACATTTTTCATATCGTTTTAAAAACTTTTTTTTATTTCCCATAGACTGTACATGTATAGCGAAGGTCAGGAAGGAGTTAAAATAAAAGTCATTCCCCATATAACTAGGGTCTTCAGCATGATATTAGTGATTGAGAACAACCCTGTGAATTTAAAAACTTTCACTTTTATCCAAATTGTCACTGGCGGTTCTCGAGTCAGGGACCTTCTGTATCAGAGGCAAAAGTCTTACTAGCTGAGCCACAGGCTTCACAGCTTTCTGTAAGTGGAATTTCTCTAACTACAAACCTTTACTAGTATTCCTGTACAATGCACTAGTATCTACATATCCGTCTCTTTATACCAGAAATACTAATAAAGGATTTTAGTTAACCCCTTAAGGACACGGCCCTATTTCACCTTAAGGACCAGGCCATTTTTTGGAAATCTGACCAGTGTCACTTTATGTGGTGATAACTTTAAAATGCTTTTTCTTATCCAGGCCATTCTGAGATTGTTTTTTCGTCACATATTGTATTTCATGACAGTGGTAAAATAAAGTCGAAAAATTTTATTTTTATTTATAAAAAAATACCAAATTTACCAAAAATTTAGAAAAATTTACAATTTTCCAAGTTTCAATTTCTCTACTTCTAGAATACATAGTAATACTGCCAAAAAAGTTATTGATTTACATTCCCCATATGTCTACTCCATGTATCGATTATTTTGGGAATGCCATTTCATTTTTGGGGACATTACAAGGCTTAGAAGTTTAGAAGCAAATCTTGACATTTTTCAGAAATTTTCAAAAACCCACTTTTTAGGGACCAGTTCAGGTCTGAAGTCACTTTGCGAGGCTTACATAATAGAAACCACCCAAAAATGACCCCATTCTAGAAACTACACCCCTGAAGGTACTCAAAACTGATTTTACAAACGTCATTAACCCTTTAGGTTTTCCACAAGAGTTAATGGCAAATAAAGATAAAATTTCTGAATTTCGATTTTTGGGAAAATTTTTGATTTTAATCCATTTTTTCCAGTAACAAAGCAAGGGTTAACAGCCAAACAAAAGTCAATATTTATTGCCCCGATTCTGTAGTTTGCATGAACACCCCATATGTGGTCGTAAACTGCTGTATGGCCAAACGGCAGGGCACAGAAGTAAGGGAACGCCATATGGTTTTTGGAAGGCGGATTTTGCTGGACTGGATTTTTGACACCATGTCCCATTTGAAGCCCCCCGATGCACCCCTAGAATAGAAACTCCATAAAAGTGACTCCATCTAAGAAACTACACTCCTCAATGTATTCAAAACTAGTTTTACAAACTTTGTTAACCCTTTAGGTGTTCCACAAGAGTTATTGGCAAATGGAGATGAAATTTCAGAATTTCAATTTTTGTTACCTTGCCTCAAAAAAGTGTAATATAGAGCAACCAAAAATCATATTTACCCTAAAATAGTACCAACAAAACTGACACCTTATCCCGTAGTTTCAAAAATGGGGTCACTTTTTTGGAGTTTCTACTGTAGGGGTGCATCGGGGGCTTCAAATGGGACATAGTCTCAAAAAAACAGTCCAGCAAAATCCGCCTTCCAAAACCATATGGCGTTCCTTCCTTCTGTGCCCTGCCGCTTGGCCATACAGCAGTTTACAACCACATATGGGGTGTTTCTGCAAACTACAGAATCAGGGCAATAAATATTGAGTTTTGTTTGGCTGTTAACCCTTGCTTTGTTACTGGAAAAATGGATTAAAATGGATAATTTGCAAAAAAATAGCTGTTTTGGGACAGTTTTGTATTTTTGTTATTTACATCGTTGAACTGACAGGTTAGATTGTGTGCTATTTCTATAGAGCAGGTTGTTACTGACGCGACAATACCAAATATGACTACTTTTTGGGGTTTTTGTTTCAGTTTTACATAATAAAGCATTTTTGAAAAATGATTTTTAGTGTCTCCACATTCTGAAAGCCATAGTTTTTTTTTTTTTTTTGCGATTGTCCTATGTAGGGGCTCATTTTTTGCGGGATGAGATGGCGGTTTGAATGGTACTATCTTGGGGTGCATATGACTTTTTGATCACTTGCTATTACACTTTTTGTGATGTAAGGTGACAAAAATGACTTTTTTACAACGTTTTTATTTTTTATGTTTACGGCGTTCACCTGAGGGGTTAGGTCATGTGATATTTTTATAGAGCAGGTCGTTACTGAACGCGACGATACCCAATATGTATACTTTTTTTATTTATTTTGGTGTTACACAATAATATCCTTTTGAAACCAAAAAACATGTTTTAGTGTCTCCATAGTCTGAGAGCCATATTTTTTCAGTTTTTAGGCGATCGTCTCAGGTTGGGTATAATTTTTATGGGATGAGGTGGCGGTTAGATTGGCACTATTTGGGTGGTCATATGACTTTTTGATCGCTGCTATTACACTTTTTGTGATGTAAGGTGACAAAAAATGGCTTTTGACAAAGTTTTTTTTTTTTTTTTACAGTGTTTACTTGAGGGGTTAGGTCATGTGATATTTTTATAGAGCAGATTCTTACGGACGTGGAGATACCCAATATGTCTACTTTTTTAAAAATTTTTACATTTAACAATAAAAGCATTTTTGAAACAAAAAATCATGTTTTAGTCTGAGAGGCATAGTTTTTTTATTTTTGGGCAATTGTTTTATGAAGGGGCTCATTTTTTATGGGATGAGATGGCGGTTAGATTGGTACTATTTTGGGAGGCATACGCCTTTTTGATCGCTTTGTATTACACTTTTAGTGATGTAAGGTGCCCAAAAATGACTTATTTACACCATTTTTGGTTTTTTTTTTATGGCGCTCACCTGAGGGGTTCAGTCATGTGATATTTTTATAGAGCTGTTTTTTACGGACGCGCGATACCTAATATGTGTAGTGTATTTTTTTTTTTTTACTTTTTATTCAGTGATTTGTGTTTTTTTATTTTTACTTTTTTCACTTTTTACATTTTTTTGACCCAGACCCACTTGGTTCTTGTAGATCCAGTGGATCTGGTGTCTATATAATACAGTACAGTACACTATATAGTGTACTGCACTGTATTTTTACTTTTCATAGTCTGGTCAGACTTCTGCCTTTAGCAGAAGTCTGACCAGAGTTACTATACCATGGCAAGCAGGACGCTTCTGAAAGCGTCCTGCTGCCATGGATCCATCACCCACTGCCATTAGAGAGCAGTGGGTGATGGATAGGAGGGAGGGAGCTCCTCCCTCTGCGATCCCATCCTGGGGGCTGCATAGGCACAGCAGCCCCCGATGGGAGAGGGAGGAGCTCCTCCCTGTTAACACCTTCCATACCGCGGTCCGTCCGGACCGCGTAAGGAAGGTTAAACGGCTGGCATCTGCAGCACAGATGCCAGCTGCTTTTATCAGAGTGCCAGCAATGTGCTGGCACTCTGATAGAACCACTAGACACCAGGGAATTATTACACAGCCGCCGCAGCTACCCCTCTGCACCCCCGCCGCCATAACAAGATCGGGGATGCAAGGGGGTTAATATGGTTATCTTTGGGGCAATTAACTCTCTGATCCCCGCGGTCACAGACCGCGGGATCAGAGATCTCTAAACCGCTGCAAACCGCAGGTCTGAATTGACCTGCGGTTTGCAGCGATCGCCGATACGGGGGTCACATGACCCCTCGGCATTAGAACATGGTTCCTGCTGATCTACATCAGCAGGAACCATGTTGCTGGCGCCCACATCGGGCGCAGTAGCAGTTTGAACAAAGGGCGTACAGGTACGCCCTGTGTCACTTGGACTGGACATTAGGGCGTACCTGTACGCCCTGTGTCCTTAAGAGGTTAAAGAAGTTCTGCAATGAAAAGTGTACCCCGAAGTACACTCGAAAGGTGCTGGTTTACGATACGCAAGATTTGTGGGTTTCAATCCTGGAACAACCACAGAAGTCTACTGTATTTAGTAGTCACCAAACTATAATGGAGTAAAATTAATTATAATATACATACTTCTGTATATATATATATATCATGCTTGAGAAAGGCTCAGTTGTTTGGAGCCGAAACGTCGCACTGCCCACATGGGTGAATGAAGTAGGATATTACTTTTATATATGGTATGGAGTGCTGCCTTATTTTTCTGATTTATATTTGGGACTAGCTGGTTCCTGAAAGGCCTTGCACCCGACTTTGGACATTGTTACGGTGCTGCCATTTTTATATATATATATATATATTTATTTATTTTTTTCTGGCGTATAAGACTACTTTTTAACACATGAAAATCTTCTCAAAATCTCGGGGACGTCTTATACGCCGGTATACTACATGCTGAAACTTAAGAGGACCTTTCACTTAGATAATGATATGTATGTGTAGAGTGGCACCCAGGGAACTCCCTGCACTTACTATTATCCTTGGGCGCCGCTCTGCACATATGGTATATATCATCTAACAATTGTTGGACCAGTGAAAGGTCCTCGTTACTTCCAAGCCGGACTGGAGAAGCTGTCCTTCTCCAGCTTCAGGGACAGGCGCCCTCTAGCTGAGCCACCGTGCGCTGCATCCTGGCCAGTCGCTCCTGAAGCAGCCCCTCTCCCTGCTCTCAGTGGTTTTCTCATGTTCGGATCATCTGGTTAATTTTTATTTGGTGTGCATTGGAAGAGGGGTAGTCTTATACAACAAGTATAGCCCAAATCCCATATTTTAACAGGAAAAGTAGGGGGCCGTCTTATATGCCCAGTCATCTTATACGCCGGAAAATATGGTATATATATATATTTATTTTTTGTGTGTTTATTATAATTTATAAATAAATTAGGCTTATATTGTTATCCCAATGTCCTGGTATACAGAGATGTATCTGTAGTTACCAGTGCATTGTACATTATTGCTAATGAAGGTTTTTAGTTCGAGAAGGGGGAGGAGCCTGATGGCATGAGGGTCTAATGATAGCATTGGGGGGGGGGGGCTGATGAGTTTTTATAAAGGAAAATGTTTTTTTTTATTAGTTTCTTCTTATTAAAGTCCTCGATTAATCGTTGGATTAATGGGTAGAATACTTGATTGCAAGAATGATCGATAGCTGCAGCCCTACTTCTGTCCCTCTTGAACTCTTTTAGTGAATTCACCATCACCACCAGGCAGAGAGTTCCATAGTCTCAATGCTCTTACCGTAAAGAACCTCCTATGTTGATGTAGAAACCTTCTTTCCTCTAGACATAGAGGATGCCCCACTAGCATGTTTCCACTCTAAATATTTAGACTGATCTTGTTATTTTCCTTGAAACACGGTATTACACCCATTTCTTTTGTAGTGAAGCAGTTCTGATGACTTAAAATACAAACATGCTGCTATCTAAATGAGATTAGAGAAAAGTCTAGAGTCTCCATAAAATGAGACTGTTTACCTTCCTCTTAGCTTGAGTCAGGAAGTACATGCTTTCAATTGGCTCCTACTTTGACTAAACCTTTCCTAGTTTATCACAAAATAACTTCCTTTCACATAGGATGATTCTGATTGATTGTTTCCATCCTGTATCATCAGTACATTGAAAAGTACTTAACCAGTTCCCTAAAGGCCTCTTTACTTGGGCCAATTATCAGGAACGAAGGTCCACGCAATCGCTTGTTCACCGAAAGCATCTTTAACGTGGAAAGCCAAAATCATCACTTCTGGGCAGGAGATTGTTGTGTTTAAACAGGTATCTGCTGTCAAGACACAATGAATCTGTATTGGGAAGAGTGATCGCAGTAGTGACTGCTCATCCCATGCACAGGGATGTAAAATATAGCTTTCACCTACTCTGACGAGCATGGAAATTATCAGAAAGAAATGGTTAATTCCTGATAACTGCCTGCACAGTTGGCCTGTGTAGAGGGGCTTCTAGGGTTCTCTGATGTGGCCCAATGAAGTGCCAGAACGAGTCTTGTTAAACTGTCGATCGGTGCTCGTTTAAAGGGCCTTTACACTGGCCAATGCGAACGGCATGGGGAACGATCAATCATTAGCAGGATCGTTCATCCCTCTTACAGCTTGCATATCTTACACACGGCGATGTGCTGCGAACAAATGAAATAAGGCGAGAAGCCTGTGTTTGCGACTTTTTAAACTAAACTGTGACAAAATTTTGTCGCAAGTGGCGTTTCTAGGCTGCCCTTGAGTTCAGTCAAACTAAAAATATGAAGAACCATTTGTAAACCGAGATGCATACCTGAGATGGTTACCTAATAGCTCATTCACATTATGTTTTTTAAGGCTCAATAGATTCGTTCTTTAGAAAGCAACTAAGAGGAATAAAGGGCTGGGATCTTGGGAACTGTCAACATTACCTAGTTCATTTATACACAATCTTCCATATGCAGCCATAGAACAGACTAAAAGCCCCTTCACTTGGACCTTCTGGCAGGAATTTATCGAGAATGAAGAGCAGCAATCATCTCTGTATGGGGACTAACGAGTGCTAGTCCTCATGCAGATCACCTATACTACTCAATTAGGAAAATAAAAGTTAAGACTTAGCAGTATAACTGCTGGTAGTTTAGACCTGTCCTAATACATATCTGAACTGATCTCAATATAAGGCTCTCTATACATTGTATACCGTCTGATGGATGCCTGTGATAGATTGCATACAGTGGCATCTGTAAGCTATAGGGTCCCATTATAAAAAATGAATACCACAAGGTCCAACCAATGGAAACTATATTTTATTTTTGAAGGAATAAGGTTATACTTCCATCAGGATCCAACACTCTTTATTTTATTCAGTAAAAATACTTGCGTTGGCACACCTCAACCCATGTCCATATTAAGATATTACTTTCTAAGGTTTCTCTTTTCCAGTAAAGTAAAACGGCTTTAAAAAGTTCATGCTGAGCAGGCACTTTAAAGAGATACGATGGCATCCGCATCCTCTTTCCTTAATTTTCTGAATAAAACAATAAGGCATTCCAGGGGGACACACACATTTATTTCCTTGCAGCTGTAGGATGTCTTACTAGCTTCCCTTCTCGCCATGTAGAAATTAAGTAATCCCCCTTTCCTTACTTCATGAAAAAAAATTATTTCTATTGACGGCTCTCCGGCCACACGTTTCCTATTATTCTACATGCAGGTCTGTTGATTTCATTCATAACATAAAAGTATTCACAGTCATTTAATTTATATTGGCAGTGAACTACAAAATGACTAAAGTATACTGCACCATACTGACATGATGCTACGCCAAGAACATGAACTTTTCATTTAGGGATTAAGCTAATACATGGGGTTTTTATTTTAACATACCTTCAACACTAATATGGAGATGTGTTGTGTCCTTTACATAGAAGAGCGAAATGCAGGCTACCTATTTATCAAAGCACTCAGAAAAACCAAATGGCCCGAGAGCAGACTATGAAGTGGTGGAAGAAAGGCCCAACACTGCAGGTTTTCATTTCAGATTATTGGTTTTAGGCCCTTTAATGAATATACAGAAGTGTCTTGTAAAAGGCAGAAAAGCAATGAGTACAGGCTGCCATCAAACGAGCCGTGAGTTTAGATTAGCAAAGGCAAGCAAGTGATTAGCTTAAAGGGGTTTTTTGACCCTTTTTTTTTACTGATGTATCCCCTGGATAGGTCATTGGTCTCTGATCAGTGGGGGTCTGGCCGATCAGCTGTTTAAGTCACTGCTCACTTGCAGTAGTGCCGCGGCCTTCTCAAGCTTTGCTTATGCTATGTGAAATCGCTTTCATCGGTCACATGTTGCACGCACTATGACCCAATGCTGTGGGACGTCAGGACAGCAGTGCAGCGCTAGAGGAGAAGATGAAGGAGCTGTGGAGCAGCGCCCCTACAGAAAAGATAAGTACTGGTGAGGGGACACGGCTAGAGGGGGGAGATGGTGACATTTGGGGGCAAGCTGGTGGCACTGGGGGGCAAGTTGGTGGCACTGAGTGGGCAGCTGATGGAACTGAGGGGCAGCTGATGGCACTGGGGGGGGGGGGAAGGTGAAGGCACTGAGGGGGAACTGATGGCACTGAGGGGGCAACTGATGGCACTGGGTGGAGCCTGATGGCACTGGGTGGCAGCTGGTGGCACTGGGGGGGGCAGCATGTGGCACTGGGGGGGGGTGTAGATGGTGGCACTGGGGGGGAAGCTGATGGCACTGAGGGGGAAGCTGATAGCACTGAGGGGGAAGCTAATGGCACTGGGTGGCAGCTGATGGCACTGGGTGGCAGCTGTTTTATGCATAAAATTAAGAAAAGAGGATGCAGATGCCATCCTATCTCTTTAAATTGCCTGCTCAGAATGAACTTTTTAAAGCAGTTTTACTTTACTGGAAAAGAGAAACCTTAGAAAGTAATATATTAATATGGATACGAGTTGAGGTCTGCCAACGCAAGTATTTTGGGGTGGCAGCTGATGGCACTGGATGGCAGCTGACGGCACTGAGGGGGCAGCTGATGGCATTGGGGGAGTGAAAACCAGTTCTGTGATTTGTCCTACACTATATTAAAAATAACTAAAATGACAGTTACACTTCAATGTTTAAAACAATATAAATGAATATAGCTTATAAGCGTGGCATAGCTGTCTACGCAACCTCATTATACTACGGAAGGGTGTAATTGTATATGAAGAGGGTAAAGCACAAACATTCATAGAAAAAGTGGTTTCATTTTGCTGACAGTGTTGTTAGGACTGAGCTTTTAATTTAAAACAGCTTACCTTCTATACAATAATCCACAGAGAAGAAAACAGGAGAGATAGAAACAAAGATAAAAAAAATTGCAAAAAAATAGTGGGGGGGGAAAAAACTAAAGAAATAACAAATATAAAATGGAATGCTTTTAAGGGGTTTTGCGGGAGGGGTGGGGAACCACTGATCAGTTGTTCGGGTATAGCTCAGGCGCTGCTCCCATTGTCAATGAGAGCAGCACTCCAGCCACAGCGTTGTCCGCTAAAAGGTTCATGGAGCTGTGTCGGTTTTGCACTGTGCAGTGAGAAGTGTCGGACTCCGCCAATCAGCTGAGGATAGGCCATCTCTTAGTAGTCAAATTGTTCCTATGATTTATTATAAATACACTTGAGTCTTGGATGCCCATAGCAACCAATCAGATTCCACCTTTCATTTTTGTCAGCTCCTTTGGAAAATAAAAGGTGGAATCTGATTGGTTCCTATGGGCAACTAAGTCAGTTCTACTTTACACCATTTCGATAAATGACCCTATATGTCAGGGAAGGCCAACCTGCGGCTCCCCAGCTGTTGTAAAACTACAACTCCCAGCATCCCCAAACAGCCTACAGCTATTAGCCTACAGCAGGGCATGGTGGGAGTTGTAATTTTACAGCAGCTGGAGAGCCGCAGGTTGGCCAGCCCTGCTATATGTGTTTCAGGCAGATCAGCTGCCTGCCCCTTCTTTCAACTCTATGGGACTATTGGGGTCCATTCACGCGTCCGTAAGTGTTTTGCGGATCCGCAAAACACGGACACTGGCAATGTCGGTTCCGCAATTTGCGGACCGCACATCGCTGGCACTATAATAGAAAATGCCTAATCTTGTCCGCAATTGTGGACAAGAATAGGATATGTTCTATTTTTTTGCGGAAAAGGAAGTGCGGATCCGGAAATGCGGATGCGGACAGCACATAGTGTGCTGTCCACATCTTTTCTGTCCCCATTGGAAATAAATGGGTATGCACCCGTTCCACAAAATTGCGGAACGGATGCGGACCCTTAGGGTCCATTCACACATCCATAGAATGAGTCCGGATGCGTTCTGCAACATTGCGAAACTGATCCAGATCCATTCATTTTCAATGGGGACGGAAGAGATGCGGACAGCAAACAGTGTGCTGTCCGTATCTGCATATCCAGTGCGCGGCCCTGATCTTCCGGTCTGCGGCTCTCGAAAAAAATAGAACATGTCCTACTCTTGTCCGGACAAGAATAGGCATTTCTATAGGGGTACTGGCATTTTCTATTATAGTGCAGGCCATGTGGACATGGCGGGTGTCCGTGTTTTGCGGATCCGCAAAACACTTACGGACGTCTGAATGGAGCCTTAGAGTTAGCACATGTTCTAGGCTACCTCTGGGAGCCCCATAGAGTTGAAAAGAGTATTGGACATAAACACATGTCTGCTGCTCCATTCAAACAGAGGAACACGGCCCCTGTTCTAGTGATCAGCAGGGGGCCCAGAGAATGGACCCTTGGTGATCAGACACTTACCCCTATTGTGTGGGGAGGGGATAAGTTATCATGGGACAACCCTACGAGAGCAACTACTCTCCCTGAAAAGCATAACCGCTAACCTGCTTAATTTTGTATGGATTTTATGGAGCATATTCAATAAAGCCTGGACTATTTTTAGCTTACTGGACGCTGAAATTTACTCTTTTTGTTTGGATTTCACCTGCATGGTTACACACATCCTTGCATCCTACTATGCAAAGTTGAGCAAACCTTTTGCATATTTTTTTTGTCTGTGTGAATATCTGACAACACCCTTACCAAAGGTCCATTTCAATCAATAACGCTGGACCTTATTTTTCAAAAATGTCTAGAGGAAAAACTGGCCTAACTAGCAACAACAAACCACAATCCAACTGCAAAAAACAGCGATCACACAGGGGCATTTACTAAAGGTTTTAACATATAAAGTTGCAAATTATGCCATATGTGTACAATAATTTGTGACTTTTGAAGCTTCTCCAGACAAAATGGCAAGAAAAGTGGCGGGGCTTAGCATAGCCTATCGTATTTACTATAACTTAGGCGGGAAACTGACGTAAGTTATAGCTGAAGTTTACGCCAGCCCCTAGCTGTGATACTGCTATACCCCACTACACACTGGCGAAACATGTCGGGAAGGGTGTAAAATAGTGTAGCGATTAGCGTTTTAGGCAGTTTAACAGTGAGCAATATAAGTGTAGCCAAGGGCTATCTGAGGGAAAAATGGTTACAAGTGTATGATTGGCAACCAGCTTTGAATGTGTAATTGGTATGCCTGAGCTTGAGTGTGTGGAGAGGGAAAAAGGGATACACAATGTCAGTGTATAATGAGCTGCAGCATGTGTAACAATGTGAGAAATTTCCAGGGCGGCTGATACAAGCGTGTGACCTGAAAATTAAATAGGTCGCGCGCAAACAGACTGTTATTTAAAGCTGCATGCAACGGAGGTTAAATTGGACCCCTACTGGTTCACAACACACGCCAGGCTCTTTGAAACAGTCAATACATGTGTGTGTCCTGTAACCAAATTGCAGGCCACACATAGATAGACTGTTAAAGGATGTGGCACCTTTCACTGTGATAAAGATAACACCCAACTCCCACAGACACCTAATTCAGGCTGCAGCACACGGTAGTTTCTAACATGCCCCTGTAAACTGCAGTAGTGTGCCAATCATTGACACTATGTAACCTCAATCATCTATAATAATAGTGCACCTGTGGGTGACTACTATCGCTCAGATACCACAAGTCCCTTAGTTGCCGCTAGCAACTACTAGTAGCTACTAATTAAATTGGTCTCACTGTTACTGATATTTTTAGATATTTTTTTCTTTTCCCCTTTTCAGTTTCAAACAAGAACTAATAAAGATATATTAAGACACTGTTAGTTAGAGATCCCTAAAGGGATTTTGTCCAGGTTTTCTGACCGTTTAGTTTATTGCCTTTATATAGGACGCAGAGCAGGTTAAATGCAGTGAGCTGAGACTCCTTCCCCTCTGTCTCCGAAGAGCCAGAGGCATATTGGGAAATGCATGAGACTACATTAGGAGAACCATATCAGAAGGGAAGAGAGAGCCAGAATGCCATATAAAACATCTGGCGCATAAATTAAAACAGGTATACACAAGGCATACACAAAAGCCTCTATATTATTCTGTAATAATACCTGATACTGCACTATATAGAAATAAAATGCTGGAGTTCAGCAATTCTTCACTGACATGGTTAACTTTGTTACTGCTAATGCAATTTGTTATGCAATATTTTATGACAATACAACAAAGCACTATTATATATGGCAACTAAAGAAAAAACTGAATTAATGGAGATTAAGAATATACAAAAACTATCTCAAGAGGCTCTTCAGTTGTCTATATAGAGCAAATATTACTTGTATATATCCCCTAGAATGCTCAAGTTCTTGAAAGATAACCGAAAATGAAAGTACCTTGGTGTTCTTCCAAATCCATATCCAGCCTTCCAAGTTCTTCATTAAGTTGCTTCGTCTTTTCCCTAATATCCGTTAACCTGTCAATAAACAAAACGAAAATGAGATTAAAGGGAATGTGTCATCAGAAAATAACCTATTGTCTAAATCAAGCTTTTATGTTAAAGGGGTTCTGCAGTTTGATACAACTGATGATCTATCCTCAGGATAGATCATCAGCATCTGATCGGCCGGGATCTGACACCCGGGACCCCCGCCGATCAGCTGTTTGAGAAGGCAGCGGCGCTGCAGGAGTGCTGCAGCCTTCTCACTGTTTTCCTCTGCTAGAGCCCCGCCCAGTGACATCACGACTTGTATCAAGTGAACAGAGCTTAGCCTCGCCCACGCCACTTGGATACAAGTCGTGACGTCACTGGGCGGGGCTCTAGCAGAGGAAAACGGTGAGAAGGCCGCGGCGCTGATGCAGCGCCGCTGCCTTCTCAAACAGCTGATCGGCGGGGGTCCCGGGTGTCAGACCCCGGCCGATCAGATGCTGATGATCTATCCTGAGGATAGATCATCAGTTCTATCAAACTGCAGAACCCCTTTAAACATTTTGTTACAGAATGTTTGGTGATGTTATTTATAATTTTTCGTGCCACTATCTGTGTTTTAACCACTTCAGCCCCCCTAGCTTAAACACCCTTAATGACCAGGCCACTTTTTACAATTCCGCATTACATTACTTTCACCGTTTATTGCTCCGTCATACAACTTACCACCCAAATGAATTTTACCTCCTTTACTTCTCACTAATAGAGCTTTCATTTGGTGGTATTTCATTGTTGCTGACATTTTTACTTTTTTTTGCCATTAATACAAATTTAACGCCATTTTTGCAAAAAAATGACATTTTTCACTTTCTGTTGTAATTTTTTTTTTTTAAAAACTACATTTCTATATAAATTTTTCTCTAAATTTATTGTTCTACATGTCTTTGATAAAAAAAATGTCCAATAAGTGTGTATTTATTGGTTTGGGTAAAAGTTATAGCGTTTACAAACTATGGTGCAAAAAAGTGAATTTCGGCATTTTGAAGCAGCTCTGACTTTCTGAGCACCTGTCATGTTTCTTCAGGTGCTAGAATGCCAGGATAGTATAAATACCCCCAAATGACACCATTTTAGAGAAGACACCCCAAAGTATTCACGGAGGGGCATGGTGAGTTCATGTATCATTTCATTTTTTTTCACAAGTTAGCGGAAAATGACACTTTCTGAGAAAAAAAAAAAAAGTTTCAATTTCTGCTAACTTCTGGCAAAAAAAAATAAAAATCTCAGACGGACTCACTATGCCCCTCAGTGAATACCTCGGGGTGTCTACTTTCCGGAATGGGGTCGTGTGTGGGGTGTGTTTACTGTTCTGGCATTTTGGGCGGGGCTAAATTGTGAGCAGCCATGTAAAACCTAAAGGTACTCGTTGGAATTTGGGCCCTTTTAGCATCAGGCTGCAAAAAGTGTCACTTATGTGGTATCGCCGTACTCAGGAGAAGTAGGGCAATGTGTTTTGGGGTGTATTTGTACATATACCTATGTTGGGTGAGAAAAATATCTCTATAAATTGTCAACTTTGTATAAAATTTTTTAAAAGTTGTCGTTTACAGAGATATTTTTCACACAAAGTATGGGTATATATAAAAATACACCCCAAAACACATTGCCCTACTTCTCCTGAGTACGGCGATACCACATGTGTGACACTTTTTTGCAGCCTGGGTGCATAAGGGCCCTAAAACCAATGAGTACCTTTAGGATTTCACAGGGCATTTTTACGCATTTGGATTCCAGACTTCTTCTCACGCTTTAGGGGCCGCTAAAATGCCAGGGCAGTATAAATACCCGACATGTGACCCCATTTTGGAAAGAAGACACCCCAAGGTATTCCGTGAGGGGTATGGTGAGTTCATGTAAAATTTTATTTTTTGTCACAAGTTAGTGGAATATGAGACTTTGTAAAAAATTAAATTAAAAAAAAAAATATAGCAATTTCCGCTAACTTGTGCCAAAAAATAAAAATTCTGTGAACTCGCCATGCCCCTCACGGAATACTTTGGGGTGTCTTCTTTCCAAAATGGGGTCACTTGTGGGGTATTTATACTGACCTGGCATTTAGGGGCCCTAAAGCGTGAGAATCAAATGCGTAAGATGCCCTGTGAAATCCTAAAGGTACTCATTGGTTTAGGGCCTCTACGCATCTTGGCTGCAAAGTGTCACTCATGTGGTATCGCCAGTACTCAGGAGAAGTAGGGCAATGTGTTTTTAGGTGTATTTTTACATATACCCATACTGTGTGTGAGAAATATCACTGCAAACGACAACTTTTTACATTTTTTATTCAAAGTTGTCAATTTACAGAGATATTTCTCTCCCAGCTATAGGTATATGTAAAAATACACCCCAAAACACATTGCCCTACTTCTCCTGAGTACAGCGATACCACATGAGTGACACTTTTGCAGCCAAGATGCGCAAAGGGCCCAAATTCCAATGAGTACCTTTAGGATTTCACAGGGCATTTTTACGCATTTTCTTCTCACGCTTTAGGGCCCCTAAATGCCAGGGCAGTATAAATACCCCACATGTGACCCTATTTGAAAGAAGACACCCCAAGGTATTCCATGAGGACATGGCGAGTTCATAGAAGATTTTTTTGGCACAAGTTAGTGGAAATTGATTTTTATTGTTTTTCTCACAAAGTCTCCCTTTCCGCTAACTTTTGCCAAAAAGTTTAATTTTTCATGGACTCATTATGCCCCTCAGCGAATACCTTTGGGTGTCTTCTTTCCAAAATGGGGTCACATGTGGGGTATTTATACTGCCCTGGCATTTAGGGGCCCTAAAGCGTGAGAAGAAAATGCAAAAATGCCCTCCTAAAGGTACTCATTGAATTTGGGCCTCTATGCATCTTGGCTGCAAAGTGTCACTCATGTGGTATCGCCGTACTCAGGAGAAGTAGGGCAATGTGTTTTGGGGTGTATTTTTACATATACCCATGCTGGGTGAGAGAAATATCTCTGTAAATTGACAACTTTGAATAAAAAAATTTAAAAAGTTGTCGTTTACAGCGATATTTCTTACACAAAGTATGGGTATATATAAATACACCCCAAAACACATTGCCCCACTTCTTCTGAGTATGGCGATACCACATGAGTGACACTTTTTTGCAGCCAAGATGCGCAAAGGGGCCCTAAAACCAATGAGTACCTTTAGGATTTCACAGGCCATTTTTACGCATTTGGATTCTCACGCTTTAGGACCCCTAAAATGCCAGAGCAGTATAAAAACCCCACAAGTGACCCCATTGTGGAAAGAAGACACCCCAAGGTATTCCGTGAGGGGCATGGCGAGTTCTCAGAAAAAAAAAAATTTTGGCACAAGTTAGCGGAAATGTTTTTTTTTTTTTACAGTCTCATATTCCACTAACTTGTGACAAAAAATAAAATGTTGCATGAACTCACCATACACCTCACGGAATACCTTGGGGTGTCTTCTTTCTAAAATGGGGTCACATGTGGGGTTTTTGTACTGCCCTGGCATTTGAGGTTCTTCGCAATCATTACACGTATGGCCAGCATTAGGAGTTTCTGCGATTCTGCTTATATTGAGCATACGGGTAATGAGATTTTTTTTTTTCCGTTCAGGCTCTGCGCTGAAAAAAAATAAAAAATGAACGGCACAGATTTTTTCATTCGCATCGGTCAATGTGGATGAAAAAATCTCTGCCAAAATCAGTGACTGCGGTGCGGTGGGCTGGGCGCTAGCTACCTAACAAGTAGCTAACTAACTGGCGGTGATAAGGGACCCTTATAGGGTTGTTTCGGGTATCGAACTTTCGATACCCGATCGATACTTTTCTCTGGTATCGCACTCGATACCAGGAAAAGTATTTTATCGATACTGGGCTGCACTACTGCATAGCCCAGTATAGGAGAGCATGGCTGCGCCGCTCTCAGCGCGGCCATGTTCTCCTCGGCAGCACAGGGAGAAGGAGGCAGTCTCTCCTCCCCTGTGCTGCCGCTCAACCAATAGAGGGAGAGGGGCGGAGCGGGGCGGGAGGAGGGGCGGAGCTGGGGACGGGAGCACTGGCCAGCAATGCCGAGTAGTTTCTTATATAAATGCAGGCAGAAGACACAGCCTGCCAGCACCTGCCTGTGACCCAGCACTGCAATCAGAGGCAATTAACCCCTCAGGTGCGGCACCTGAGGGGCTAATAGCCTCTGATCGCAGCGCCGTTCACAGGCAGGTGCCGGCAGCCTGTGTCTTCTGCCTGCATTTATATAAGAAACTACTCGGCATTGCTGGCCAGTGCTCCGCCCCTCCCTAGTATTAAAACATTGGTGGGCAGTGTGCCCCCCTCCCTAGTATTAAAACATTGGTGGGCAGTGGGCAGTGTGCCCCCTCCCCCTCCCTAGTATTAAAACATTGGCGGGCAGTGTGCCCCCAGTATTAAAACATTGGTGGGCAGTGGGCAGTGTGCCCCCCTTCCCCAGTAATAAAATCATTGGTGGCAGTGGCCACAGGGTCCCCTCACCTCCTCCTCATTGGTGGCAGTGGCAGTGATCGGAGCCCCAGCACTGTAATGCTGGGGCTCCGATCGGTTACCATGGTAACCAGGACGCTTCTGAAGTCCTGGCTGCCTTGGTCTGCTCCCTGCTGCTGTGTGCACTGTGCACAGGGCAGCAGGGAGAGGGTGAGATCCTATTCACCCTGATAGAGCTCTATTAGGGTGAATAGGATGAGAATATCCCAGGTTCTAGCCCCTAGGGTGGAAATAGTTAATAAATAAACTGTAAAAAAAAAAAAAAGTTAAAGTACACCAAAATATTAATTATAAATCCCCCTTTCCCAATTTTACATATAAAATATATAAACAATACATAAATAAAATATTACATATCGCCACGTCTCAAAAGTCCAAACTATTAAAAAATCCACTTTTATGCGGTGAACGCCGTAAAAGAAAAAGAAAAAATGCACGATTCGCCATTTTCTTTTAGTCGTCTTGTCCCCACAAAAAAGTAGGATAGGACTGTTGTATTATGAGCCGGCGGTTTCATAAAATGTGGAATGCACGCGGATTTTTTTGGCGTTTTTATTTTTTTCGCGTGGTATCGAATGGTATCGAGTATCGCAATACTTTTTTATGGTATCGATACCGAATCAAAATTTTGGTACCGAAACAACTCTAGACCCTTATGCCCCATTCACACGTCCGAAATTCTGTTTGCGGAACGGAATTGTGGACCCATTCATTTCTATGGGGACAGACTTTGTCCCGCTAGGATCCGGAATTACGGATCCGCGCTTCCGGGTCTGCACTTCCGTTCCGCAAAAATATAGAACATGTCCTATTCTTGTCCGCAATTGCGGACAAGAAAAAGCATTTTCTATATAGGTCTGGCAATGTGCGGATCTGCAAAATGCGGAAAGCACATTGCTGGTGTCCGTGTTTTGAGGATCTGCGGATCCGCTGATCCGTGAATCCACGGATCCGCAAAACACATATGGATATCTGAATGGAGCCTTACAAGGGGTGTGATCAATGACAGGGGGGTGATCAGGGGGTCTAGATGGGGTGATCAAGGGGTTAACAAGGGGTTAATAGGTGGGGGGGGGGGGGTTAGTGTAGTGTTTGGTGCAACTTTACATAGTTACCTGGTCCTCTGGTGGTCGATCCCAGCAAATGGGACCACCAGAGGACCAGGTAGCAGCTATATCAGACGCTGGTCACAAAACAGCGTCTGATATAGCTCTTTGATGCGATTTAATTCGCATCTACAGCCTGCCAGCGATGGATCATCGCTGGCAGGCTGTAGGAGAACTCCTGAGACGCGCTTCACTGTGAACGCGCGTGCGCGCGTTCACAGGAAGTCTCGGCTCTCGCGAGATGACGCGCCGATGCGTCGTCTCAGAACAACAGGACCGCCCGCAGGACGCATCCCTGCGTTAGGCGGTCCTGTAGGAGTTAAAGAAGTTCAAAAATCTGGCAGTTTTTGCATTTGTCTCTAAGCCTAAAAAAAGTGCCACTTTCTGGTGTGTGTAGCTCACTTTTCCTCATTATCATCACTAGCAGGTTACAATGACAGATAATATCTCTATGTAGATAACACAGGATCTACCATTTACAATAGGTGATATCACAGCTTGTCTACTCCCTCCTGAGCTCTGCACAGGTCACATGCACTTCTCCAGCCAATGAGCAGTGACGTGCTGCTTGTGGCCACTTTGCTGGTGAAGTCAGTCATTGGCTGGAGCAGGGCACGTGACCATGCTCATAGCCAGCCCGATGTAAACAGTGCCAGAACCAGAAAATGGAGACAGCGGAGGCAATGCAGAGAATTCGAACTACGTATTTTGGTTCCACATCCGTTCCACATTTTTTTGTGGATCACTTGCTGACCCATTCATTTCAACAGGGCCGCAAAAAATAAACAGACATCAGGCCGTGTGCTGTCCACATTCATATGTCTGTTCCGCAGCCCAGCAAAAAAAAAAATAGAACATGTCCTATTATTGTCCATCTTGCATACCAAAATAGGCATTGTTAGAGTGTCCACAGAAAAAAAAAAAAAAAAGGATCCGTGAGAAGGATCCGTGTTTGGTCCATATGTCCTTTTTTACTCTCCATGTGTCATCTGTAATTCACTGACACTGCTCAGCTGAAAATTAATTTTCAAAGCAACTCCTATCAGTTTTCATTGAAAAACAGACCCCACACGGATCCATGCGTGTTGTGTCCGTGATTTTCATGGACCCATAGACTTCAATGGGTGTGTTTGGTCTGCATCACTGACCAAAGTACTGCATATCTCCATGTTTTTTTGCTGACCCACGATCAGTAAAAAAAAATACTGATATGTGCACAGACACATTAAAATAAATGGGTACGTGCTGTCAGTGTAAAATGCAGACAGCACACATCAGTGAAAAATGAAAATGTATATGAGGCCTAAGTATGAATCTTCTTTTTCAGAAGGCAGGCTGGAGGCATTACTTAAACTATAATTAGAACCAAAAAAACATTTAAATAAGTATTTCATAAAATGAAATAATAGATATTCCTCCATACAGGGGCGTAACTACCGGGGAAGCAGGGGAAGCAGCTGCTTCGGGGCCCGGGCTTACAGGGGACCCGGCAAGCACGTGTTTGTCCTCACTTCTCTCCTCCCCTGGGTAATCAGAACGTGTCCTCACTCCTCTCCCGATCGCAGTGTCCTCTCGCCCTTGTCTATTTATTTAAAACTTATTTCTTCTTTCTTTCAGAAAAGCTTGCCCTGGGGATCGAACCTGCGACCATTAGGTTCAAAGGCAAGACACTTTACCACTAGGCTATATCTGCTGCCTAGCCAGATAGCTAAAAAAAAAAAAATATGACCTCTAGATGTGGAGAACTTTGATAGTGTATCCATACACATTACAGCTGCACCAGCACATTGTATATGGATGTAGCAGAGCTTGGTGTGTTGGGGCAGCTGTAATGTGTATAGATACACTATCAAAGTTCTCCTTATCTAGAGGTCTTATTTTTTTTTTTTTTAGCTTCTGAGTTATGCAGCTGATACAGCCTTGTGGATAAGTGTCTTGCCTTTCATCCTAATGGTCACAGGTTCGATTCCCCTCACAAACTTTTTCTGAAAGACAGGATAAATGAGGCTTGCCTAACATGGAGGTAAGTATATGTGTGTTTTTTAATTTTTTTATTTTTTAAATACTGGACTTTTACTTTACTGCCACAGGGGAGGAGGGGCTATTGGCACTATGATATTGGCAAATGGGGGAGAGATAGGCACTTCATATTGGCACACACATTAGGGGCAGGGGGAGAGGATGGATATTGGGATGGGGAAGACAGAGGCACTTGATATTGGCACATTATAGGGGGCACTATGGGGAGAGGAGCACTATGGGGCATCTGGTGCTATATGGCTGGCTACTGGCACATTATAGGGTGGGTTTATATGGCTGACTACTGCCACATTATAGGGGGTTATATGGCTGACTACTGGCACATTATAGGAGGGGTTATATGGCTGACTACTGGCACATTATAGGGTGGGTTTATATGGCTGACTACTGGCACATTATAGGGGGTTATATGGCTGACTACTGGCACATTATAGGGGGTTATATGGCTGACTACTGGCACATTATAGGGGGTTATATGGCTGACTACTGGCACATTATAGGGGGTTATATGGCTGACTACTGGCACATTATAGGGGGTTATATGGCTGACTACTGGCACATTATAGGGGGGGTTATATGGCTGACTACTGGCACATTATAGTGGGGTTATATGGCTGGCTACTGGCACATTATAGGGGGGCTGGGGGGGCTATATGGCTGACTACTGGCACATTATAGGGGGGCTATATGGCTGGCACATTATAGAGGGGGAGCGAAACGCGCGGGTAGGGGGGGGCCCAATACAAAAATTTGCTGTGGGGCCCAGTCATTTCTAGCTACGCCCCTGCCTCCATAATGATAATTGTTATTACTGTAGCATGTATCAGTTTGATTGGTAGCGGTCTGAGTGCTGAGACTCCCACTGGACCCTAGAATGAGAAAGAGAAGTGCTTGCATAGCATGTTCTTTCTACTCGCTGCACAGGCCATAAGCGAGATGGGTCTATAAACTTTTATTGAGCGCGTTCTCTGCAGTGACGAGACAGTACGACACACAAGCACTTTTCTCTCCTCGTTTTAGCGATCGATGTGGGTCTCCGAACCCAGAACACCACTGAAAAAAACTTTTGATATGTCTCTATGAAATATCAAAAGTTTTTGGAAAACTCAGTTACCCTTTAATATATCAGGCTACAATAGTGGTAGAGTTGTGACTGGTCTTGTTTTAAAGCTGAGAAACTTAGCTTCAAAACAAGAGCAGGATGTTGGTGCTTGCTGCCATAAAAACAGATCCAGCCTTTAGAAATCTGGCCGGCAGTGAGAGCTGCAGGTTTATGTAGCTCTCAATGGGATCCTGTTCTAATGGCTGTGATTCTGGTTTTATGCCATCTAACACCATGATCCTGGTCATATTTTAAAACTTAGTTTGTCAGCTTTAAACAAGATCAATCATGGCTGTAGCTCAATTGTAGCCTGAGATATTTAAAGTTAAACCCCCCCCCCCTTCAGCTGGTTGTGACCTCAGCCAGCTCAGCACCCTCCTCCCCTGGCAGCCATATAGCCTGAATTCTGGTTGGGCAAAACATTATTGTGCATTATTGAGTTGAGGGGATGTTAAATTCAAAGGGGTCTGTCAATGTCTGTTTGAATCAATTGGGAAAAAGTGTGGCTTCAAAATTCAAGTGAATAATCAAAATAAGAAAAAAATAATAGAGTTTCACTGTAGCCAAACACAATCTTTAAATATTCCCTTAGACCCAAGCACATGTCTTGACCAGCTCATACCATAACTGTGCCTTATATTTTAAGAGCCAAATGTTAACTGGACATTAATAACATTAGTCCAGATGTCAAGTTGAGAAAAGTGTGATGATGTCACTGTTGAGAATGCAGACTATGACCTTCAGCTAACATCTGGAGCTTGTGCTGGAAAAAAAAACGCAAAAGTGCCGAAAAATTGTACTAAAAAGCCTACGTTAAAGCATCCTAACTAAGAGATAACTGTTGTAAAAAAAAGGAAAAGTGCCGAAAAATTGTACTAAAAAGCCTACGTTAAAGCATCCTAACTAAGAGATAACTGTTAACCAAATTAACCTTCCATGTATAAATGGAAGCAGTAGACCAATAAGCAATGTTGCATAAAATACATTACATAACAGTTGCACTATATAAATATAAGCATCATCTGTAGTAGCTTTCCTTTTCTTCCTGGAAATGATGGCCATGGTGCATCTGATTACAATTACTTCCAAGCAGTCTGGGTCCAGTCTAGCACATTATGTTCCTCAGGACTAGTCAGCTGTCAGATGGCAACATTTCCCTTATAAAATAAGAATGAGAAAAACACACTTACTGTCGCTCCATGCTAGCTATTTCCTGATTATCTTCTTTCACCTATTAAAATAATCATGTTAAAATATTGAGTATTCAAAGTCATACTAAAAAGCATATTTAATTTTGTAAAAATCAATAGTAGCGCACGATTATAAGAGGCCTGCCCAGCTTCTTCAGATCACACCTCTGTCACTACTGCCCGGGAAATAATGCAGTATAGCTCGTCTTATAGCCATGGGAGAAAAGAAAGGGACAACCCAGAAAGGTGGCTTTCATCCACTCAAAACCCAAAAATCATACTATGAAGTTTCCCTAAACCTGCCTGTAAAATGATGACAATAATGTAAATCTTTTTTCCCAGTTACAACACCGTGGACAAAAATGATCTGCATGAATAAACGGACATCAGGACTCCTCTGCTGAAGGGGTGTGTACCTACATAATGAACACAAATTGGGCAGTATCCATGAATAAGAACACAAACCCAACTGGTAACACCCAATTATCAATTTATATTGAATTTCCAGAATAACAGAGTAATGACACAATGCAGATTTATAAGAAAAGATGCTCCAAAGCTGTTATTTAATACAACAATAAGGGTCCATTCACTCGTCCGCAAAATGGGTCCAGATCTGTTCCGCAATTTTGCGGAACGGGTGCGGACCCATTCATTTTCAATAGGGCCGCAAAAGATGCGGACAGCACAAAGTGTCCACCGTTCCGCAAAAAAATAGAACATGTCCTAATCTTGTCCGCAGACACGGACAAGAAAAGGCATTTCTATTACAGTGCTGGCCATGTGCGGTCCGCAAAATGAGGAAGGCACATGGCCGATGTAAGTGTTTTGCGGATCTGCAATTTGCAGACTGCAAAACACTTGTGGACGTGTGAATAGACCTGCACGTCTGTAAGTGTTTTGATCCGCAAAACATGGAACGCACATGGCCGGCACTCTCATAGAAAATGCCTACTCTTGTCCGCAATTGCGGACAAGAATAGGACATGTTCTTTTTTTTTTTGCCGAAATGCGGAACGGAAGTGCGGATGTGGACAGCACACAGTGTGCTGTCCACATCTTTTGTGGCCTCATTGAAAATTAATGGGTCCGCACCCGTTCCGCAAAATTGCAGAACGGATGCGGACCCATTTTGCAGACGTGTGAATGGACCCTTAGATTTGATGTCTTACAGTCATTCGTTAAAAGCAGCAGGCAGAAGCATTATTTTATGGATTGCCTAGCTATCATATAACACAGCAATGGATATTGACACAAGTTAGAAAGACATCCACAGATGGTTTCTACAGGTAAAATGTCTAGAACCTGCAGAATAGGCATATTACAGCAAGGCTTAAAAATTACTCCAATCTGGTCTACCTAGGGTTCTTCCAATCTTGGACATTGGGGGCATATCGCTAAGTGCTGGAGGGTGCACTGTGCACGCCCTCCATTTATTTCTATAAGACTGCCAAAAATAGCTAAGCAGCGTGCTCGGCTATTTTTGTAATTCCCACTGAGATGAATGGGAAGCACACTGTGCAGCCACCGTTCCATTCACTTCTATGGGGCTTACAGAATTTTCGGCAGACAGCAGGTTATAGAGCAGGAGTAGCTGAGCAGATTGATGTATAGTTTTTTTTGGGGAAAAGAATCAGTATAACCTGCAATGTATTCATTTAAATCTTTGCTTTTTCTGATGCAATTGTTCATATGAGAGGTGTTATCAGTGACTGACAGCTATCTCTGTATACACACCTACACAGACAATGCTATCAATCACTGATAACACCTCTCCCATGTATAACTATCTGTGAATGACAGCTGTCTCTGTATACACACTTACACAGCGAATGCTATCAATCAATAATAAGACCTCCCCGTGTACAGCTATCAGTGACTAACAGTTATCTATGTATACAGACTTACACAGAGAATGCTATGAATAACTGATAACACCTCCTCCATGTACAACTATCAGTGACTGACAGCTATCTCTGTATACACACTTACACAGATAATGCTATCAATTACTAATAACACCTTCCTGTGTACAACATTCAGTGACTGAAAGCTATCTTTGTATACACACTTACACAGAGAACGCTATCAATCACTGATAACACCTCCCCTGTGTACAACTATCAGTGACTGACAGCTAGCTATGTATACACACTTACACAGAGAATGCTATCAATCACTGATAATACCTCCCCAGTATACAGCTATCAGTGACTGACAGCTATCTCTGTATACACACTTACACAATCACTGATAACGCCTCTCCCATGTACAACTATCAGTGACTGACAGCTATCTCTGTATACACACTTACACAATCACTGATAACGCCTCTCCCATGTACAACTATCAGTGACTGACAGCTATCTCTGTATACACACTTACACAGAGAATACTATCTATCACTGATAATACCTCCCCAGTATACAGCTATCAGTGACTGACAGCTATCTCTGTATACACACTTACACAATCACTGATAACGCCTCTCCCATGTACAACTATCAGTGACTGACAGCTATCTCTGTATACACACTTACACAGAGAATGCTATCAATCAATCACTGATAACACCTCCCATGCCTACAGTTATCACTGACTGACAGTTATCTCTGTACACACTTACACATAAAATGCTATCAATCACTGATAACCCCTCCACCGTGCACAGCTATCAGTGACTGACAGCTATCTATGTATACACACTTACACAGAGAATGCTATCAATCACTGATAACACCTCCCCCTTGTATAGCTATCAGTGACTGACAGCTATCTATGTATACACACTTACACAGAGAATGCTATCAATCACTGTGTACAGCTATCAGTGACTGACAGCTATCTATGTATACACACTTACACAGAGAATGCTATCAATCACTGATAACACCTCCCCATGTACATCTATCAGTGACTGACAGCTATCTATGTATACACACTTACACAGAGAATGCTATCAATCACTGATAACACCTCCCCTGTGTACAGCTATCAGTGACTGACAGCTATCTATGTATACACACTTACACAGAGAATGCTATCAATCACTGATAAACACCTCCCCTGTGTACAATGAAGTCAGAAAAAAATGATATTTAAATGTATAAATAACATGTTTTGCTGGATTTTTCCCCACAAAACAATATATTAATCTGTTCAGCCCCCAGCTCTATAGCCTGGTGACTGCAGATTGTACTGCATTTTGCAGTGACAGGTTCTCTTTAAGAAGGTACCATAGAGCTTGTGTTTCTTGTGATTCACACTTAATACACAGCAATGTATTTTCTGTCTGATACCTGTTTCAATAGCTTCTCTCTCTCCTCCTGTGGAGAGCCCATATTCTTATCTTCTGCAATAGCTTGGTCTCGACGAGTCTCTAATTCATGAAGCTTCTCATACATCAATACGGCTTCCTGTTTAATCTGGGAATGTGTAACTTCCTAATAGAAAATGAAAGCCTATTACAGACTGTAAAGAGTGTTAGGCAATGTCAGCACTGGCCTGTAAATGAAAGAAACATGACCGCACTCTACTGTCCTGTAAGTGAAACACATCCTTTGATCGGCATTTTATGAGCCCAGCCCTCTCAGTCCCTAGATGGAATATTAAGATGCTCAATTAGGTATCAAGCAAGCAAATGTTCCACTAATTACTAATATATTAATAATGAATATGAATTAATAATGAATGCAGTTTGTATAGTGTAATCTAGAGACATTTCCACTTTATAGCAAAGCTGTCACCATGAAAACAGTCCAATCTGCAGGCAGCAAATTACATAGTAGCAGGAGGAGCTGAGCCGATTGATATATAGGAAAGAATTCAGCGTAACCTGCATTTTATTCATTTAAATCTCTGCTCATTCTGGACTTTGGAGTCCTGTCAGTGATGGGCAGCTATATCTGTATGCAATCACTGAGCTGGGATGTAAATGATTAAATGCCAAGTTTTACGGAATCTTTTCCTATACAAGTATATATCAACCTGCCCTATAACATAATGTCTGCAGCCGGCACTGATTTTTCTCTTTAAAGGGAATCTGTCACCATGACTATTAGCTACAGTAATTCACGAGTAATACTGCAGATAAGGAGTCCAGATCAATACTTCTTATTTTACTACTGTCCTCAATCCCCGGCTGTCAGCTTTTAAAGCTGCTCTGAAATACATTGTCAGGACTGCTGTGCATGTGCACTGGAGTCCTCTGCATTAAGTTAGTACAGCAGTCCCAATTGTGTGTTTTAGCACAGCTTTGAGCGCAGACAACAGAGGAATCGGGGGCAGTAAGAAAATCAGTATCACTCATATATTACTGCAGATAATAGTCCAGAATTGTGATGACATTCCCGTTAAGGAACAGTATCCAATAAAGCCTGTGCCGTCTTTATATACTTCGTATTTTAGCTGTGATGTGCAGATGATGGTAATACACGCCTTTATCATCAATGCACTGAAGGAATGAAAATCTGAAAACAGTAGCTTGAAATATGCTGACTGCTTCCATGGGTTAACTGTGGAAAATCTGAAATTTCCTTCAGGGCTACGAGATTACGTGTGTTCTTACTTTCAAATGGAGCCCGTCACATTTATATGTATATGTCTATGTCCAACACATATACAAAATACCAATTGAAGGTATATGGAATGAATAATAAAAAAAAACACACTGACGAGCAAAAGGGTAACAATGTTTTGAACTTTCGACTTTCAGGCACCATATCTCACCATCCACTACAGCTTCGAACTTGAGACTACCATCATTTTATGGACTTCCAGGCAAAATATTTGTCACGCTCGTGTGTGGGGGGAAAACACCACTCCGAGCATAGGAGGGAAAGGGGAAACTTGCCTGACTTGGTTATACTGGGCGGAGACTGCCTGACTTGGTTATACTGGGAGGAGACTGCCTGACTTGGTTATACTGGGAGGAGACTGCCTGACTTGGTTATACTGGGAGGAGACTGAGTGACTTGGTTATACTGGGCAGAGACTGCCTGACTTGGTTATACTGGGAGGAGACTGCCTGACTTGGTTATACTGGGAGGAGACTGAGTGACTTGGTTATACTGGGCGGAGACTGCCTGACTTGGTTATACTGGGAGGAGACTGCCTGACTTGGTTATACTGGGCGGAGACTGCCTGACTTGGTTATACTGGGAGGAGACTGCCTGACTTGGTTATACTGGGAGGAGACTGCCTGACTTGGTTATACTGGGAGGAGACTGAGTGACTTGGTTATACTGGGCAGAGACTGCCTGACTTGGTTATACTGGGAGGAGACTGCCTGACTTGGTTATACTGGGAGGAGACTGCCCTTGCTCTACTGGGCGTCTCCTTCTTCCAGGCTGTGAGCTCTGCGCTGCGATTGGACAAAGCTATAGCCTGGGAGAAGGAGACGCCCAGGAGAGCAAGGGCAGTCTCCTCCCAGTATAACCAAATCACGGAACATACCGGGGGACATAGCGGGAGAACAGAGCGGTGCCCAGGGATAACAGTAAGTGCAGTGAGATCCCTGGGCGCCGCTCTACATATCATGATACTTAGTTCAGAATTTTTTTTCCAGATGAAAGGTCCTTCTTAATGGCAAAATTACGGATGATGAATGCCACACAACTCCAGGCACATTTAAGGGTGGTGAGAGGCACCCAAGTGTCACGTCAGATCATTCAAAACCGTTTACATCAGCGTGGTCTGGATGCTAGACGACCTGCAAGGGTACCTGACCACTGGCATCAACGTCTTGCATGGGCTAGGGAGCATCTACACTGGACAAGGAACCAGTGGACCTCAGTACTGTTCAGTGATATAATGCTGTCAGTGTTATCCAATACATTCCAGAACTGTAAGGGTCACATAGCATCATAAATCAATATAATGCTATGTGACCCGATCAGTTCTGGGAGGTCAGGACAAGAGTTTCTGCATACTCATTCTGGGAGTCCGGAGGGTGGAACTCGCTTGTCTGAAAGGGGCCTAACAGTGACCCCCCAGTGCTCTGCCCTATTAACAGTGACCTCCACAGAATTCTGCCTCCTTAAGTGACCTCCACAGCAGCCCGGCCCCACAGGGGCCGTTGTCTCATCTTGCCGTAACTAAGGCGAGATAAGACACAGTTCCGACCACCTCCCGGCTGGGAAACAGCAGAGTCGCTCCACCTCAGAAATGTCAGGCTGACCCTCGGAATTCTGCTGCAGATTTGAGATAACCACTGCCGGGGGTTAATCTGCTGTGGTTTCCGCAAAGAAACTGTATTGGGAAGTGACGTCACTGACTGATGCAGATCTAAAAAACCCTATGGCCGTATGAATGTCAAAGTCGACAAATCTGTGTGAAAGCTCTGCTGTGTGAACATGCCCTTAGAGCTAAATTTTGGTGCTAATACTTTAGTAGACACTTTAGTGCCTCATAGGGGAAGAACAAAGATGACTTCAGCCGCTGGGGTACAGCTGATACCTGTCACTGAATGCTTTATTAGTTAGATCAGTGTTTCCCAACCAGTGTGCCTCCAGCTGTTGCAAAACTACAACTCCCAGCATGCCCGCACAGCAAAAGGCTGTCCGGGCATGCTGGGAGTTGTAGTTTTGCAACAGCTGGAGGCACACTGGTTGGGAAACACTGAGTTAGATCACTGGATGTAAAATAAATTGCCTATCTGCATAAGAAATAGGTACAGAACTGTCTATATAAGATTAGTACTTACCACTTCCAGAGAGTCCCTCTTCTCATTCAGTGAATCTAGTTCTTTCTGCTGTATCTCCAGCTCCTACGAGTAGTAGATATAAGGAAGATGGTAAATATTGGAGCAGATAGCTGATCAGCCCTACTCAGCACGGACACGTAATTTTAGGTCTCCCTTTGTCAGTATTATGGCACATTCACACGACCGTATTTATGGTCCACATCCGTTCCGCAATTTTGAAACAGGCATTTATTTAAAAGGGGCCCGCAAAAGAGTTGGACAGCCCACCGTGTGCTGTCTGCATCCGTACTTCTTTTCCACGGCTCCGCAAAAAGGAGCATGTCCTATTCTTGGTCCGCAACTGGCTGGCTGCGTGCTTTCCGCAAAATGCACGCGACCGGTATTCGTGTTATGCGGACCGCAAAACACATACGGTGGTCTGAGTGTACCCTTAGTCTTAAAGGGGTTGTTCAATAAATTACTTTTTACTCTGAAGTTTATTTTCATCATTTATGCTTGCTCCCATTCCTCCTTGGATTTTTTTTTTTCACATCTACCTCATTTGCAGTTTTCTCTTATCTCCTGTGCTTGAATCCCACTGCCTGGTCTGTCTGCTGTCCCATCATGCCTTAGGGCAGTGAGATGTGTCCTGATATCAGCAGGACATGTCAAACTAACCATGCCCCTTTACCAATGACGTCTGTGCATCCTACATTACACGGCTCCAATGCAGAATGCCACCTACAACAACTGAATATCCAAAGAGTTTTGCCACAGGGTGCAATGGTGGGCTAATAACATTAGAATAAATGCTGGTATTATATATAGCAGTGAAATTTGTTGAGCGGGTACAATTATATTGGTGGCACAACCCCTTTAATTCAAACCAGCACCTGTGGCACAGTCAAGAAATCATTCTCCTTTATTATACATGCATATAAAGGAAGCCATACAAAGAAAATCACAAATACATCTACAGATTTTGTTATCAATAGGGAAACATATTCCGGTTGACACGTTTCAGACCAGCAAGGTCTTTAGTCATAGCACCCACTAACTGACTAAAGACAATGTCAGTCTGAAACATTTCAGCTGGAGTGGGTTTCCCTGTTGCTAACTGTAACAGACAGTGGTGTGGACCTACTGTGCCAAAGAACCAGTTTGACTTTGGGCTAAACCTAAAAGTGTTGTCCTGGTGGTTCCCCAGTATTCATCCTTTAACAGGGATTTGAACTTCACTGCAGGGAACCAATCAGGTTACTACCTTCTAGGTTAGTCCTCGTGTAGCTGGCTGCTGACCCACAGGGGTCAGAGACACCAATGCGAAGAACCAAGGGATCAGGAAAAGAAGAAGTCTGAATATAGTCCAAGGTCAGGGAAGGCTGAATTGTGTGTGTTCCAGATAGCAATTCCAAGGTCCGGGCAGGCAGCAAGGAGCAGAATCGGTACGGTACACGGGTACTTAGAAAAGAGATCAACGATGGTTACTAGACACTAGAAAACCCAAAGCTCAGGCAAGGAGGTGGAACCATATCCCCAGCTAAATAGAAAGGCTGATCAGCACCTTAGTCAGCTGCTGGACAGAGAGCAAGAGGGATTTACACCAGCGGCGCTGTTAGGAAGTTCACTGAGCACTAGTCCCAATACACAACAGGATGCTTGGAGTGATTCCTGCACCTGCTCGGGAAAACAGGACAGCAGCGGACAGGGGCTGAACGCTTAACGCTAACAAAGCGTACAGACATACTTGGACTTGATGCTTTCTTTTTGAGGATGGTTTTATATGTATATGAAATAGAAGTTACTGTGGAACAAGCGGTGGTTTTCAATTGAGGCGAAGAATGCAACTATTACTTGTACTGTGGTGACATAAGCTATTAACCCCTTTATGAAAAGATCTAAAAAGGCCTAAAAGGGGTTGGCAAAGATAACTAAAAATCTCAGACAAGCCCTTTAATAGTCTAAAATAAAAAATCATGTTACACTCACCCCTTAATCTACATTACATATAGAGTCCTCCTGTTGCAGCTGATGTACAAACTGCAGCAGTTTCATCCCTGTATATGGCATGTTACCGCTGGAGCCAATCATTGTCGTGAGCTGTGTACCACTGAGGACCATTACTGGCTGCAGCGGTGACATGCTGTACACCTCACCAGTAGATGGGATGTTACTGCTGCAGCCAATCACTGTCTGCAGCATTAGACTTCCGAGGACAGTCATGGGCTGCAGTGGTCATGTATCATCTACTGGCATGCCCAGCTGCAGTTTGTAAACAAGCATCAGAAGGAGGACTGGACCTGCACCACACAGCGCTGCATAAAGGGGGTGGGGGGGTATAACATGATTTTTTATTTTAGGCTATTGTTTAGGCTAATGACAGGCACTTTTGTCATTTGGTGCATGTGGTGGTTTAACAGCCCTAAATTTTCTATTTGTTGGACTACCAAAATAATTTTAGTTTTTTTGTGACACACGGACCCATTCTGACCAAATTGAAATAAATTAGTTATGCAGCAATCGGGGGAGGACTATTATCTCATTAAAGTTAGCCAGATTTGGAAGAGACTGAATTATCAAGGTTATGACTTATTATGAGGTAATGTTGTGTGGTGTCCTTAATGCTCTAAGGCTACTTTCACGTTAGCGTTTTTTGAGGATCCTTCATGGATCTGCAAAAACACTTCCGTTACAATAATACAACCACATGCATCCGTCATGAAAGGATCAGGTTGTATTATGTGTTCTATAGCCATGACGGATCCGTCATGACCACCATTGAAAGTCACTGGGGGACAGGTCCGTTTTCTATTGCGTCAGAGAAAACTGATCTGTCCCCATTGACTCACATTGTGTGTCAGGACAGATCCGTCTTGCTCCGCACCACATAGCGCACAGAAATCCGCTGCAAGCAGCGTTTTGGTGTCCGCCTCCAGGGCGGAATGGTGACTGAACGGAGACTGAACTGATGTATTCTGAGCAGATCCTTTTCCATTCAGAATGCATTAGGGCAAAACTGATCCGTTTGAGAGCCCTGAACGGATCTCAGAAACGGAAAGTCAAAACGCGAGTGTGAAAGTAGCCTAAGGCTGGGTTCACATCTGTGTCCTTAATTACGGCAGTCTGTTCCGTCAGGTGAACAGGCTGCCGGAATTCCATTGTAACTGGCATATATACCGGCCCTTGGCCAGACAAAAAATGCTACATGCAGCATTTCTTGTCCGGCCGAAAGCCAGCACATGCCGGTAAGTGGCCGGATTCTATCACAGTGAATGGGGATCCGGTGGTGCACGGTGATATCTGGCTGTGCCGGATACGGTAAATTCCGGCAGTCTTTTCGTTCTCCGGAACAGACCGCCGGAGACAAAACCGCAGATGTGAATCCAGCCTAACTACTACACATAGATTGTGTGACCAGATTTAAATGGCTATTTTTAACATTTAATTGTAAGTGTCAATCGGCAGACTAGAAGAAATAGGAATGTTTGAAATAAGTATATATCATTTTAAAGTCAAGTCTCTAGAAGTGGCACCTTCAAAAGCTGCTCATTCTTTGCTTTAACAGTGAAGTATTTAGCTTGCCGCTCCTCTGGCATGTTTTTAATAATGTCTTCAGCCGCTCGTTTCTCATGTTCGATGTCCTCCTCCACCGCTCGAATCTGATCTTCTTTTCTGTAACACAATAAAACAACCATGAAGTGCACATGCTGATAAAAAGGATGAAAAATATCTCAGAGAGTGTACCGGCAAGATAAAATCCTCAAAGCCTTCTATCGACTATATGGATACAAACCTTGACTAGCAAGCTGTTGAGATTGTATTAGATGATATCCTGAGACAGACTGATTGTACAGCACTCAATTAAGGGATCACTAAGGTTTAAATGGATTGGAAATAACGCTGCTGCGATCCATATCAAATCAGGATGTTATCCACACTTCAAGAAGCACAGATATAGACAACTCTTGACTACATATTCCATCTCCTTACACTAGAACATCCATTATATCCCCCCCCATGATTTCTGTCCAGTTCAAAGTCATGGACAAAGTGGGAGAATGCAGAGACTATGAGAAAAGGTTCACAGATAATAGTCCAGTTCTCAGAGACTATCGTGACCCTCCTGTGACCCTGAAAAGTCATCAGTGCTGAGGGCTGTGGAGGATGCGTTTTTTGGGGATTTCTTAGGGCTTGATCACATAGCGGTTTATTGCGCGGATTCCACACCCCTCCCACTGTTGTCTACGGGAGCTTGCATTTCCATTCGTAGGGCTGAGGAAGATTTTGGTTTTCCAAATTGCGTCAAACATACAGAAGCTGCCAGAAATGGCAGGTGTGCACACGAAGTTTGGACCCACCGCATGGAGATATAGCCACAGATGGATCCAAGCAGAAACCAGAGGGTCAGCCTTCCTGTGATGGATTTTTCTTGTGGAACACACCCTTACACTTTCCTGCAGAGCTCTGCATGGGGATTTACTGAGATGACGGGACCATCTTGAAAGGAATCCGCTGGTGTACCAAAAAACTGGTAAGGAGGCAGCACAGAAGGAAAGGGGGGCACCAAGTATGTGTCATGGATAGTCAAATATTAGGTTTGGACTAGAGGGTCACCTTTAACTAATGAGAACTATTCATGGCCAAACTGTATGCCCTGAACTCATGATAAGGCTACATTCACACGACCGTATTTTTCATTCCGCATCCGATCCGCATCCGTTTCCGTTTTTTGCGGAATAGATACGGTCCCATTCATCTCTATGGCCTTTTAAAATTTGCGGACAACTTTCCGTAAGTTGTCCGCATCCGTGTGTCCGCATATTTCATCCGCAAAAATATGAAGCATGTCCTATAATTGTCCGCAAAAATCGGTCCGCAGCCCCATAGAAGTCAATGGGTCCGCAAAAAACGGATAACATATGGAAAGGTTTCCGTATGTTATCCGTATTTTGCGGATCCGTTTCCATATTATTATTAGAATATTTTATTGAAGAACATGCCCCTATGGGTTGGGCTAAATATTGTTGTGTACAAGAAAAACTATAGATTCAAGATGCCTCGTATAGATGTCAGCAAGCTCACAGTGCTAATCCAAGACAGGCCTGTAATTTGGGACTCTAGAAAGGATATTTATCATGACCGTGTCAGAAAGGACAAGGCATGGGAGGAAGTAGCCCAGGAGCTTTTACCGGACGAATGGGCAGTATTCAAAAGCGAAAAACGTTCTGGCCTTAGTAAGTATACCCTTTTTATCATATATTTTAAATATGGTATTGAGTAAAATATTGTCTTTTGTCATTTATATAGTTATCAAGGCCTGTTGCATCCCTGTTTTGCCATCTTTAGGACAGAATGAATGAACATGTGACTTCTCCACATTCGTTTCCTTGACAACTAATTTTATCTCTCTTTTTTTTTTTTCCCTCCCTCCAGTTCAGTATTTTGCGAATCTGCAAAAAACGGAAGACATACGGAAGCCTTCTTCCGCAAAATGCGGACATACGGCTTCCGTTTTTTGCGTCCGTAAAATACGGATGAAAAAAATACGGTCGTGTGAATGTAGCCTAAGGTTGAGAGTTGCACCAGGAAATTCCTAATCAGACACAAACGTTTCCACTAATACAACAGGCGCTTCAACAGCTTTGTGACCAGGTCAATTGTCAGGATAAGGGCATACATAAACAGATATTGCCCACAATATGAACAACTTTTACCATAGAAAACGAATTGCATGGTGGGACATATCAGGTATTTTTGTCACATGACAGCAAAGTATGCTATGATAGCAGTTTTCTCCACTTTTGACAGAATATTTTTGAGGAATGATTGGTAAGTGCTCAGATTACTACTGAGGCCAAATCATATCAGTCAATGTTCTGTTCCGAGTCTCAATGATGATCTCCAGATCTTAGGGCAATGACCACAATCCTGGTGTTTGGTTAAAGGTGGATGTATACATTAAATAAATGTTGGATGGACCCACCAATTTCAGAGGGACTGGCTGACCATCTAATGTGGATAGGGTTATCCCACTTCTTTCCCAACTGCAGAGAGATTTCAATATTCCGGACCATTTCCTTTTCAGGGGCGATGATAAAATGCTACCAGAAGAGCCTATTCTCGTCTCTCTATTGAGAACACATGAACACTGAACTCAATGTGCATACCTATGTGTCGGGAAAGGGGTGGTGGAGAAAGACACAGACGTTGGTTTAATGAGCATTTTGGCTGAGCGCCATGGTATCTAAAGTGGCTGGTCAGCTAAACTGGGTGCTGAGGACTGTTTCAAGAATGGAGACATCTGCCTGTCCATAACTCTCTGATTCAGAAGAGGACATCATCATCTGAGAGAGGCGTCTGGTGCATTTGGCTTTTTTGATGCGTTTGATTAGAACTGAAAGTGACTATTTGTTGTGTAAATTGAATAAAAACAGATTTCTTTCATAGGCAAATTTTAAGGCTATGAAAACCTTTGGAGGCAATTTTTGGTTATGATAGCATCTTACTCATATTTGGCAAAAACTAATTTTTTCAATTGGCCTTTATTAAAAACATTCAATTTACTGAAAGGTCATAAACACTTATTAGTAAGATAAGAACTGAGCTATAATGAGTGTTTATAATCAGTCAGAGAGCAGAGATAAGGCGCCCGTCAGCTACCCGTCGGACGGAAAATCCACAGGCTGTGCTACTACAGCATCTCAGCTCTGTACACAAAAAAGGATTCCATATTTTTAATAAAGACCAATTGAAAAAAATTATTTTTAGCTCAAAATAAGTACAATGCAATAATTTTTTTAAATTGCCCCACCAAAGGTGTACATAGCCTTTAAGTATGCAAGTAACTGATACCGTGTGGGCGACTTACCAAATGTACTAACTGATATTAGTGATACCCGTAACTGCCAGATTCTTGATCTCACTTATCAGATACAGTTGATTGTTGACCTCTCTTTTCAGTAATCGTGTGAAATCTCCCCAATATTCTCTTTCACATGCTCATGCATACATAGGTAATACAACAGTAACAAAATAGCTTCTAGGGAATTGGCATGTTCTGGCACACGTCATGTAATAAAATTGTACCAAAGGCATAGACATATTGTTATGCCGCATTACCTGTACATGATGAGTGCACGCTCACCTACATACAGACAGACATTTAAGTAATGTCTCCTTAATTGTACACTGCCCGTCAAACACTAATTAACTATGTGTCAGGCAACCTGATGGATCCAGTAACGTAGCAGACCTTGCTACCAATGACCTGATTATGCCGCAGAGGCCAGGAAGTGAAAGATCTAATCAAGCTGTCCTTTCACTTCCTTATTGGCTGCAGATTGGATTATGTTCCATACAGGACAAGAAGCGACTAGTCAATCTTTTGCTAAATAAGTGTTAACACCTAAAGCCGAGTACAAAGGTCAAAGCGGAACAAGGAGTTGCTGCGCTCCTTCCCCATGTAAACGGCAGTGCTGCAACCTACACACAGGAGGAGGACTCCATTCCCAAAAGGTAGGAGAACACACAGTGACAGCTACAGATATCTGTTGTGCCCTCCAGGTCATATTGAGGAACGCTTTTAATACTTGTGCTATAGTGGTGAGAAACAATCCATCTAATGTATAATATGCCACACTCATTTCGGCTGTATACATGACAACGTTTACCATCATTCTTCCCTTCTTTGTATACCTGAATGTCTTTCTAATCAGAAAGTATTCACAAACAATATCTAAACCCATCATGATGATAATCCTAATGTGACATATAACTAATAAAACGTTTCTCACTACGCAAAGAGAGTCCTTTCACTCAGGGCGTCTGTCTTCAGAATTATTCTTCATTTATGATCACCCAATTGTTAGTAGTTTTATAAGGGCTCATTCAGACAGGCAGGGTCCAAGTCCGGGTGCTGTGACAGTATAGACAGACAGCACCCAGAGCGTACACTGACCCATTATAGGCCCAATGGGACAGACTAAGGCTACTTTCACATTTGCGGCACAGCATTATGGCAGGCTGTTCCGGCATAGAACTGCCCGCCGGAGTTCTGCCGATCCGGCATTGCTGGATGCTACTGCAATGCCCACTGGCCTTATTAACTATAATGGAGATCTAGCCACAACCTGGTAAATATTCAGAGAATTGTCCGGCCTATTCCCAGCATTCCCCGCAGGAACAGCTTGCCGGAAGGCTGTACCGCATATGTGAAACTAGCCTATGGGTTTTGTTTGTCAGGTCCATTAAAGGTAATGGGTCATCAGTAAAATGACCTATAGTTTAATGAGGTTCTCATCTTTTGCTATATTGATGACCTATCCTCAGTGACTGAGGATAGGTGCAATTACACCTGCTTACCGCTGACACTGCATCGGCAATTGATGAATTATCCTGAGAATAGGTCAAGAGGATAACCCCTTTAAATCAGGTTTTTATAATAAATGTTTTTTTTTTAGTAATTAGCCATGTGACTATATTTAAAAAAATAAAAAAATCCTGCAGTTTTTGTGCTGGCCACTAAGCCTAAAACATGTCAAGACTTTGAGAGCAGCTACAAGGGCCATAGACACAATAGACTAGAGCAGACCTCATTGACTTCTATGGTAGAGCGTTCTAGGCATGCTCTGTCACCTGTGCAGAGGTCAGGAGGGAGTAGATATTCACCTATTTTGAATGGTGTATTCTGTGTTATCTATACAGAGGCATTACTTGTCATTGTAGTTCTGCCTGAGATGATGAAGTGATGTCTACGGAATAGATATCCGTACAGAATGGGGAATCTCAACATAATATTAGGATTGTTGGCCACTGTGAAAACTGAAGAATTTTATACTTTTTTTCAAATATAGATAGTGACATAGAATATTAAAATGAAAACCATTTAAAAATGTAAAATAATGGGGGATATTTATTAAGAATGGCATTTTCTATGCCGATCTCAAGTCCCTTTGCTCAGTGGGAGGAAGTGCCAAAGTTATGTAGAGACACAGGCCTTTACATAAGTTTGGCGCTTAACACTTAACTCTACGCCAGCCATTTTGCTGGTGTAGATTTAAGCCATTTACCATGCAGAATGATAAATGAGCCGGGCCTGCTGGAAAAGTGGAGTGAGTGGGGAAAAGTCTCATGTTCTGCCGCCCAGACTTGTGCCCCTTTAGGCATGATAAATGTCCCCCAACATTCCCTTTAACGAGCGGAAAGCGATGAATTAGCAAGTCATTTTCACCAAATAATGCACAATAATTGCTAAATCTTTTCACTGCTCGTTGTCGCCATCCTCATTCATTCGACCCTACTGCAAATACACTGCTTAGGAATGTCAGACTTCTGGTTAGACGAGGGGGTGTGGTGGTGAATGGTAACCTTTCAGTCAGTCAAATTTGTCTGATCCACACGAACAGAGGATTTATCACTTTACCTGTGAAGATCATTTCTCAAATTCAAACAATAATAGCTCCATCTAATGGGCCCTTTACTAACCCTACAAATGGGGCAAACTAAGAGGTCTATTAGACTGCCTGATGTTTGGGCAGGAGGAGATCAATGACGCCGGTTTCCATTTTCCTAATACACAGGCAAATGCAAAGCATACGGGAGAGCAATCATTGCTAGAATTATACAGGGAGATTACTGTGCATCTTTCATTCTGATGAAAGATGCAAAAAGGATGACAAATGAGTGTTATTTATCAGGGGATCAGTGGCACAATAATACCGGTCAATTATCAGGAACGTTTTCTCCTGATAATTGGCTAAAAATCGCTCAGTGTGACAGGGTCTTTAGACAGGCTGTCTAGGCATACACCAAATTTATCACAATGGCTCAGGCTGCAGGACAAATTTGGTGTATGTGTCTAACTATATAAAATGTATTGGTTGGCTTTGTTAGAGAAAAAATTCTACGGCAGTACTCTGGCACAATTTTGGCGGGGCATAAAAACCAGAGATGCTCGCATCCACTGAGCTGTTGCTGTGGTTCTGATGCTGCCCAAGCCCTATACAAAGTGGCCCACATTAACAAATGTGAGTGCACCAAGATTCTAGAAAAATCGTGCCAGAACATGGCACAGAGGATTGCGTAATTGCCCCTCATTGGGCTTAGTGCAGACAGTCTTTCTAAGCCTAGAATAATGTGGGCCGGTGTGCAAGGGGCTCGGGCAGCGTCAAAACCGCAGTGACAGGGGTCGGTGGAGATAAGCATCTCTTATTATGTGTTTAAGCCCCGCTGACAACAATACAAAACTATTTGACCAAATCTATAGTGAACACCATGTAAAATATACATTGTAAAATATAATTTCAAATTCTTTTCCTCAGCAAAGAAAGATGCATATTCTTCTTGTGATCTGCGTGGCAAGCCTCTACAACCAGGTTCGATGCCAAGATTTACAGGTAAGTCTCACTATTATAGACATACTTTCATTTACATTTTTAATACTTGCGCTAATATTCTAATCTTCTACTCTAATAATTGTTATAAAACAAGTGGTTAAAGGTTTTACGGGATTTGCCCCCCTAGTGTGAGGTACCTAATGTGGGAATCATGCTTACCTGCTCCCCAAAGTTCCAGGATCTTGGCTGCGTCTTGTGACCTTTTGGTTTCCGGCTTGTTTTCTTGACTGGCCTCACCGGTGATGTAACCAAGCAGCATGTGACTGAGCAATGACGTGCTCTTTTGAGATACCTCACTGCTGAGGACAGATATTGGCTGTAGTGGTGCATGTGACCTCATCTGTACCCCAGCTAGAAGTAAAGAAGCTAGGGACTGCAAGACCACTGAACAGAGCCAGAGTGTCGGACCGTTGAGGAACGGTTAAGAATGATTCTCTCATTAGATACCACACACCAGGGTTCCTAAAAAAAAAGGAACCAACTCCTGGAAGACCTCTTAAAGGTAAGGGAATAAAAATATACCATTTATGAAATACTATTTAAAAAATGAGGTGCTGCCACTCTTTTGTTTACACAACTTTGCACACAGACAACTAAAAATGTGACAAACCTACTAAGGAACCCTTACTTGCAGGGGTGGCACAAACTATCTTGGTATCGAAAGAGGTTTTGATGGCTCTTGAAACGGATGACCTAACCTCTGGATGGGTCATCAATATCAAATTGGTGGGGGTCTGACACCGGGCATACCCAACAATCAGTTGCTCCCTGCAGACTCCAGTGAAGAAAGAACAGCTCCATTCATAGTGCAGTAGTCATTAGTGTCAAATTTATCAAAATGTTGCATGACATTCATAAATTTGTTATTGCTATAAATATGTCTGGGAATCTTTCTTCCATTTTTACACCACTCGCTAGTGTTGAGAGAATCAAAGTTAAGAAAGTGGAATTCGATACGAATTTCATGAAAAATTCTATTTGCTGCCAAAAAATTGGCTCGGGCTTTGTGGTAAAGAATCATATTTTTCCAAAAATGGCTGCCACACATGTTACAAAGTTAAAAGTAAGAAGCCCAGGAAAGAGGGATCACCCATGATGCTGTGCAGCCAACCAATCAGCAGATAGCTATCCCCTGTGATGTCACAGGCCTAAGAAGCCTCATCCTGCCCTGTCTCCGGCATTTTACAGTGAACTGAGCATAGGGACAGATGTGACAAGTACTAGGGACACGGCCATGAGACTGGTGAGGGTGACATAAGTGACTATCAGACAGTAGTGGATAATGATGTAGCCGATCGCATGTGGGAGCCGGGTAAAGAGGGGGCTTCATCATCATCATCAGGGGGTGAGGGTGGCAGGTTGCCCGTGAGCCAGCAGCATAGTGCAAGTGTATCTGTGAGTCAGTGTGGTGGCAGCAGTGTGAGATCTGCAGCCAAACCTGCCCAGGGTAGACCATCTGCTACTTAGAAGCCTACGTTTCAGGAAACAACTAGTGGTGCATGGGTTCACAGAATTCTTCAGCAAGTCGCTAGAGGACATCAGTGTGGCCGTATGTAGAATCTGTGGGCAGAAGATGAAGCATGGCCAGGGTGCCAATGTTGGCACCACGGCCTTGCGTCAAAACATGAAGCGTCACCATAAAGTAGCTTGAGAAAACCATGGCACTAATGTAGTGGTACAGCCTGACGCATCTCCCAGCAGCACCCACCTCTTCTCCAGCCTTCAGGGCTCCACCACCTCAGCAGAAGGAAGCTGTGTTTCCTTCCCATCATCTACTGGTCTTCATGCTCCTCCTCCTAATCCTCGTCATGCGTTTCGCCAGCAATCGATCTCCGAGGCCATTGCAAAGAGACAACAGTATGTGTGCACTCATCCAACAGTGCAGAAGCTGAACCTACTCCTGGCTAAGTTGGTGGTCCCTTCCATTCCATGTGGTTGACTCTGGTGATATCAAAGAACTGATGTATTGAGCTGAGCCAAGATGGAGAGTCCCAAGCTGTCACTACTTCTCTAAAAAAGTTGTACCAGCTCTACATACTTACAGCAGAAGGTGGGCTTATCGGTGTCCTTGAGCCTATCGGTGTCTGGTACAGTTCGTGGCAGGGCCGACATGTGGAGCTGTAACTATGGTCAAGACAATATATGTCCTTTATGGCCCACTGGATAAATGCGGTTCCGGTCACACCACCAACTTGGCCAGGTGATGGCAATATGTTCTCATGCTGTGATTGCGGTGCCAATATCCTCCTCCTCCTCCACCTTGTCCTCAGCCTCCACTGCCGGCACAGTTCTGAGTGGTACTCCAGCATACCACCTATGCAGAGCACGGCGGTGCCATGCTCTTCTGCACCTGGCCAGACTGGGTTAACGGAGTCACACCGGGGAGGAACTGCTCGGCATCATCAACCAAGAAATTAAATCCTGGCTGTCTTTTCACCAACTGAAGATTAGAACCATAGACACTGATAACAAGAACATTGTGTCGGCACTGCATCAAGGAGGGCTGACCCATGCATCCTGCATGTCGCAAGTCTTTAATCTGGTTGTAAACTGGTTCCTCAAGTCCTCCACCCAACTACAAGACGTCTTGAAAATGGCCAGGAAACTGTGAATGCACTTTCGCCACTCTGCAAAACACGCCCTCCTCGAGCTGCAAACTCAGAATGGTGTTTCTCAACCCCCTCAGGTTGGAACTCCACCTTCCAAAAGTTGGACCAAATATATGAGCAGAGGAAGGCCGTGGACGATTTCTTGATGATGCAGGCGGACAGGGGTATTCCCCTGTGTAAGTTCGATGTTAGCCAGAGGCAGCTCATGCGTGACACCTGCTATTTGCTTAGGCCCTTTGAGGAGGCCACTTTGTCAGTTGCCAGGACTACGGGATGAATGATGACATTCCACTCCTTCACATCCTGGAGCAGATGCTGATATATCTGGCTGACATGAGGACAGGAGATGTTGCACCTACATTTCACGGCCACCTGAGCCCTATAGGGGCTGAACTGGCAGAAGAGGAGGAGGACATTAACACCCAGGAATTGTATACAGAAAAAGGTGGTTTATCTGCCCAAGCGACAGGGAGGAACAGGAGGAGTTGGAGGGTGATAAGGAAGACCAGGCAGATGACCCCGACAGACAGTAAGCAGTAGAGATGGAGGCAGAGAGTCCCTCCAATTATCTTGTGCAAATGGCCAGATGCGGGCTGAGTTGCTTGCGTAGTGACAGTTGCATTATCACCATTCGGCAGAAGGATAATTACTGGCTCTTCATAATGTTAGACCCTCGCTACCAGTCCTAAATGGGGACATTTTTTCCACCTGCTGAAAATGAAGGAAAAACTCAAGTACTATCGAGAGATCTTATGTAGTCGGTGGGTTGCAGCCTATGTGCGTCATCGCCATCCTCAAAAGATCAGACTGGGGGGACCCTCTGCGCTCACACTCCAATGCCATGACTCCTGGGGAGGGGGGCCAGGAGCAGCACCAGCTCCATCAGCAGCAACTTAAGCCTGGAGTCTCTAATGAGCACTTTTCTTCATCCGCCTACTGAAGAAACCACCCAGCAGCAGCAGGACATAGAGCCTAACCTGCAGGAGGTGGCATACTTGGACTGCACCCTGCCACCCCAGATCCAAGATCCCCTGGACTACTCGGCATCCAAACTTGATTTGCGGCCTTGATTTGTGGCCGTAACTGTCGGGTTTTGCCCTGGGCAGGCTTTCCTCCCCAGCCAGTGTGGCATCAGAGCGGGTGTTTAGTGCGGCAGGGGGGCATAGTTACCCCACAGAGAACTCTCCTTTTAACAGGAAATGTTGAGAAATTAACCTTTCTAAAGATGAATCAGGCGTGGATCACCCAGGATTTCCAGACACTGGTGTCTGATGCATCAGACTATATCAGTGGTGGCGAACCGTTTAGAGGCAGAGTGCCCAAACTGCAACCCAAAACCCATTTATTTATCCAGTAATTTAACCTGAATACTACAGTGTAATATAGTATATATTCCATGTACTTTATCATTTAGCTATAATAGACTGCCTACATTCAAGACGCTGCCTGTGCCGTACATAGCATGCCCTACGCTGATGAATGACAGGAAAGTCTAAGGCATATTGATACACCTTAGACTTTTTCCAGTGCATAGGTTCACCACCACTGGACTAGATCATACCTGGCAGTAACGTTTTGACTGCAGTATGACACCAGAACATTGTAAAAAATGGCCCATTACTTCTGGCCACGTGCTTCAGCCACTATTCTGATTCTGCCACTTACCTGCTGCCATCTTCTCCTACTGCCACCCACCATCATGTGCTATTACTGCCACTGCTGTTGCTCCCCACGTCCCCACTCTGTGACTGGGCCACTGTCTTGACTCCTCATGACATTGCCACTGTCCCCACTCTGTGACTAGGCCACTATGTTGACCCCACATGCTGTTGACACCCTCCCCACTCTGTGACTGGGCCACTATGTTGACTCCTCATGCTGTTGCCACCCTCCCCTCTCTGTGACTAGGCCACTATGCTGACTCCTCATGCTGTTTCCCCCCTCTCCGCTCTGTGACTAAGCCACTATGCTGACTCCTGCTGTTGCTACCCTCACCATTCTGTGATGCGGTCACTAGTGTCCCTGTTTAGCCATGTTGACATCACAGTTTATTTTTCCATTCTTCTGATCCGCCAAAAGAACAGAAAAATAACAGAAAAACAGGTTACATCGTTTGAGTATCCATAAGGCCCCTATTACATGGTAAGTATTTTGCATCAGGATTTGATCAAAGCCAAAAGCAGGGGTGTGTCCAAAACACAGAGGACATGCAAATATTTCCATCACATTACATGTTATCTGTGTTTTGGACCCACTCCTGTTTCCTTACCAATACTGATCAAATAGTGACGCAAAAAACGAAATAGTGACAATAGGGTCGTATAGGCCATTAAAGTCGTGCACGTAGGACTTATTTTCCATGTAAATAAAATCTATTTCAGAGGCAAATAGCCAAAACTCATGCAAACTGAGCATGAGGCCTCTATTACACGGTCAGTATTTTCCATGAGGATTTGATCATTTCATTCTATAGTAGAATTTTGGGCCACTGTACGGTTAAGTACATTATACCTGACAATATCTTCGACCTGTAAGGCTGAGTTCACACCAAATATTTGGTCAGTTTTTGACCCCTAACTGACCAAATAAGTGAAGTGTTGACTGAGTCTAAGAGTGACGCCTGTCACCTGCCTGTCTTACTAATGCACAGTAACAGTTTCACTACTAGATGAGCTGCACAGTGATGAACACCCAGATACACTCTCCCTGCAGGCCGGGAAATAGCTGAGTGCTTCGTGACAAATCAATTCGGATCTAATGAAATTTTTTGGAAAGATTCTCCAACTCTACCACTTACCTACTGGAGTGAGAACGTGCAAAAATTTTGCATAATTTGAAAAAGCTGCAGGCCACATCCACTTTTCACTCTGCTTTTACAAAGTGACGTGCATAGCGCAAATGGCAGTAATCTCCGTAGCAAATGGTCAATAAAAGTGTTCTACTGTAGATAAGAATGCACCAGAACACAGGGGCACATACATAGCAAATGTTAGCCATACACAATACTAAAAAGTTAATTTCCTCAACAACAAAAAAAAGCATATGTACTAGAATGGTTGTACCATCAAGAGATATCACAGTGTGTAAACGTCCGTTTCACCATATAATCACGCACTGTTTGATAAATGGGGCGCTGCTATCCCAGGATGTACCAGTAGATTACCCTTTTTTTTAAATTAATGAGTGCATTATTCTGAGTGACATCCAGAAAAGGCTGTATAATACATTTGGGTCAACAATTACTATGGAAGAGCACTCATGTCTGGTGAAGTTAGGAGGTCACTGCTTTCTTCAGTGTAGATCATGACTGTCCTAACCGTATTTCCTGCTTATTTGTATCTACAGGAAAGGGACTTGTCTGGAGGAAATCTCACAAGCATCCCTCTATGCAATTCAGAAAACGTAACAAAGCTAATTTTAAGTCAAAACAATATTTCTTTAACTGTGGAGGATCATCAATCCCTATTGAGTTATCCTAACTTGATGGAGCTGAATCTCTCTCAGAATAAAATTACGGAGCTGAAGGGCGGTTACTTTAGTGCAATATCAAAGCTTGAGGTGTTAATTCTCAGAAATAACCACATTACATCTATTGAGGAAACATCATTTATTGGACTGAAAAATCTGAAAATTCTGGATCTTGGCTTCAATCTTATTACTCACCTACCAGCAAACATCGAGATACCTTCCTTGCATCTGCAGGCTTTTAACCTTCAAAACAACAGCCTGACTACCCTGGATATTAAAGAGGCGCTGAGGGACTTGGGAACCTCTCTGAATATAACACTTAGTGGAAATCCATGGAACTGTAACTGCTCCCTTCTCAGCCTATCTTTCTGGCTAAATAACAGCACTGTTATTCTAGGTAAGCAAAGCAGACTTGATTAATATATATATATATATATATACACATATACACACACACAAAAGAAAAGAAGGGGCAGCACTGACTAAAAGAAGAACTAACTGGGTGCACGCTCAAAGGGAATAAGCTTACCCAATATACAGGATACAAAAACGTGAGCAGCACTCTGAAGGTAATAAAGCGAAAAAAGGATAATTTATTCACCCATGGGGTGTAGCGACTAGAGCCTCTAGTGTAGAGCCGAAACGTCGCTACACCACATGGGTGAATAAATTATCCTTTTTTCGCTTTATTACCTTCAGAGTACTTTTTTGTATTATATATACACATATATATATATTTATATATATATATATATATATATATATATATATATATATATATATTATATACACACACACACACAGCCAATCAGCAGTTATCTTTGTTTTCAAACCAAGGTACAAAAGTCATAAACCAAACAATCTGTGCCACTGCCATTCAAAAAGATGCCACTTGAACCCACTCGTAAAGTGCTGCAGAATATGTTGGCACTATATAAAGATTATTATTATTAATATTATTTTGCCATACATTTCCAGATTTTACACCATCGGCTCTTACAACAGTCTGTTGCATAATTATATTTTTTTTTACTGTAAGGCCCTACCCTATCCCTATTCCCTAAAAAAAAAAAAAAAAAAGAAAAGTATGAGATGTATTCCACAAAAACTTACGACAAAAGGAGGAGCTTAAGTCATAAATAACAAATCAGGCGTGAAGCAACAATTTTCATATCTAAAGCTGAATATACACTTGACCTTTAGGCAGGGTTCACATGAGACTAAAAATAGGAAAAATCAGCTGCAGTTTCCACGGAAAAAACGCAACAAAAACTGTATGTACAGTATTATGTATGGTTTTTTTTCACGGATAAGCCAGCGGACTTCACCATCTCCATTGTAAAGGGTGGAATCTGCTGGGGAGAACTGCAGCAAAAAGTCAAATGCTGCAGATTTCAAATTCGTACCTAGGTTCAATTTAGGCTGTAGTTCTTGCATGCATCGTATGGATAAGATTTATTTAAGTGTAACTATCATTTCAGTTTATTTTTAATTAATTTAATTAATTAGATTGGCAGAGAAAAATGTCAGTCTAAAATGGCTTTTTCAGCCATCTGAAATTCTTCGTGTACGCCTGCTTGCATGTACCTCACTCAGGTGAGTGTGTGGGTTTTGGGAAGGAACACCTTAGTAATATCTACATGCAGTCTGTCTCTCACTAGGATTTGTGAACATTTGGGGTCATCTATTAAGACTGACGTTTTTTCACGCGCCTAAGCTATGCAGAGGCGCCGGCCTCTACATAATTTAGGCACTGGCCGTGCGACTTGCTTGAAACTATACTAGTTCCCTTGATGGCATAGATTCACGCCAAAAACAGGCATAGAAAGTGATGAACTAGTCTGGACACCTGGCCCGTCCCCTCGGAAAAGTGGCGTGAGCAGGGAAAAGTTGCAGATTTTGCCGCAAATCCCCTTTGCGACTGAATCTGCAACAATAGTATGCCATAAATGACTCCCATAGTTCTAAGAGAAACAGCTTAAAGATTAACATGGGGCTCAGAAGCTTCATCTGTATCCACTCCTATTTACTTCTTCCAGTAGTGAAGCTGTGTAAAGTGAACTTCTTTTTGCATTTTACCAAGTCTTTATGTTGCCATCTTTGCAGAAAATGAGAACATCACTTTGTGTGCCATGCCGAAGAACATGACAGACCATAAAATAAAAGAAATCAATAACGCACCGTCAGACCTATTAAGCTGCAGAGGCAGCAGTGACATTTTATCGACCCCAACGTCACTCTTCTCTGAAAACGCAACCCTTGCGAATACATCAATCAATGGAACAGATGCTACAGCTACCAAAGGTATGAAATTACTATAAAACATATTGAATGTAATCTTAGACCCTTTCCAATGTGCATAAACAATAATTAAGAAACAATATCAATAATATATCTGAAGGGTACACTGTGTACAGCATATTGAAGTGACAGGTCCTTCTAATCCTGTAGATGGCGTGAACCCAGACAGGCGGTCCAGACCTGCAGCAGATTTATCACAGGGGCTCAGGCTGGACCAGAAATAAGGAGCAGGGATAGGCACTTTTTTCTAACTCTATACCAAGTATTATTTTGTTTAGTTTGAGACAGAATTGTGTCGCAATGTGGGGGTATAATGTCACATCTCAGTCCACATCCTTTTTCTGATATCTTAACTCCTATTTCTCACAATTGGTGCAGCATTATCTAATCCTAGATGTGAAAACTGCATCACTGTTTGCCATAATCTACACCAAACAAGGTGCACTCACATGCAGTTCTCTTAGCAGAGCCGAGCCCGCTCCGCTCAGCTAATCCTGGCATAGTACATGGGCAGGAGAAGCAATATGCGCTCCTGCCCGTACTCACTGTGCTGCTGCGGCCCCATGCATAAAATGAGTACTCCATACTCCGTACACCGCTGACAGCTTGGCAGTGTAGGGAGAGCTGAGTTTTAGCGCACTACTGAACGGTGCGCTTTAGGGGTGAAAAAGTATGGTAAAAATAGAAAACTAATAAATAAAGTATATTAACAAAAAGATTTTTTAGGGGGTTAGGGACAACATATTAAAAGTTAACAGAAAAGTTTAGTTACCAGGTCAATAAATGTCTGGTGCAGGTCATGCTCTTCATTCACGTTGGGCCCCATTCTTTGTATAGGAGCATGTCCTCAAAGGTGGGACCCAGACCTTTCGGTCATTTATATCATATCATATCAATGTGTCATGAATGTACAAATAGGAAAACTCTTTCAAATCCTACCACAGACATGGCTTAACAGGTAGTTTAATAAGAAAGGCCTAGGACAAGGAGTCTTCAAAAGGCCTCAGGCTGTCCTAGCAACGAAATGGAACCCTGCAATTTCACTACAGGGTCGACTGATCTAACCATCCAGAAGCTGAGATCGCTATTGACACTAGCATCTGATGAGTTTTCCAACAGCTTTTACTGATGACCTATCCTCTGGATCTGATCTGTGGGGGTCTGACACCTGGGATACCCACCGATCAGCTGTTTGAGAAGGCACCAGCACTCTCAGTAGTGCCGCTGCCTTCTCCAGCTTTCCCTAGGCCACGAGACGTCACGTTCATCGGTCACATGGCCTAGGCGCAGCTCAGCCCCATTGAAGTGAATGGGGCTGAGCTGCAATACCAAGCACAGCTGCTGTGCCTGGTAAGCGGAGAGCACCGGTACCTTCTCAAAAAGCTGATTGGCCGGTAGCCCAGGTGGCGGACCCCTACCAATCAGATATTGATGGCCTATCTAGAGGATAGGTCATCACTAAAAACTGTCTGAAAACCCCTTTAAATGACCGGGATCTCATTAATCTACTTTCCTCGTTATTACCGCATATGGAGTAGGGTCCGTTCTTTAAGCCTGCTCCATACATACCCCACACGCAAATGATGAACATGTTTGTCACTTTCAGTTAAAGGGTTAAAGAGCTTAACCGGGCTCCCTCATACTAATATCCCCCCCTCCTCACTATACGTGCAGCAATTACCTGATAATTGTTTCTCACTGGTGGTCTTCTAGTCTGTACTTTGTAATCCTTGTATTGCCACCTGTACATAGTGCTTATTACATGTGGATTTTCTGTCTGGGAAATTTGGAGGTTAATACAGTACCAGCTAAGAAGATGAGATTTTGAGAATCTCTCGTTCACAGTATGGAAATTGTCCATGCATAAATTGACCTGGGGAGCAGATTTTTAAATCCAAAGTATGTCAATTTTTTTTTGCAGATCTGGCACATAAGACAAATTTGGATGTTATTTTCTGCATGAAATCTGAATAATTACAGATCAAAAATTCCCTTTGCATCGATTCTCTGGCTCCTTTCATGCTCCCATGCCAGTCACTGCATAACCCACCCTCCTGTGAGGTCTTGTACCATGGGACTGCTGCAGCCAGTTACAGGCTGCAGTGATCACATGCATTGATATTTCAACACAATAGGTGAAATGAAAATCATTTGTTGTGGATATGCTGCTGCAAACATGTGCATGTAGCCTATCCCAGCGATAATAGAAATCAGATCTCCACGCAAGAGCTGCCTGGTGAGCCCATGATAGACTTGTGTTCATACGCTGCAGGCAATCTAAGAAGGCAGAGCTGCACGGGATGGAGACAGCAGCAGCCAGAACCATTAGTAAGAAAGCTAGCAAATCCACATGCACTTCCATGCAACAGTGCTTTACATTCCCGGCAGGCTGTTCTGTCAGGCCAGACTAAGACAGAGATGTCAAGCGCTGAAAAAGCGAAAAAAAGAAAAAAAAAGCATAAAGCCTGTATCACACAGGCCGATTGAGCAAGGGATTGTCGGGAGGGATGCTATTACATGCAGCGGTCTCATCCACAAAATGGGGGGGGGAGTGAATGCTATGCTATCGCTCGTCCCCATACTGTCTTGTGGTTTGCTGGTGGCAGACTGTTATTAGACAGCACGATCTTCCGTCAGCAAGCGTTACCGTATTGTTCTCTTTATAAGACGCACCCGATGATAAGACGCACCCCAGGTTTAAGAGGAGGAAAATAGGAAAAAATATTTTTCATCAGACCTCATATCAAATCCTCAGATCAGACCCCCATAGATATCAGGACATCAGATCAGGCCCCCATATCAGGACATCACATTTGACACCCTTATCAGGACATCAGCCCTTCATGTCAGAACCCCATCAGCCCTCAGATCAGCCCACCTTGTCAGACCCTCTTTAGACCTCAGATCAGCCCACCTTATCGGAACCCCATAAGACCTTAGATCAGCCTACCTTGTCAGACCCCCATCAGACCTCAGATCAGCCCATCTTGTCAGCCCCCCATCAGACTTCAGATTAGCCCACCTTGTCAGCCCCCCATCAGACCTCAGATCAGCCCATCTTGTCAGACCCCCATCAGACCTCAGATCAGCCCAACCTATTGGACCCCCATCAGACCTTAGATCAGCCTACCTTGTCAGACCCCAATCAGGCCTCAGATCAGCCCACCTTGTCAGACCCTCTTCAGCCCTCAGATCAGCCCACCTTGTCAGATCCCCATCAGACCTCAGATTGGCCCATCTTGTCAGCCCCCCATCAGACCTCAGATCAGCCCACCTTGTCAGACCCCCATCAGACCTCAGATCAGCCCATCTTGTCAGACCCCATCAGACCTCAGATCAGCCCATCTTGTCGGACCCCCATCAGACCTTAGATCAGCCTACCTTGTCAGACCCCCTTCAGAACTCAGGTTAGCCCACCTTGTCAGACCCCCTTCAGAACGCAGGTTAGCCAACCTTGTCAGAACCCCATCAGGCCTCAGATCAGACCATCTTGTCAGACCCTCTTCAGACCTCAGATTAGCCCACCTTGTCTGACCCTCTTCAGACCTCAGATTAGCCCACCTTGTCTGACCCTCTTCAGACCTCAGATCAGCCCACCTTGTCAGACCCTCTTCAGACCTCAGATCAGCCCACCTTGTCAGACCCCCCATCAGACCTCAGATTGGCCCATCTTGTCAGCCCCCCATCAGACCTCAGATTAGCCCACCTTGTCAGACCCCCATCAGACCTCAGATCAGCCCATCTTGTCGGACCCCCATCAGACCTTAGATCAGCCTACCTTGTCAGACCCCCTTCAGAACTCAGGTTAGCCCACCTTGTCAGACCCCCTTCAGAACGCAGGTTAGCCAACCTTGTCAGAACCCCATCAGGCCTCAGATCAGACCATCTTGTCAGACCCTCTTCAGACCTCAGATTAGCCCACCTTGTCTGACCCTCTTCAGACCTCAGATCAGCCTACCTTGTCAGACCCCCATCAGACTTCAGATTAGCCCACCTTGTCAGACCGCCTTCAGGCCTCAGATTAGCCCACCTTGTCTGACCCTCTTCAGACCTCAGATCAGCCCACCTTGTCAGACCCCCATCAGACTTCAAATAAGATTAAAATAAAAAACTCCTGTCACCTATCCTGCGCCTCAGCTCCTCTCCACCTCCGGCAGAAGTTGCGCTCTCGTCTTCCCGGCCTGTGGTGCTCTGTCACCTGACTGCGTACAGTGTCCGGTCATAGTGCGCGCACTACATCCTGATGCTGTACGTGGTCAGGACAGGGAAGCGCCAGCCCAGGAATGAAGACCGAGAGGGTGAGTATTACAAGCGCTTGCGGCGCTTTGCTCCCTGCACCTTATGGATGCTAATGAGCGCTTCCATATGGAAGCGTTGACTAGTATTCGCTTTATAAGACGCACGGCTATTTTCCCCCACTTTTGGGGGGAAAAAGTGCGTCTTAAAAAGCCTGCTTAAAAATTTAAATTGCCCGATGAACAAGCGTTTGCTTGTTCATCGGGCAATCGACGGCAGTATTACGATGCAAGATGATCACTAACAAGCATTCATGCGAATGCTCGTAAGCGATTATCGGCCGAAATATCGGCCAGTATAATACAGCCTTTAGTCAGGACACACTTTGTAACTTCGTATCTTCACTTCGTGTCAACCTGTTTGTCAAATCAACCCAACCTCTTCTTTACATAGTTGTAATAAAGATAAGGAAAGCAGGCAGCAGGTCACAGGTTTATTGATTCTCCTCTGACACTGCACAAAAGTGAGGAAGAGAAATCACACACAGCCATTCAAAGGGGTTGTCCTGTTTCCTATATTGATGACCTATCCAGAACAGGTCATCAATATCAGACCAGCAAGTGTCCCGGCACCCCCATGATCAGCTGTTTAGACAGAAAGCAGGGCACCTGTGAGTGCAATGTTCTCTTCACTTTTTACCTGCTCACCATCAGCAGTAAAGCGGTGAGCTGTGTAATTACAGCTCTTCCATCCCATTCGCTTCAATAGGAAGGAGGCGCTGTAGTTGTTTTAGCTGTAGTGCAGACAGTGAGCAGGTAAACAGTGAAGAGAATGCAGCACTCACAGGAGAAATGTCTTCTGTCGGGCTGATCAGCCCGGGTGCCTGGAGTCGGACCCCCACGATATAAAATTAATGACCTATCCTGAGGATAGATCAATATTGGAAAACGGACAACCCATTTAAAGGGAAACTATCACTAAAATATGACCAACTGTTTTTAATTAACCTGTTATTGACCCGGAAATTTTACTCCCAGTCTTCCCAAAGCCATAACTTTTTTATTTTTAAATTCACAGACCTGTAGGGCGCTTCTTGTGACTTCACAGGTCCGGGTGGCCAATTGATCTATGCGCCGCTGGGACCTGTGATGTCATGAAGGAGCGCCCGGCGGCTGCAGCGCAGGTAAGTACACTGCTGCTGAGTACCATGGCAGCCAGGACTTCAGTAGCGTTCTGGCTGCCATGGTAACCTGGAAGCATTTCGAAGACTGATCAGGATCCTGATCACTCTTCAAATGCTTTCAGGCGACTTGCATTCTGACGGATCCGGCGGGCCTGAAGTGCCTGCCGGATCCTCAGAACGCAAGTGTGAAAGAGGCCTTATTTTTGTGGGCGATCTGTACTTTTCAGTGATACCATTTTGGGGTGTGTATGACTTTTTGATCACTTTTTATTAATTTATTTTGTGGGAGGTGAAAAGGCAAATTGGCCAGTTTGACTTTCATTTTTTCGTTTTGTTGTATGGGAAAAATATTTTTATATATGGGCATTTCCACATGTGTCGATGCTCATGATGTTTATTTTTTTATTGTTTACATATTTTTATTTAAATGTTGAGGAAAGGGAGTGATTAGAATTATTATATTTTTTAAAACATAATGGGAAGCCGGAACACACCCAGAAACGCATGCTTTCGGGTTTTAGGGCATCATGTTTGACCATGCATCTGAAGGGTTAGAAGTCCGTGACTGGCATTAGAGCCAGGTGTCTGCTGTTTTAAACAGCAGACACCCAGAGGCTATGGCGCCCGCTGCACTTTTAAATGCCCATCCGCCACATAAATTTACGTTGGGCAGTTGGGAAAGGGTTAAACATAATCTCACTATAACCACAGCCAAGATTACAATAACAATATCGACAGGATCCACAATTCATAATTGTTGACTGTCTTCATCCTAAATGCTGCTAAGGTGGCGGACATATAACCCTGCATTGAAAACCGAATAAAGAATCTTTATTGTAGCATCACTGAACCAGAATTTCAAAGAACCTTACATAGCACATAATCGGTGAGTTGAGCATATATACTCCCCATATATCCTAAGTTCAACTGTCAGTCACCTATGACTTGCCATCAAGGTAGGGCTCAGGGTCAGATTGGAAACCTAAAGTGGACCTGGAAAAAATACTTAAAAGTGGCCCATGTCGTCGGAGGGTCTAAATTGACAGGAGGCGGGGCATAAAAAGTAGGGGGGTCAGCAATACCATAGCACAAAATACCATATAACACAGTGCAGCACAATATATCGCCCCAAAAGCTGTCCCTCTGTGTTGGCCACCAATAGTGGCCATTTTCTGTCCTCCTTCTCCAGTTGTCTGATTGAGATATGGAGCAGGGTGCGGAAATAGTTACATTCAGGAGAGAATGCTGATGCCCAGGTACATGAGCACCTCACATCACTAATTACCACTGAGAGCTTATTATCTACAGAGCCAGCAGCTGAGATGGGGGTTTGGGCGGCCCCTTGGTGTCGGCCCACTGGGAAATTTCCCTGTGAGGCCCATGGCCAATCCTGGTAAGGCTGAACTGCAGGGGGTAACATGATAACCAGTGAAGATTCTTAGTGGATACTTTGGGGGATATTTATCAAACTGGTGTAGAGTAGAAGTGGCTTAGTTGCCCATAGCAGCCAATCACATTCCACCTTTCATTTTTCACTGCTCCTTTGGAAAATAATTGAAACACTGTATAAGGGCATATGCACACTACTGTATCTGTTTTGCTGTCCGCAAATTGTGGGTCTGCAAACCAAGGATGCCGACCCTCTTCAAAACACAGGAACCTCCGGCCCTCAATAGAGCAGCCCTATCATTGTCTAAGATACAGATCAGAATAGGGCTTTTTTTTTTTTTTTGCTGGGCCGCAGAATGGATGTGCAGATGTGGACAGCACATGGTGCAGGCCAACTGAAGTGAATGGGTCCGCATTCGATCCGCAAAATATGCGTCTCGGATGTGGACCCAAACCACAGTTGTATGATGCCGAGACACAACATAAATTAATATGAGACAGATGGATTCTCTCACTGAAGACAGATAGCACACGTGTCTATGAGCCTCAGCTTGAATCTGCTATAAAGAGCAGTGCCAACCTTTTAACAGATAGCTTACCTCTACATATCCAGGAGATTATGTTTTACTCTAATTTTATCTGATTTCAGAGATGTTAGGGGCTCATTTGTGTTGTGCGACATGCTCTTTAGATCTCAGCTTTTACATTTTTCCATCAACAGGTAATAGCTGGAGATTTCTGATTGGTGTCATTATTGTCGGGCTTGTTACTTCATTGCTGATATTAACTGCAGTCAAGTTCCCACGATGGTATGACTTCATCCTCAGCTACCATCATCAGCGTCTAAAGGAAGAAGAACCTTACATGTTCGAGGAGGAGTTCACTGTAGACTTCAATATGGGCAGCAATGAGAAAAACCAGGACGACATTGTGGTCTTTGAGCAAACACATTCTTTTGTGCCAGAAGAAGATGGATTCATAGAAGACAAGTACATAGAGGAACATGATATAACAGAGAGTTAAGCTTAACTCTTAAAAGACAGGTTTTTCTCTTTTAAGGACTATGAATAATGTATGAAGTCAATCTTTTAATTACATAGGTGAAGTTATCTTACATCTAGATAATGGTTGCTGTCTTAGGTATGGATTTCTTCTGGTGTCGTTCTTCAGTGCCTACAACCCCTCTAAAATGAAGGAGGTTGGTCCTTGTACAATGGAAATGCATAATACTTCATTTTTAAAGAGACCTGCCATAATCACCATTGTTACATAATTAAAGCCTCTCTGCTACACTTTTTAACCACTTCAGCCCCCCCAGCTTAAACACCCTTAATGACCAGGCCACTTTTTACAATTCCGCACTACACTACTTTCACGGTTTATTGCTCCGTCATACAACTTACCACCCAAATGAATTTTACCTCCTTTTCTTCTCACTAATAGAGCTTTCATTTGGTGGTATTTCATTGCTGCTGATATTTTTACTTTTTTTGCTATTAATCAAAAATTACCGAAATTTTTGCAAAAAATGACATTTTCACTTTCTGTTGGAATTTTTTTAAAAAACTACATTTCTATATAAATTTTTCTCTAAATTTATTGTTCTACATGTCTTTGATAAAAAAAATCCAATAAGTGTATATTTATTGGTTTGGGTAAAAGTTATAGCGTTTACAAACTATGGTGCAAAAAGTGAATTTCCGCATTTTGAAGCAGCTCTGACTTTCTGAGCGCCTGTCATGTTTCTTCAGGTGCTAGAATGCCAGGAAAGTATAAATACCCCCAAATGACACCATTTTAGAAAGAAGACACCCCAAAGTATTCGCGGAGGGGCTTGGTGAGTTCATGTATCATTTCATTTTTTTCACAAGTTAGCGGAAAATGACACTTTCTGAGAAAAAAAAAAAAAAGTTTCAATTTCTGATAACTTCTGGCAAAAAAATAAAAATCTCAGACGGACTCACTATGCCCCTCAGTGAATACCTTGGGGTGTCTACTTTCGAAATGGAGTCATTTGTGGGGTGTGTTTACTGTTCTGGCATTTTGGGCGGGGCTAAATTGTGAGCGGCCATGTAAAACCTAAAGGTACTCGTTGGAATTTGGGCCCCTTTGCGCACCCAGGCTGCAAAAAGTGTCACCTATGTGGTATCGCCGTACTCAGGAGAAGTAGGGCAATGTGTTTGGGGTGTATTTTTACATATACCCATGTTGGGTGAGAGAAATATCTCTGTAAATTGTCAACTTAGTATAAAATTTTTTAAAAGTTGTCGTTTACAGAGATATTTTTCACACAAAGTATGGGTATATATAAAAATACACCCCAAACACATTGCCCTACTTCTCTGAGTACGGCGATACCATGTGTGCCACTTTTGCAGCCTGAGTACGCAAAGGCCCTAAACCAATGAGTACCTTTAGGATTTCACAGGGCATTTTTACGCATTTGGATTCAGACTTCTTCTCACGCTTTAGGGGCCCCTAAAATGCCAGGACAGTATAAATACCCCACATGTGAGCCCCATTTTGGAAGAAGACACTCTAAGGTATTCTGTGAGGGGTATGGTGAGTTCATGTAAAATTTTATTTTTGTCACAAGTTAGTGGAATATGAGACTTTGTAAAAAACAAAATAAAAAAAAAAAAAAAACAATTTCCGCTGACTTGTGCCAAAAAATAAAAATTCTGTGGACTCACCATGCCCCTCATGGAATACCTTAGGGTGTCTTCTTTCCAAAATGGGGTCACATGTGGGGTATTTATACTCACCTGGCATTTTAGGGGCCCTAAAGTGTGAGAATCAAATGCATAAAAATGGCCTGTGAAATCCTAAAGGTACTCATTGGTTTTAGGGCCCTTTGCGCATCTTGGCTGCAAAAAGTGTCACTCATGTGGTATCGCCGTACTCAGGAGAAGTAGGGCAATGTGTTTTGAGGTGTATTTTTACATATACCCATGCTGCGTGTGAGAAATATCGCTGTAAGCGACAACTTTTTACATTTTTTATTCAAAGTTGTCAATATACAGAGATATTTCTCTCACCCAGCATGGGTATATGTAAATACACCCCAAACACATCGCCCTACTTCTCCTGAGTACGGCGATACCACATGTGTGACACTTTGCAGCCAAGATGCCAAGGGCCTAAACCAATGAGTACCTTTAGGAGGCCATTTTTACGCATTTGGATTCTCACACTTTAGGGGCCCCTAAAATGCCAGGTGAGTATAAATACCCCATGTGACCCATTTTGGAAGAAGACACCCAGGTATTCCATGAGGCATGGCGAGTTCATAGAATATTTTTTTGGCACAAGTTAGTGGAAATTGATTTTTATTGTTTTTCTCACAAAGTCTCCCTTTCCGCTAACTTTTGACAAAAGTTTAATTTTCATGAACTCATTATGCCCCTCAGCGAATACCTTGGGGTGTCTTCTTTCCAAAATGGGGTCACATGTGGGGTATTTATACTGCCCTGGCATTTTAGGGGCCCTAAAGCGTGAGAAGAAAAATGCGTAAAAATGCCCAAATCCTAAAGGTACTCATTGGATTTAGGGCCCCTTGCGCATCTTGGCTGCAAAAAGTGTCACACATGTGGCATCGCCGTACTCAGGAGAAGTAGGGCGATGTGTTTTGGGGTGTATTTTTACATATACCCATGCTGGGTGAAGAAATATCTCTGTAAATTGACAACTTTGAATAAAAAATGTAAAAGTTGTCGATTTACAGCGATATTTCTCACACGCAGCATGGGTATATGTAAAATACACCCCAAACACATTGCCCTACTTCTCCTGAGTACGGCGATACCACATGGTGACACTTTTTGCAGCCAAGATGCGCAAAGGGCCCTAAAACCAATGAGTACCTTTAGGATTTCACAGGCCATTTTTACGCATTTGGATTCTCACGCTTTAGGACCCTAAAATGCCAGGGCAGTATAAATACCCCACATGTGACCCCATTGTGGAAAGAAGACACCCCAAGGTATTCCGTGAGGGGCATGGCGAGTTCACAGAAAAAAAAATTGGCACAAGTTAGCGGAAATTGTTTTTTTTTTTTTACAAAGTCTCATATTCCACTAACTTGTGACAAAAAATAAAATTTTGCATGAACTCACCATACCCCTCACGGAATACCTTGGGGTGTCTTCTTTCTAAAATGGGGTCACATGTGAGGTGTTTGTACTGCTCTGGCATTTGAGGGTCTCATAATCATTACACGTATGGCCAGCATTAGGAGTTTCTGCGATTCTCCTTATATTGAGCATACGGGTAATGAGATTTTTTCCGTTCAGCCTCTGCGCTGAAAAAAAAAAAATGAGCGGCACAGATTTTTCATTCGCATCGGTCAATGTGGATGAAAAAATCTCTGCCAAATCAGTGACTGCGATGCGGTGGGCTGGGCGCTAGCTACCTAACAAGTAGCTAACTAACTGGCGGTGATAAAGGACCCTTATGCCCCATTCACACGTCCGAAATTCTGTTTGCGGAGCGGAATTGCGGACCCATTCATTTCTATGGGGACAGACTTTGTCCCTTCGGATCGGAATTACGGATCCGCGCTTCCGAGTCTGCACTTCCGTTCCACAAAAATATAGAACATGTCCTATTCTTGTCCGCAATTGCGGACAAGAAAAAGCATTTTCTATATAGTTCTGGCAATGTGCGGATCTGCAAAATGCGGAAAGCACATTGCCGGTGTCCGTGTTTTGAGGATCTGCGGATCGGATCCGCGGATCGGATCCGCGGATCGGATCTGCGGATCAGATCCACGGATCCGTGAATCCACGGATCCGCAAAACACATATGGACACATAAAGGGGTGTGATAAATGACAGGGGGTGATCAGGGGGTCTAGATGGGGTGATCAAGGGGTTAATAGGTGAGGGGGGTTTGTGTAGTCTTTGGTGCAACTTTACTGTGTTACCTGGTCCTCTGGTGGTCGATCCTAGCAAATGGGACCACCAGAGGACCAGGTAGCAGGTATACCAGACGCTGTTCACAAAACAGCGTCTGGTATACATGTTTGATGCGATTCATATCGCATCTACAGCCTGCCAGCGATTGATCATCGCTAGCAGGCTGTAGTATAACTCTCCAGACGCGTGCTCACGGGTCTCGCGAGAGGACGCGCCGATGCGTCCATTCAGAAGATCCCGGCTGCCCGCAGGACGCAATCCTGCGTACGGCGGTCCGGGAGTGGTTAATTGCATGCCGAATCCCAAATTGTAGATGTAACAGGGTCATTTGTAATGCACTGGTGATAAACTTTTTGGAATTGACACAGGGGTCCTCTCTATGTGATATCCTTAAATCAGTACTTGTTGGGGGTACTTGAGCACTTAGCAATTGCGCAATTGCACTTGAGCAATTGCGGACAAGAAAAAGCATTTTCTATATAGTTCTGGCAATGTGCGGATCTGCAAAATGCGGAAAGCACATTGCCGGTGTCCGTGTTTTGAGGATCCGCGGATCGGATCCGCGGATCCGTGAATCCACGGATCCGCAAAACACATATGGACGTCTGAATGGAGCCTTACAAGGGGTGTGATCAATGACAGGGGGGTGATCAGGGGGTCTAGATGGGGTGATCAAGGGGTTAATAGGTGAGGGGGGTGGGGGGTTAGTGTAGTGTTTGGTGCAACTTTTACTGTAGTTACCTGGTCCTCTGGTGGTCGATCCCAGAAAATGGGATCACCAGAGGACCAGGCAGCAGCTATATCAGACGCTGTTCATAAAACTTTAAAAATTTATATCGCATCTACAGCCTGCCAGCGATTGATCATCGCTGGCAGGCTGTAGTCCAACTCTCGAGACGCGCGACGCTGTGGCGCGCGTTCACAGGAACTCTCGCGTCTCGCGAGATGACGCCCCGGCGCGTCCGAACAGAAGAGCAGGACCGCCCGCAGGACGCAATCCTGCGTACGGCGGTCCTGAAGCAGTTAATATTTTCAACTTAATATGTTTTTATCAGAACCAGTCGCACATATGCTTCCATTCTGAACTTGTACAGACAGGGTGGGAGATGCATATGCTGTAGGGTGCAGTGGGCTCTTTGTCCTGTGAGCTGCTACCGCCTACTCCAGGCATCCTCAAACTGCGGCCCTCCAGATGTTGTAAAACTACAATTCCCGCTATGCCCTGCTTTAGACTGATAGCTGTAGGTTGTGTGGGCATGCTGGGAGGTGTAGTTTTACAACATTTGGAGGGCCGCAGTTTAAGGATGCCTGGCCTACTCGCTCAGAAATGTGCCAACAGCAAATACCGCTAACTTCCCCCCACAATGCAGCAAATGGGAAGGGGAGTGACCGTATTAAAAGAGCCTATTTATGATTAAAAACTAGATTTTTGTACTTAACCGTAAAATCTGTTTCTCTTCCGTTCAGTGGGGGACACAGGCTTGACCATGGGTATAGCTGCTGCCACTAGGAGGCGACACTAAGCACAAAAGTGTGATCTCCTTCCTTCAGCTATACCCTTCCTACAGGGACTAAGCTAAAACAGTTGGTGCAAAAGCAGGAGGAGAAGCAAAAGGAAAAACAGGAAAACCAAACAATGTACAAGCCCAGAACCATGCAGGCCACAACGAGGCCCGTTACGAAAGAGAGAATGGGTGGGAGCTGTGTCCCCCAAATTAACGGAAGAGAAACAAATTTTACGGTAAGTACAAAAATCTAGTTTTCTCATCCGTATCATTGGGGGACACAGGCTTGACCTTGGGACATTAGAGAGCAATCCCAGTGGTGGGTCATAAATGAAGAAGCCATCCGGCCAAACAGAGAACCGCCATCTGCAAAACTCTACGTCCCAAAGAAGCGTCAGAAGACGCAAAGGTGTGTACTCTGTGAAATTTTGGAAAAGATGTGCAAAGACGACCAGGTAGCCACCTTGCATACCTGAAGGGTTGAGCAGAATGAGCAGTAACTCAGAAGGGTGGAGCCCGGTCACTGATGCGGTACACTTCCACAATGACCAAACAAATCCATCGGGAAATGGAAACTTTGGACGCAGCCAGCCCTCGTCTCGGTCCCTCTGGAATGACGAATAATAAATCCGTCTGTCGGAAAAAGAGGACGTCTGAGACAGATAGATGCAAATGGCCTGAACCAAATCCAGAGTGTGGAGCGACTTCTTATGAGGATGAGACGGGGCAAAACAAAAAGGAAGGGAGAATGATCTCTTCATTGAGATGGAATGCCGACACGACCTTCGGAAGGAAGGAACGACTGGACAGGGCGAAGGACTACCTTGTCCTGATGGAGGATAAGGAAAGGCGACCGAAAAGAAAGAGCCGCAAGTTCCGACACCCTACGGATGGAAGTGACCACCTTGTAGGACAGGAAGCGAAGGGACACCTGCTGCAAAGGCTGGAGAGCGCTGAGCACCAGATTAAGATCACAAGGATTCAATGGAGGTCGGTAAGGGGGCGCAGCGTGCACCACCCACTGCAGAAAGGTCCGAACCGCAGAAAGTGAAGCCAAATTCCGCTAAAAAAGAATGGAAAGGGCCGAAACTTGCACTTTGAGGGAACTGAGAGCCAGCCCCAAGTCCATGCCCGAGTGCAGGAAAGAAAGGAGTCGCGGCAACAAGAACTGAATGGGAGACAAAAAGCACTAGCGCATGTGAGCTCCCATGGTTCCGGCCACCAGAGAGGCTGACGCTTTTCCTATATAGTGCAAGCACGACCACCACTGATGGATTGAAGGGTGGTCTGTAACTATGGAAACGAGCAGTGCATAATGTGAAAAATGAATCCAGAAAGCAAAGGAGGCAATATGGATAATAACAATACATTAGTAAGTGGCTTGTATTAACTTTCTCTACATAATTGTCACGGACGTTCCCGTGGCAGGTACCAGGAAATCAGTGAGACTGGCATCACGTGGGTTAAATTGAGTTCCTTGTGGATCTTTTTGTGTCTGTGTTTTGGTGAATACCACACCCCTTGCTTCAGGTGTTGCTTGTTGGTAATTTGCCTTCCCCTTAAGTAGCCACTTCTCACTCTTGGAGGTGCGGTATATAGATATTCCCCCTGGACTTCTAGCTAGCTAGCTAGCTAGTTGGTTGGTTGTTGGAACTCGGCTCTGCTTCTGGAGCTGCCATTGTGCTACCTGAAGCTAAGTCTTGTCTTCTCTATTTGTATTTTGTTTGTTCTATTCCCGTTGTTTGTATCTTGGCCAGAGAGAGAGAGACTCCTATTCATCCATCTGGGGAGGAATAGGTAGTCTCTGATCCTGATCCTATTTCAGGGCCCTATAGGGTGAGCTAGGGCTCAAGGTTTCCAGCATATGAACTTTCCTACCATCAAGGTCTGTTCATATTGATAGGTAGTCAGGGCTCAAATTAGGGTTGTGCTAGGGTGTGACCTGTTCCTTCCTAGTTTCCTGGCCTAGTTACTTTTCTATTTCCCTCCTGTGTTCAGTGTGGTGTTTTCCTCCCACACTGATCGTGACAATAATAAATGCAACTTACTGAAGTTACAGCACCTTGTGAGAGAGTACAAGAGCCACCCCATCACTTCCATAGTGGTAGAACTGACAGATCCCAGGCCATGACTTGACATTTCAAATTGATATTCACTTGACAAGTTGTTTAACAGTATTTTGAATGCATTTTACAATTATCTGCTCAAGTCAAGTTAAAGGAGTACTCCGATATGCTATCAATGTTAGATAGGTATGGGTCCCAGAAATGGGATCTGCACCTATCTCCACAATGGGACCCTAAAGTGAACAGACAGCAGCTGCTAATGCATGGCCACCCTCCGCTCACCGCTTGGGAGTTCCAAAAATAGGTTATTTTTGTAACTTTTATAGCAATAAATAGAGGGCCTGCACGGTGATCTGCTTAACTGTGGGGGCCCCGTTCTCTAGACAGGACCAGATTCCCTATGTGGGATCTGAACCTGACATTGATGGCATATCCTGGCGAAACGCCATCAGTGTCCCAGATGGGCCAACAACTTTTAAGGGGACTGTTCAGGATCCGAAAAGAAAATATCCCACAGAACCGGTAAAACCATAACAACCCTTTAAATCAGTGTTTACATCCAAATTGTCTCTACTTACGCTTGTCTCTCAGTGAAAACGACATCTATGCTCTGGGCCTCCCGATCATTCTGTGCTTTTAGCTGTAACAGCAAAAAATACCCCTCTATAAAAACTTTACATCACTTTGTTAGAAATCAACATACATTCCTGTTCAGAATTTAGTAAATAGTTATTAAAATCTAAAACCCATGGACATCTGCTTATAACAATTAACGTATCAGAATGATACACATATCACTAAGGTTGGGTCCCCACAGAGTGGCACAGACAAGAAAGCCGCAACCTTGCCCATCAGTGGAGGCCAATGGCCACAAGAAATTGAAGGTAAAAACTCTGTTAATCCACACATTCGTACAGCCACTGGCCACTGCAGGAGGGGGAGGTTGTGGCTGCTGCTCTGGAGACCCAGCCATAAAGTTACCACGACCTGACTGCACCATGTAAACAGATCTCAAATTAAATTGTGCAAATTCGAATACGACATCACTTGAGTTTGGAGTCTGTTCCGCAATTAGGTGAAAACACTTTGGGGGAAATAAATCACACCCTGCACTCCTCAATTCTGTTTTCAAAAAGTTGCAAAGTAGGGCTTTTGCAATTTTTTTAAGGTCATTTGCACAAAAAATGTTGTGACTTTTTGCATTTTACACTCCAGTTTTGAAAAGTGGATGGGGGGGTGGGCCTGGTTAGCTATGTCAATGAGTTCCACTCCAGATTTATCGCTGGAACTGTTTTTGAGGATATTTGCTTCTTTTTTTATTATGATTGTAATTGATGATTTTGATTAATAAAAGTTTTTAAAAAAATTATCCAACAACATGCACAGTGTGATAAATTTGCTGCAAAGTACAACAACACAAATTCAAGAAAAACTGACTTCATACATTACACTCATGATAAACTCCCAGAACTTTCATCTTTAAAGGGGTCATTATCTGACTACTATTGTCCAATCTATTTATAAGATGACTGTATGGCACTTACTAATACAGCCTTTGTTGCAATTTTGTGCCATTTTTTATATTTCATGAGGTACTGTATGTTGTCTTTTATACTGTCCACAGGGAGGTCCTGTCCACAAAATGGCTGCTAATGAAGGGTCATGTGACCAGACATCACTTAGCTTCCTCCATTCTAACACACTACACCTGCACTAAACTCCCAACAGTGCAAGTACAGATGGCAGGTGTGGTGTATTTGAATGAAGGAGACATCACATGGAGGGTCACATGACCCTTCTTCAGCAGCCATTTTATGGACAAGACCTACCTACGGACAGCACAAAAGACTTGCAAACAAGGGGATATACCTTAAGAAAACATAGAAAATGGCACAGAATTTCAACAGACACTATATTAGTAAATCATCTTACAAACACATTGGTCAACAATACCCAGAAAGTAGACAACTCCTTTAAGGCTGGGCTGCCATGTTTAGTTTTTTTTGGTGTAGTTTTTGAAGCCAAAGCCAGGCATGAATAGTAGACAGAAGAAATGATGAGTTTTCACCTCTTTTTGCATCCACTCCTAGTTTTGGCCTCATATTTGAGAAAATGATAAACTTTAGTTTGAAAAAATAAAAAATGATAAAGCCCCAACAATATAAAATTCATAGTAAACTAGGAATACTTACCATGTTATAGTCATTTAGTACTTCTTCCATGTCTGTGTTAGTATTCAACTTGTCTACCAACTGAAAAAGAAATGAAAGATTTACCATCGCCAGCAAGATAAAATGATGACTTTTTTACTTTTTCACCTCGACTATAAACTGGTATAGTTTATACAATTGATTATAATTAACAGGGTGGTCCTAGCAGAACAACCTCTGTGTATGCACAGGACCCCACAATATCAAGTTATAAAACATCGAACATAAACCACAACCTATGGATATGTCATGAATTTGTATTATAGAAAAATCTGTGCTATCTACCGTAGAAGCAATCTAACAATCACATTTTTGAGCTCACTAATGGGACTGCAAATACAATTTAAAAAAATATATTAAAAATATGTAAAAATTCAAATTATCCCCCTTTTCCCAATTTTACATAAAATTGTAAAAATCTATAAATATACGATATATAAGCATCTTTGGTATCGCTGCTTCTGAAACTGCAAACATTTTCAAAATATAGAAGTATTTATCCCACATGGTGAATGCCATAATGGATTTAAAAAAATTCTAAATGCCCAAATCTCCACTTTTTTGTCACTTTGCTTCCCCCCTCCGAAAAAATTGAATAAAATGTGATCAAAAAGTCTTACAAAACCCAAAACGGTATCACTAAAAAGGAAATTTCAGCTACATGGAGCCGCTACACAGCTCAGTAGATGAAAATGTAAAAAAGTTTATTTTATTATATTAAAAGTTTTGAATTTTTTTTAAAAGCCTAAAACATAACAAAAGCTATATAAATGTATTGCTATAATGGTAAGTGTTTTTTTTTTTCTTTTCTGCCTCAAAGCATATCAGACAGAATTTTCCTATTTCTATGTCAACATGGCTGTTTAGGATCTTGCTTTTTGGAACGATTTTTACGTAAATGTCTCATTTAGGCCTCTTGCACACGGCCGTTGTGGTTGTTCCGTGCATGGGGGACTGCAAACAAGTTCTATTTTTTTTTGCGGAACAGAAGGACGGAACGGAATCCCACGGAAGCACTCTGTAGTGCTTCCGTTCCGGATTTGCAGACTCATTCAAGTGAATGGGTCCGCATCCGTGATGCGGAATGCACATGGCAGGTGCCCCATTTATTGCGGAGCCGCCGTATGCAGCCTGCAATACGGCCACGGGAGCACAACGGCCGTGTGCAAGAGGCCTTATATGAATGGCTAATACAATTCTGCCATAGTATTCTCTTTTATTGTTGTTATGCAATTTGTCATCTACCGTAAGTGACTAAATAACTTTACTATATGTGTATATCTCTTACTAATAAATACTTTTTAATCAATAAAAATGACATTACAAAACACCTAAGGTATGTCCTATCAGAGACTTACACTGGACTCCTCTGGTGGCCTTTTTACACCCCCTAAACACATGTATCCGTGTCAGCTTGTCACTGACTCATATTCCTTGATTAGAAAATATAAAAACGTAACACATACCATGTTGTAGTCAGCGAGCTGCCCCTGCTGTTCCTTAATTTCATGAGCAAGAACCTCAGCTCTGAGGAAAGATTAGAAGAAAATATTGACAGCTTGTTTCCACTGTGCATACAACATAGAGCAGAAATATAAAAGACACAGATCTTCTAAAATCCTGTTCCTTCTCGCAGGCCTCAGTTGCCCATAGTGCTCTGGTAGCATTGTGATGTCCGGTCCATGTGGCATCACATTATATGGCTACATCCTTCAATAACAGAAAGCCACTGTGACGTGTTCTATAAAAACAGACTGTCTGTGGCTGTAAGGGTACTTTCACACTTGCTTTATTATGCAAACGCATAATATTTGCATCCGGATGCAGATCCTGTTGACAAATGCATTGAAACACCGGATCCGTCTCTCCGGTGTGATCCGGAAAAACGGATGTGCAGACCGGGAAACCGGATCTGGTTTTCCGGAACACTTGGTACAGGATCCAGCATTAATACATTTCAATGGAAAATAATGCCGGATCCGGAATTCTGGGCGGAGAAAATACTGCAGCATGCTGCGATATTTTCTCCGGCCAAATACCGTAAGAGTGACTGAACTGAAGACATCCTGATGCATACTGAACGGATTTCTCTCCATTCAGAATGCATTAGGATAAAACTGAAGCGTTTTTTTTTCAGTATTGAGCCGCTGTGATGGAACTCAATACTGGAAAACGTTAACGCAAGTGTGAAAGTACCCTTAGGTGACATGAGATGACATGGACCAGGCATCACGGAGGCAAAGGGAGCGTCCAGGAGCAACTACTGAGAATACATTTCAGAGTTTATTATTTACTATACCCAAAAAACTCATATGCAACCACAAATTAGCACATTTTTGGCTACATATATTGTTTCACCTGTTAGAAAACACATCAAAAACCATCAAAACAATTTGCAGTAAAAACTGTGACAAACTAATGTACTGCTATTTTGGAAGCAGTTGTCGTTAGATACAAGAGACGTAGGGCGAGTCCACACATAGCTGTTTTAAACACGACTTTCAGGCATCTTTTATAAATGGGTTCAGACAGAATAGAAAGTGATGAAAGGGAACTCCTATATTTGGTTTTAATTGGTTCGTAGTTTATTTTATAGACCTGTAAATATTACTAAAAAATTACTAAAAAATCACATTAATTCAAATAACATTCCATAAAATTGTTACAATAAAGTTGGTAACCAGCTGGCTATTTAAAATTCACCCTTTTTTTCTGGGAAAATAACCATAAATGCATAAAATGACCATTAGACTCTGTATATAATGTCCTATTGTATCAGAGTCCAGTGTTCCAATGTCTCCGGTGTCAGATTATAATAATGTCACCAATCTGCATAGATATATAGTGAGATTAAATTAATTAAAGTTCATTGTCTGCTTCTAGGAGAATTGTGTGAGATTATATCTCAATGGATCAGTAGTTGAGAGGATTGTGGCGGTCTAATTGTTGCCTTATAATGCCCGTGGATTATCTCTAGCAAAGAATAACCATTAATTATTAATTGCATTAACTTCCTTTACAATGTCTTTTTGGTTACTTTACCGCTCCCGGCGTGTGTGGGGACCCTTCTTGTTGTAGATGTCTCCCGGGCTTGTGTTGTCTGCGGTCCGCGCTGCTATCTGTATGCCGTGCGGTCTGTTATGTTGGATACTGCCGGCTGAGTACACGTATCCTCTGCTGGGCTGGCTTGCGCGATCTCCCGCCGCCACCAGCTTGTGGTGTTCCACGTGCGATCTGTTCTGTATGTCGTGCAGTCTGTTCTATTAAGTATTGCCGGCTGTATGCAAGTATCCTCTGCTGGGCCGACTTGTGCGATTTCCTACCGCCAGAAGCTTGCAGCGTTCCACGTGGTAATTCGAATTTTCCCAGTCTTTTCTATTGCGGGATACTGAGCGCTCAGTATGTAACTTATCTCACTGTACTTTGATGATGACTGGCATTCAGATTCACCCAGACGCGTTTCGGGACACACAGTCCCTTCTTCAGTGGTGCCAGTTTCATCAAGATGTCCCTTTTTTATAGGGGAGATGTATTTAGTATGCAGATTGCGTCACTGATGAGGTCACTAATGGGGCAGGGTTTCTGTGTATCTTCTTAACCCTTTCACTCCTGTTCTAATAAATAGTCCTTAATATATATTTAGAAGATATCAAACATGGGTCAATACAGTTAAAAAATAAAAATTGTAAAATAATTGCAAAATAATTGCAGAATAATTGAGTCAATAAAATTAAAATTAAACACTAAGAATTATAGGGTAACAAGATATAGATACATCTGTATGTTAGAGAGTTAGTTTCATACATTAGTCATGGAGTATGTGTATGGTTATGATTATAGATGTGGCTTATGGATGCATATGTAGGTGTTTACTTATCCCATTTGTTTGAATATGGGAATTTTCCTATATTGATTAATAATAGGAGTTGATGTATGCTCCCTTTATATCCCTGTAAATCCTCTTAATTACCCATCTGTGTTTTATTGTGTATTTCTTTATTCCTATGGGTATCTATAGGTATTCTATTCTATTCTTTCTTCACCTTTGTATGTGAATGTGACTAAGTGGGTGTCGGCTGACAGGGAAGGGGGAGTCGACGCGCTGATAGACAGCCTGGCAGTCGACTCGCCGTCCCCCACCAGCCAAACACCCAGGTCTAATTCATATTAATTATAGGAACCCAAAAAGTTCCATCTCTGCGTTTAGTCCGTGGGGGATCATGGAATCGAAATCGAATATCATTCTGGACTCAGCCCGGGACATATTATAGATATGGTCTCCTCCTCGCCAAGGTTTCTTGATCTTCAATATTGCTGCATATCTCAGTGAACTGGGGTCTTTGTTGTGGTGTTGTTTATAGTGTTGAGATAGTGAGTGTGTCTCTACTCCTTTCTTTATATTATTTATATGTTCAGCTATCCGTATTTTTAGAGGTCTTTTTGTACGGCCTATGTATTGTTTAAGGCAAGGACATTGTATTATATAAATTACATCCAAAGAATTGCAGGATAGGCTATCCGTGATTTTGTAGAGGAAAGAATTGTTTGTAGATTGGATTTCGGTAGTTTTTTTGGGAAAGTTCGTACTTCTACAATTTATGCAGGAGCCGCATCGGTGGAAACCCTTTGAGAATAACCAATCTTTTCTTTTCCTCAAAGGATTATGATTTTTTACCGATGGGGCCACTAAAAGTCCAAGATTTGGTGCTCTTGTGTAGGAGATCTTGGGTTTGGTTGTCAGTAAGGGACCAATAGTTTTATCTTTTAGTAGATGGTGCCAGTGTTTATTTACTATTCTTTCTACACTTTTATACTGGGAGTTAAATGGCAGTATTAACCGTAGTTCTGGCTCCTTTTCACTTTCAATTGGCTTAATTTTAAAGAAATCTTCCCTTTTCATATTTCTGACTTTATCTAATGCTAGGTCTAAGGTTTTTGGTGGATAGTTTTTGATCTCGAATTGTTTCCTCATTTCTATGGCCTCCCTCTCAAAGTTTTCACTATGTGTGCAGTTCCTTTTAAGTCGTCTAAATTGACCTGTTGGTACATTTATAAGCCAGCGTGGGAGGTGGCAGCTAGAATATAGAATAAAGCTGTTCCTTGTTACTGGTTTGTGATATGTATTACAGATTATTTTATTATTGTTTACTGTAATTTTTAGATCCAAAAATTCAATGCTTTCTCTGCTTATATTGCCCGTGAAAGTTAAGTTTTTTGTATTGTCGTTTAGTTTGTTTATCAGTTCAGTTAAATTGTTTTCTGTACCCCTCCAAATCAGGATGATGTCATCAATATACCTTCGCCAGAGTACCAGGCTCGTCCCCAGCAGCGGAGTGATATTTTCGGCCTCCCACTCCGCCATGAATAAATTTGCATAACTGGGGGCGAACCTGGTCCCCATGGCGGTCCCTCGTTCCTGGAGGTAAAAAGTTGACTCGTGTTGGAAGAAATTGTGGGTTAAAATATACTCAATACCTTCCTTTATGTATTGTATTTGTTCATTATTCATTTGTCCATATTTCTGCAATTGTGAGACTACTGCTTCTAATCCTTGTTTGTGACTTATACTAGTGTATAGTGAGGAGACATCCAGTGTTCCCAGTATCCAGTCCTCCTCAAAGTGGATTTTTATCTTTTATAAATGCACGGTGCATTTGGAAAGTCCTCAGACCCTTCATTTGATTGGACAGAATTTGTAGAGACGCACCCCTGTCTTTATAAGGTATATTATTAGAAAAAAACAAGCAATGAGCAGGGAAGACCTGCCTGTAGATCTCAGAGACATGATTGTGGGTAAGAACAGATCTGGAGAATGTCCCTCATGAAAACAGTGGCCTCCATAATTCTTATATGGAAGAAGTTTGGAACAACCAGGACACTTAATAGAGCTGTCCTCCTCCACCAAACTAAGTGGGAGAAGGGCCTTGTTACAAGAGGTAACCAAGAACCCAATGGTCACTCTGGCTGAGCTCCAAAGATCCTGTGTGCAGATGAGAGAAAACGCCAGAAGGTCAACCATCACTGCAGCACTGCATCAATCTGGCAAGAAAGAAGCCTCCCCTCACTAGAAGACGCCCGAAACCCTGCCTAGAGTGCAAAAAGCACCTAAAGGACTCTCAAACTGAACTGTGAGAAATAAGATTCTCCGGTGTGATGAAACCAAGATTGAACTTGTCTGGAGAAAAACAGGCACTGCTCAATATCATCCCTACAGTGAAGCATGGTAGTGGCAGCATCATGCTGTGGAGGTGTTTTTTGAGTGGCTAAGACAGAGAGACTGGTCAGGGTTGAAGCAAAGATGAATGGAGCAACGTACAGAGATATTCCTAATAAAACCTGATCCCCTGTACTGTGGACCTTGGAGTGGGTCGAAGATTTACCTTCCAACAAGACAATGCAGCAAAGACAACACAGAAGTGGCTTAGGGACAGCTCTGAATGTCCTTGCCTAGCCTGAGCTCTGACCTGAACCCAGTCAAACATCCCTGGAGAGACCTGAAAATGACTGTCAACTGATGGTCCTCATCCAACCTGACAGAGCTTCAGAAGAACTGCAGAGAAGAATGGTAGAAATTCCAAATCCAGGTCTGCAGACCTCGTGGCATCATACCCAAGAAGACTGGAGGCTGGAATTGCGCCAAAGATGCTTCAACTAAGGACAGAGTAAAGGGTCTGAATACTTATGTCAATGGAAGATTTTAGATTTTCCTTTTCCAAAAATGAGCAAAGATTTTGAACATTCTGCTTTCATTTCATTATGGGGTACTGAGTGCAGAATGATGGCGAAAATGTTGAACTTGTTTTTTAATTTTAGCAGAAGTGAAAAAAGTTAGAGGGTCTGAAGACTTTCCGAATACATTGTATATTAAATCCTGATGTTTTTTCTTTCCTATGTACACATATGAGCATTGGAAAACCTGAACTAAAACCATGAATCAATGTAATAAACTAATAGGTAAACCAAGTGGATTCTCCCCTGTGATCAATGTCAATATCTCGCAGGTTCTCATTACTTAGGGTCCTATTACATATACCAGGTGGACGCCATGACGTGAGGACATGTTGTGGCTGCAGAAGTTGTGTCGCAAGGCCAACAACCGAACAACACATTTAGGTGGTTTCATTGTGCATGTTAGACTGCATGGCATCGGTGCTATTACATGCTGCTGCTATGGTAGGGTAGTGAGCTCTGCCACCAAATACTGCATACAATGCAGCCACAATGTGTAATAGCGCCCTAAAAGCAAGTTCATACTGTGGCGGCATTGGGGGGGATTTATCAAAACTGGTGTAAAGGAAAATTGGCTTAGTTGCCCACAGCAACCAATCAGATTCCACTTTTAATTTTCACAGCTCCTTTGAAAAACGAAAGGTGGAATCTGATTGGTTGCTATGGGCAACTAAGCCAGTTTTCCTTTACACCAGTTTTGATAAATCTCCTCCATTGTGTTTAGTGAAATGGATGCAAAGTGATGCTATGTTGTAATAAACATAATGTAGCAGTGGTTCCCTAAATCCAAACTTTGCATATTGGAAAGTGACATCACGTTTAGCATGCAGAATATCTCTATATTAGATCCTTATAATCGGATCTTGCCAAACATTAATTACTTGATATATACCGGTACTCCTTACTCTCTCCGCTACTATGGTACAGCTTGCGGTTCACGATGCGTGCCGCGGATAACCCGATCACGTGATTGGGCTCCAAGGATGCCTTCCATGTCAGTGACGGAAGCGGATGTGCATGCTACGCTGAGAACAAAGGCTGTGTCGGGATCCATGCTGGTCAAGTGTTTACATGATGGTTTTTTTATTTTACCTGTGCACTACACATTGTGCTGAGTTTATAGAATTATGCCTTTGTATGAACTAAAGGGACACAGGGAAATACTTTTTCACTTTTACAACAATAATTATGATGATCTTTGATGATTTATGATGACATGTACACGCTATGAATGGATCCCCTTTTCAATAATCATGTTTATTTTTGGAAGTGCGGTGGAATTTTTCTCTTTCTGGAAGCTGGATCACCTCCACAGCCGCTGGCACCCTTTTACAAAGTTTTCTGCTGTGCTGCTCACAAGCTTTGGACTTTATCTTCGTTAGAATATTTTTTTAATAGAATTTAAGGCTTTTTTATTTATTTTTTAAACATTCCCCCCAAAACCTACAGGTCAAGCCATGACTTACCTTTTCTCGTAGGACAGATACACAGAGTTCTCCTGATTATATGTATCAATCTCTTTTTTCAGTTTCGTCATTTCTGCAGTAAGTTCACTGAGTTTGCCCCTAAAGGTAAAATAAATTAATATACGTTGAACAATTTAAAGAGGTTGTCCCCACGAAAAATATTCTACAGTTTTCAAACCAGCACCTGGATCTGACTACTTTTATATTTGCATGTAATTAAAAATTTTGCATAGCCACTGAGTTATTCAATAAAATACATCTGTATAGCGCCACTTAAAGGGGTTCTGCACTTTGTTTCCTCTAGATAGATCATCAGCTGTTTACCGCGGTCTTTTCACTGTTTACCGCTGGCCCAGTGACTTCACGACTATTATCACTGGCCTGGGCACGGCTAAGCTCCATTCAAGTGAACAGAGCTTAGCCCTGACCAGGCCAATTGATACTAGTCGTGACGTCACTGGGCCGGCAGTAAACAGTGAGAAGGTCGTGGCGCTCCTGGAGGGCCGATGCCTTCTCAAATAGCTGATTGCCGGGGGTCCCGGGTGTCGGACCCCGCCGATCAGATGCTGATGATCTATCCAGAGGATAGATCATCCGTTTAAACAAACTGCAGAACTCCTTTTTTATTTCTTTGTCCTGCTCACAGAGAAGGCTGCAGTTTCATCTGTTAACTGCCTCCTCAGCTGTGATAGGTAGAGCTCAGACACGCCTCCTGAGCTGTGATAGGTAGAGCTCAGACACGCCCCTGAGCTGTGATAGGTAGAGCTCAGACACACCCCCTGAGCTGTGATAGGTAGAGCTCAGACACACCCCCTGAGCTGTGATAGGTAGAGCTCAGACACACCCCCTGAGCTGTGATAGGTAGAGCTCAGACACACCCCCTGAGCTGTGATAGGTAGAGCTCAGACACACACCCTGAGCTGTGATAGGTAGAGCTCAGACACACCCCCTGAGCTGTGATAGGTAGAGCTCAGACACCCCCCCTGAGCTGTGATAGGGAGAGCTGAGACACACCCCCTTAGCTCAGCAGAAAAGACACACCCCCTGAGCTGTGATTGGGAGAGCTGAGACACGCCCCCTGAGCTGTGATAGGTAGAGCTCAGACACGCCCCCTTAGCTCAGCAGAAAAGACACTCCCCTGAGCTGTCAGCTTGATATAAATCTAGCAGAGCAACAAATGGTGAGATCTCTGGTTCCATGTGAGGTACAGGGCTGGTTCTAGCTTTGTAAGAAAGACGTTGTCATGTACTATGTAATGTCTGATTTACATTATTCATGGTATAACACCTTGAATTACATTTATTTAGTCGTACAATGAAAATAAATCCAAACCACTTAATAAACGTGACCAAATTCCAGACGACTGTTTTACTGAAAAGCAATAATCCCTTCTAGATCTGTAACAGTGTATGTAATAAGGTGGAAATGTCCAATAAATGAAAAATACCAGAAATGTTAAGTGCATAACAACTATGACCTCATCCAACCCCATGGAAAGTATGCGCTGTCTGAACTGATTCATATTGGCCTGATTCGTTTAGTAATATATATAGCAGGGATGCTCAATCGAGGAAGGACAATGTAAAGTAAGGGATGGGTGCCCGTGGAATGGGTAAATCACAAGTTTGTAGGTAAACCACTGCGCACTCCTGAGGTATGATGCAATTACAGGTAGAACTGTATTCAAAAGCTCTAAAGGAGCAAATCAATCCACCTCTATGTAGAGTATAATGCAAGGAGGTCGCTGTGACAATAATCTGACGTTTCGGTCCAGAACTCGCACCTACAGAGAGAGCGGAGGAGGTATCCAATGTGGAATGGCCCTGAAGAACAGTGGACTGGGCCAATTCTTGACTAAGGTACGTGTTCTGGACCGAAATGTCAGATTCTGTGTACTGTGTACAGTTCTGGGCTCCCGTGAACAAGACAGACATAGCAGAGCTAGAGAGGGTTCAGAGGAGGGCAACTAAAGTAATAACTGGAATGGGGCAACTACAGTACCCTGAAAGGGTATCAAAATTAGGGTTATTCACTTTAGAAAAAAGACGACTGAGGGGAGATCTAATAACTATGTATAAATATATCAGGGGTCAGTACGGAGATCTCTCCCATCATCTATTTTTCCCCAGGACTGTGACTGTGACGAGGGGACATCCTCTGCGTCTGAAGGAAAGAAGGTTTGTACACAAACATAGAAAAGGGTTCTTCACGGTAAGAGCAGTAAGACTATGGAACTCTCTGCCCGAGGAGGTGGTGATGGTGAGTACAATAAAGGAATTCAAGAGGGGACTGGATTTATTTCTGGAGTGTAATAATATTACAGGCTATAGCTACTAGAGAGGGGTCGTTGATCCAGGGAGTTATTCTGATTGCCTAATTGGAGTCGGGAAGGAATTTTTTTTCCCCTTAAGTGGGGAAAATTGGCTTCTACCTCACAGAGGTTTTTTGCCTTCCTCTGGATCAACTTGCAGGAAACAAGTCGAACTGGATGGACAAATGTCTTTTTTCGGCCTTATATACTATGTTACTATGTTATTGTCACATCGACCATATTGCATTATACTCTCCACAGAAGTGGATTGATTTGCTCCCTTATATCTTTTGAATAAAAGTGTACTTTAAATTGCAATCAAGTAAGAACTCATCCGGATATATGGCACCTGATAGAACAAGCTGCATTTTCTATTATCCAGATCTAGGACGGATACATGTAAACTCAGAACTAACATCACCTGCCTTTATGAAGGAAAAAAGAACTTAACCGCAAGGCTTGGGAACACAAAGCAAACTCCTGCCGTTCTTGAAATGACTCGCTAACATCTTTAACGTACCTAAGGAGCCCAAGGAAGTAAGACTTGTCCATAATCTGCCTTTGGGGACCTAAAAAAGTAATCAAGTGTCAAATATTATAAACTTTACACCTCCATGCTTCAGTTTCTTTTTAGCATTTCCAACTTTTTAATTGTGTTTTTTTCCAAACAAGCATTTCTTCGGTCAAACAATTCATTCCTACTAAAGGGGTTTCCCGGGACTTCTAGAATAATGGCTTGTCTTCAGGATAGGTCATCAATATCTGATTGATGGGGGTCCGACTCCCGGCAGATCAGTTGTTTGAAAAGGCTGCAGCACTCTGGTGGGCGCCAAGGCCTCTTCCTAGGCCGGTGACGTCACGTTCATTGTTCAACATGATGTACCTCCAGCACATTCCTATTGAAGTCTATGACGCTATACGATGTACTGCGCTCTGCTTGGTAAGGGTGGGTTCACATCACGTTTTTCCCATCCGTTTAACGTATACAAAAACGGATGCCTCAGACTGGTGCCATACACTGGCAACGATTCACCATAGAGATCCGTGTTCTGCGATTTTGTATCCTTTTTTTTTCTGATGTATACGTCAAACGGAGACAAACAGCGTGATGTGAACCCACCCTAAGCTGCAAGGAGGCAGCAGTGCTCACCAGAGTGCCGCTGCTTCTTCAAACAGCTGATCGGCGGGTTGCTGCGAGAGGGACCCCACCGATAACATATTAATGTCCTGTCCTGAGAATAGGTCATCAATATAGATGAGGAAAACCCCTTTAACCCTACTCATCTATAAACAAAAATAATCTGTTTCTATATTTTTTGGAATTCATCTGTGGTTTTTACCTTTCATTCCAGTTTTCATTCCACTAAGGCCCTGCTGGGTGACGGGTCGGTCAGCTACTTTTATTTGAGCTGAGAGAACGCCGCCCGCTGCAGGAGGCCCACCACGTGTTCCTGGTCTGGCAGTACCAGGTGGCATCTGCAGGGAGAGAAAAAGAATTAATATTTGTCATAAATACATTTTATCAAACAGTTTGAAAGACGCAGCACCATATGGATAAAGTGTTATGGTTCTGACCCCATCACACGGAGGTTAAAGGGAATCTGTCACGCTGAACATGATGCTCAATCTGCTCAGAACGTAAAACCCAGCTATAGATAATGGGGGGTGGGGGAGTGTCCCACAATAGGAAGAGGATCTACACCAATAACTAAAAATTGCGTATGTGATTGCAGGACACTACAGTCCATTAGCAATCCCTGACCGTGGTTAAAAAAGGAGAGGGGGAATTCAAACCACCATACGGCAGCCTACAGTATCTGGCGACTAAGACAAAAGCGGTGAACAGATCACTTTTCAGCGGTCATCTCAGCACATCTAGAAAACTATCTCATAGAGGAGACTTTGGCCCATAGTGGATACTGTAATGCATATCTCTAAATGCTGTTAAAGGGGTATTCCCATCGCAGACAATGGGGGCATATCGCTAGAATATGCCCCCATTGTCTGAGAGGTGCGGGTCCCACCTCTGGAACCCGCACCTACAATGAGAACGGAGCGGGGAAATGAACGGAGGGCGCATTGAGTATGCGCAGCTGCCCTCCATTCATTTCTATGGGGCTGCGGAAAACTGCCGAGCTGGCCCGGCTATTTCCGTCTGCCCCATAGAAATGAATGGGAGCAGGGGCACTTCTATGGGAGCAGCGCTTAGTGGTGGACGGACCCTGGGAAATCTGGGGTCCTCCAGCCACAGCTCTCCTCGCTCCGTTCTCGTTGTAGGTGCGGGTCCCAGTGGTGGGACCCGCACCTATGAGACAATGGGGACATATCCTAGCGATATGCCTCCATTGTCTGTTATGGGAATACCCCTTTAACACCTCAGGCAAGATGGCTGCCCCATAATCATGTCCAGAAAATAGAGTTAAAGAAAAAAGAAGATTACAAAAAAAGGATATTATACTACCTGGTTTTAACTGGCAAAAAAATTATAGGTGACACCTCCTTTAATGTATAGGGAAGAAACTGCACAACTAAGGTCCTACATTCTGGAATAGTGACATGCCAATGCTGAAGCCAGTCATTGACTGCAGTGGCGTACGTGACCGTGTTTGTATCCCGGCAGAAGTGAACAAGCTGGGGACAGGAAGATGGTCGAGCTTGGGCATCAGGGAGCAGGTGGGTATGACCCTATTTCATCGGGTCATAAAAGCTGTGATTCATAACTTTACACAGAAGAATTTCTGAACAATCCCTTTAAAGGGGTTCTTCAGGCTTTGAGGCTGTGTGCTGACCACTGGAGGAAGGATGTCTGCTCAGTACTCACCCACCTGTCAAGCTGCTGTGCTCACATGACCGCCAGAACTAGATGTGGACTTTTCTGCTCAGGTCCTCAGTCTTCCGGTTTAGTTGCATGCTGCAAATACAGCGGAACAGGAAGACTCAGGAACACATCAGTCAGGACCTAAGCTGAAGATTCCGCATCCAGTCCCAGCGGTCACATGAGTACAGCCGAAACGGTGAAATTGGCAGTGCGATGGAGGGGGAAGTGTTGGGCAGACTATCGTCCCTGAACAGGTGAGCACACTGGTGAATTTTCACCAAAGCCTGTGTGCCCCTTTAGATAAGCCCAGCCTCTTCCAGTCTGAGAAGACCAATGTCATTCATTTCTATACTGTACTTAGTTAGGATATACTGAGGCTAATTTCACACCAGCGTTTTCAATTCCGCTATTGAGATCCGTCATAGGATCTCAGTACCGCAAGAAAACGCTTCCGTTTTGTTTCTTCATTGTCAATGAGGACAAAACTAAGCTGAAAGAAACAGAATGCCCTAAAATGCATTCCGTTCCGTTTGGTTGTGTTCCCATCGCGGACAGAATAAAGCTGCAAGCAGCGTTTTTCTATCCGCGATGTGGTGCGTCCTGGCACACAATGTAAGTCAATGGGGACGGATCAGTTTTTTCCTGACACAATAGAAAATAGATCCGTCCCCCATTGACTTCCAATGGTGTTCATGATGGATCCGTCATGGCTATAGATGACATACAACCGGTTCCATTCATGACGGATGCATGCGGTTGTATTATTGTAACGGAGCGTTTCTGCAGCTCCATGATGGATCCGCAAAAAACGCTAGTGTGAAGGTAGCCTTAGTTAAAAGGCACAGTATGTACCCACCGATGTTGCAAGCCTACTTGCTGTGGGTGGAACCCGAATTCCACTTGGAGGTCTGTTCGGAAGGGAACCTACGCCTGCCCGTGAAATAGGACGTGCTGATGGAGGCCTCTGGTTACTTGCCATATTAACTAGTTGTTCTGTGGAAAGAATATAATCGATGGAAACAGAGGTAGAAAATAAGGTTATGAATAAATAACATTTTGGCAATGAATTGAACATTTCCTTGAATTCTATAGAAAAATCCCCAGCATGTTTTTAGGATACTATGGGGGTTATTTATCAAAACTGGTGTAAAGGAAAACTAATCACATTGACCCTTTCATGTTCCAAAGGAGCTCTGAAAAACGGAAGGTGGAATCTGCGACTAAGGCGACTAAGCCGGTTCTACTTTACACCAGTGATAGATCTCCCCCAAGAAGTCTCTGAATTCAGACCCTGTCCAATTTACTGAATAATGTCTCTCAGACATTTCCATCACAGGAGACCTCAAGCAACCTCCTACACAAAAGGCCAAGTCAGCTTCACGTACAATGAGGTGTCTGAGATTCATAGAAGGCGGCTTCTCAGCGGCCTGTGTGCACTTCTTGACTCATTCGGACAGCCCCACTGACTCTGAAGGGACCACCGCTCCACCTCACTGCTGGATCTTTCGTGAACTCTCCAGGTAACACATATTAGGGGATCTACCCCTTCTTCAGAAAGTGAGAATGTTCTCACTCTCTATGAAAAAGAGGGGATACCCTGAAAAACAGGAGCCCAGCCCCATGAGGTTCTCCTTTTCTCCTTCCATTGGCTTTATCCTTGCAGATGGACTTTTAGTGACCTATCATTCTGCTGATGAGTGTTGTGCCTGTGATCAATAATACAGCTAAGGATATACTGTCCTATGGAGCGCTCGGCTTCGTTTTTTCATTGTTCTTGCATCTTATGACATGCTACAATATAGAAGCTTGTAACGGATATTTTAAAATCCTTCTGACGTGAAACCAAATTAGATGACATAAGCCATTCAGTTACTGACCCTTTACACAGACGGGTTTATCTACCAGATATAGTTACTGGCTCCCACCTACTGGGGTCGCTATACGCACTGCTGTCGTGTTCGATTCTCCCTTTTTCTGCAGTATAACTTTCCAATGTTTTCCATCCCCCTTTGGCCAACCTGTTTGAAATCCTCATTGGCTTGTTGGGGGTCTGACACATCTCAGACTGTAAGAGTCATTGACTTGTAATGGGTCTGTTGGGTTACAAGGATTTTTTTGGGTGGAGTGGGTGGTGTAACACGCTACACTATTGCGGCAATAGTAGTTGGCTGCAACCTTCTCAACAGGAAGACGAGCGCTATGGAGCTCCTCTGATGCCGTGGAATGGACATATTAAAATCCTGACACCTAAACCTCAGGTTCAGCTGGCATTAGTCTCCCATCTGCCCACGATACAGGACTTCTTCAGGGTATCCAGTAGACCCCATGGCCAGAGAATGTCTGGGACTGGATGGGGCAGTGCATCGCCCATGTACAGCAGCCACCTTGGCTCAAGAGCTTGGAAAGACATAACACAAGAGAATCTCCAGCACCTGTATGACGGTTACCATGCCAGAGTGGCAGCCTGTATCACAGCAAGCGGAGATGCCACCAGCATTAATGAGACCCTGCCTCAGCATATACCCCACTGCAGGAGGCACCACCTTGGTTGTGTGATCATTCACCAAGAACTGCTAGCAGTTTATACTTTGTCAATCTCAGCCTAATCGCATTAAAGGGGTTGTCTCACTTCAGTAAGTGGCATTTATCATGTAGAGGACGTTAATACAAGGCTCTTACTAATGTATTGTGATTGTCCATGTTGCTTCCTTTACTCGCTGGATTCATTTTTCCATCAGATTATGCACTGCTCGTTTCCATGGTTACGTCCACCCTGTAATCCAGCAGTGGTGGTCGTACTTGCTCACTATAGGAAATGCACTGGCCTATGTGCACTCCCATGGTCTCGGTCACCAGAGGGGCCAGAGCCTTTTTCTATAGTGTGCAAGCTCGGTGGATTACAGGGTGGTCGTATCCATGGAAACGAGCACTGCATAATGTGATGGAAAAATGAATCCAGACAGAAAAGGAGGCAATATGGACAATCACAATACATTAGTAAGAGCCTTGTAGTAACTTCCTCTACACGGTAAATGCCACTTACTGAAGTGACACAACCCCTTCAAGTCAATGGGTACCCACTGCAGCACGGAGTTGGCACGGCCGGTGCCTGTGTATTGTAGACCCGCCGTTTGCGATCCACAACCTGGGCATGGCAGCCGTACGTCCCTATGAATGAGCCCTTACGTGCACATCACTCCTGCAGCCAATCAATGGTCCCTGGTGACACACGTAGGTGACTTCTAAAGACACTGCAGTGATGTGCATGTAGATGGCGGGAGAAGGGATCTCTGCACTAAAGCTGGAGTGCTACTGACTGGGTTTTTAACCCCTGCACACTACCTGGTCTTATAAAAGAGGATTTCTGGTCTCAGAAAGCCCCTTTATTGACATATTATAGTACTGCCAACCATTTTAAAGGGGTTGTGTTATTGGAAGTAACCAGGATGCTGCTCCTTCCCCTGCTGCAGTGACATTCTGTATAGGTGTACGAAGTCCCAACATCATTTTACTGACACAAATCCCATTTCCGGTGGTCAGTAAAAGGGGCGTGGTTATCTAGTCCTGCCAGGTACAACCCGCTGACTAAAGTCCTTCTCCGCTCTGCAGAATTGAGCCTGGCACTGTGGTAGAAATGTCCACACTCACCCCACGTGCTGGAGGAAATGTCTACACATAGAAAGATATATGCCCAGTACAGAGAAAGCCGAACACTGGGCCGAAGGAAACACCACTCACCCTGCAGCCCTCCGCTTCTCCTAGTGCCCTGGTCTCCTAGCAACTAGATCACGTGTGAACACTCAGCCAACGAAAGACAGACAGCGGTATGTACTGAATTCTCGCGAGAGGAGTTATATGCGGTCATGTGACTTAACTGCGAGTCGGAGTTGACTAGTGGCTATAGAAGAGTTTTCTAGAGCGCTCTGCCGATAAAAGATAATTCACTTTAGTGTGTGCGAGTATGTACCTACTTATACGTATTTATACCTATATGTGCACACATATATCTACTTATACATATATCTACACGTATCTATACCTATATATATCTACTTATACATATATCTACACATATCTATACCTATATATATATATCTACTTATACATATATCTACACGTATCTATACCTATATATATCTACTTATACATATATCTACACGTATCTATACCTATATATATATATCTACTTATACATATATCTACACCTATCTATACCTATATATATATATCTACTTATACATATATCTACACATATCTATACCTATATATATATATCTACTTATACATATATCTATACCTATATATACACATATACCTACTTATACATATATCTACACGTATCTATACCTATATATATATCTACTTATACATATAGCTACACATATCTATACCTATATATATCTACTTATACATATATCTACACATATCTATACCTATATATACCTACTTATACATATATCTGCATGTATCTATACCTATATATATATCTACTTATACATATATCTACACCTATCTATACCTATATATATCTACTTATACATATATCTACACCTATCTATACCTATATATATCTACTTATACATATATCTGCATGTATCTATACCTATATATATCTACTTATACATATATCTACACATATCTATACCTATATATATCTACTTATACATATATCTACACATATCTATACCTATATATATCTACTTATACATATATCTATACCTATATATACACATATACCTACTTATACATATATCTACACGTATCTATACCTATATATATATCTACTTATACATATATCTACACATATCTATACCTATATATTAGGGCTGCACGATATGGGAATTTTGTGCGATTGCGATTAGGGCCCTAAAAATTGCGATAACGATATGCGATGCGATATTTTAAGGGAATTGTGCTAGAGGTCTATCTGCTTGGATTTTGAAGGTAAAAGCGCACACAGATAACTGATAATGTGAAATGTAGTTATGCTGAACTCAAGAACTGAAATGCGCAGTGTTTTTCAAAATAAAATACATATTTGCATTACTGCAAAAGTACAAGATACAAAACTTGCCATTTTCTTAATAGCGCTGCACAGAACAGATAAAATAACGACTTTCCACCAGCCCCCTCCTCCCTCGCACTGTAACTGATATTGCCGGCCAGCTGTGCAGCAAAGCGGCCGGAGATACAGTCTTAGTGTCACGTAGAAAGTCAACCATCTCTTTATAAGACGACATTCCCCCACTTTTTTTGGGGAAAAAGTCTTATAAAGCGAAAAATACGGTAATATAATTGCAGCATTTTTGGGTCAGCAAATTGCGATTGCGATATGGCGATTAATTGCAATTACGATTGCTTTCGCAATATATTGTGCAGGCCTACTATATATATCTACTTATACATATATCTGCATGTATCTATACCTATATATATCTACTTATACATATATCTACATATCATACCTATATATATATATCTACTTTACATATATCTACAGTATCTATACCTATATATATCTACTTATACATATATCTACACATATCTATACCTATATATATCTACTTATACATATATCACATATATCTATACTATATATATCTACTTATACATATATCTACACATATCTATACCTATATATATCTACTTATACATATATCTACACATATCTATACCTATATATATCTACTTATACATATATCTACATGCATATCTATACCTATATATATCTACTTATACATATATCTAAACATATCTATACCTATATATCTACTTATACTATATCTACACATATCATACCTATATATATACATATATCTACTTATACTATATCTACACATATCTATACCTATATATATCTACTTATACATATATCTACACATATCTATACCTATATATATCTACTTATACATATATCTACACATATCTATACCTATATATATCTACTTATACATATATCTACACATATCTATACCTATATATATCTACTTATACATATATCTAAACATATCTATACCTATATATATCTACTTATACTATATCTACACATATCTATACCTATATATATACATATATCTACTTATACTATATCTACACATATCTATACCTATATATACACATATATCTACTTATACATATATCTACACATATCTATACCTATATATATCTACTTATACATATATCTACACATATCTATACCTATATATACATACATATATCTACTTATACTATATCTACATGTATCTATACCTATATATACACATATATCTACTTATACACATATCTATACCTATATATACATACATATATCTACTTATACTATATCTACATGTATCTATACCTATATATACACATATATCTACTTATACACATATCTATACCTATATATATCTACTTATACATATATCTAAACATATCTATAGCTATATATATATCTACTTATACATATATCTACACATATCTATACCTATATATATCTACTTATACATATATCTACACATATCTATACCTATATATATCTACTTATACACATATCTATACCTATATATATCTACTTATACATATATCTAAACATATCTTTAGCTATATATATATCTACTTATACACATATCTACACATATCTATACCTATATATATCTACTTATACATATATCTACACATATCTATACCTATATATATCTACTTATACACATATCTATACCTATATATATCTACTTATACATATATCTACACATATCTATACCTATATATTGTAAGAGGGTGCAAGGTGTTGTATTTGATAGCAGGTACGTGTCACCGAGGTTGCTGGCCTCGGTGAGGTGAGAGCCGGGTTTTTGTCTGCAGCAGCTAGTGCTGCTCTGTTAAATAGCATGGCTGCAAAGCCGATCCGGGCCGGCTCTTACTGGGAGCAGCTAAAGAGTAGGGTGGGTGGCTGCTCCCCACGGTCCAGTCCATGTTTTGGGCTGGGTATAAAACGCAGCCAGCAGCTGTGTCTGAGGGTGTGATTATCCTGGAGCCTGCAAACAGGGCTGAGGAATTCTCTGTCCTGGAGGAAGGAGCTCAGCAAGGTGGTGTTTCCCTGCGACCTGAAGGTGGAATCGCCTGCGGCTGAGCCGACTGCTAGGTGTGAACCCGCACCTAAACCACCCAAGGTGACTGGACCCTGTGTTGGCCTGTTTTTGTTTTGCTACAGTATTTCCGCTGTGTGTGAACTGTCACCAAGAGACTGCTTTTCATTTATGGCGTGCAAGTGTGAATAAAACACTGTTTGATGCACCATCTGGACTCCTTGTTTTGCCTCTAAACTGCACCCGCACCGCTGTCTACCAGAGCGACTCCCCACATTTGGTGTCGGATGCGGGCATGCGCAGTGAGGCTGGCGTGAACGCCGAACTTTGTTTTTGCTGAGCAAAAGTGAATGTCCTATATTAAGCCGGCAAAGTTGCAGCCTGTGATCCCCGACAAAATGGAGGCGGCTGTGAAAGCCCTCATAGAGGCTAACGTGCAGCAGCGGGAGACCAACCAGCTACTGCTACAGCACGTGATGGCGTTGCAAGCGGCAGGAGCGTCCCACCGCGTCCACGATGCCCGGAAAGCTGTCCGTGCCGCGATCCCTAAGATGACCCCTCGGATGATGTTGAGACCTATCTGGCGGTGTTCGAGAAGGTGGCCGTGAGGGAGAAATTACCCCGAGAACAGTGGGCAGAGGTCGTCGCTCCGTTCCTGGCGTCTGGACCCCAGCAAGTTTTTTTTGATTTGGCAGACGACCAGGCTGCTGACTATTCCACGGTGAAGGGGGAGATCCTGGCCAGACTGGGGGTAAACGTGTTGGTCCGGGCTCAGCGTGTCCACCAGTGGGACTTTAACGTGGCTGAACCCGCCAGGCCGCAGTACTATGAGTTGCTGCACAGGTTGCAAAAATGGCTGCAGCCTGAGGTTCTGAGTCCGACTGCTATGCTGGACCGGCTGCTGGCTGACATGTTTTGGAGGGCCTTGCCTTACCCCCTTCAACACTGGATCGGCCAGGTATCCCCACCAATGCCCTTGAGATGGTCGACCTGGTGGAACGATATGAGGCCACCAGAAACCTGCAGGGGGTTCTTTGGGAGGGGGCCAGTCAAACCCGCGCAAATCTCCACCCCAGTCCCGGCGGCCGGCCAAACCCGCCCGGGAGGTACCTCTTGCAGATCCGTCCCCAGTGGTCTGCTGGCAGTGTCGGGAGCCTGGACACATAAGGGCCAACTGTCCACAGTGGGGGAACCCATGGAGACTAATTATGGGTACCGGGCTTCCATGTATGCCCGGAGACTGTGTGCGACCGGCATCCCCGAGACAATGGACAGTCGTCATCTGTGCCAGGTGCAAGTCGGGGATAACCTGGCAGTGGCGCTGTTGGACTCAGGGAGCCTGGTAACCCTGGTAAGTGCTGCCCTGGTACAGCCCACCCAGTATACGGGCCGGAAAGTTGGGGTGGTGTGCATACACGGAGACTTAAAGGACTATCCCACTGCTGAAATGTCTCTGTCCACGGCGGCCGGCACCTGGACTTGTGAAGTGGCGATCTCCGCCAAACTACCGTATGAACTAATAATTGGGAGAGACTTCCTGGTTTTCCGTCACTATGGCCTGAGGTGAAAGTGACTAATAGCCCTGAGACAGGGGTAACCCTAGCAGAGTGGCCTGGTTCCTGTGGGAGGCCAGAGCCCTGGGAGCCCGAGTCCGAAGGGGCCTGCGGTAGGGGTGACCACCACTTCTGTGATAGAGGGGGAGACACCCCCACTGAGTGGAATGGTGGGAGACATGGAGGACTTGCCACCAGGTCCTGAGCTGGCAGACCTCCACGTCTCCGGAGATAATTTTGGGACCGCCCAACACCGGGACCAAACCCTCACCAGGGCCTGGGAGAATGTGCTGGAAATTGATGGTAAACCCCAGAAACCAGGGGCTGAATTAATGTTCCCACGATTTATTGTTCTGCAGGATATGTTGTATCGGGTGAACCAAATCCGAGGTGAACCTGTTGAACAGTTGGTGGTGCCCACAGCGTATCGCAAGCTTGTCATGGAGCTTGCCCACCAACATGTTCTTGGGGGACACCTGGGGTGGCAGAAAACCCAGGACCGCATACTGCAGCGGTTTTATTGGCCCGGTGTGTTCAAGGAGGTAGAAGATTATTGTAAGTCCTGTCCAACCTGTCAGATAACTAGCCCCCAGCCACATTTCCGTAGTCCTCTGGTACCTCTGCCAATTATTGAAGTACCGCTTGAGCGAGTCGCTATGGATTTAATTGGGCCTGTACCAAAGTCTGCCAGGGGCCACCAACACATTCTGGTAGTTCTCGACTATGCCACTCGGTATCCGGAGGCGGTGCCTCTGCGACATACCTCAGCTAGGCTCATTGCCAAAGAGTTAATGGAGATGTTTTCCCGTGTGGGCCTGCCTAAAGAGGTTCTGACAGACCAAGGGACCCCTTTATGTCCAAAGTAATGAGGGAACTGTGTAAATTGTTGCGTATAAAGCAGTTACGGACGTCCGTTTACTCATCCGCAAAACAGACGGTCTTGTGGAGAGGTTTAACCAAACTCTAAAAATATGTTAAAGAGGGTGGTGTCTAGAGATGGGAAGGACTGGGATCTGCTTCTGCCCTATCTCATGTTCGCAGTGCGAGAGGTGCCCCAGGCCTCTACTGGGTTCTCGCCCTTCGAACTGCTTTATGGCAGACACCCTCGGCCTGTTGGATATCGCCAAGGAAGCATGGGAACAACAGCCTGTCCCCCACAAAAGTGTCATTGAGTATGTCGCCCAGATGCAGGAACGGATGGAAAGGGTGTTGCCCTTGGTCCGGGAGCATATGGAGGCAGCGCAACAAGCCCAGAGTAGGGTGTACAATCGTCAGGCTCGGGTACGGGACTTCAATCCGGGAGATCGGGTTTTGGTTCTGGTACCCACCCTTGACAGCAAATTCCTAGCTAGGTGGCAGGGCCCCTATGAGGTGATCGAGAAGTAGGGGAAGTAAATTACAAAGTACACCAGCCAGGCGGCGCAAGCCGGAGCAGGTGTACCACGTGAATTTACTTAAGCCGTGGAAAGATAGGGACGCGGCCGACGACCCCAGCCCCGGCCAGGGCTTCTAGGTGAAAAGGGTCCAGCCCCACAGTTCGAGGCCTGTGAAGCCGTAACCACGGTAAAATTGCAGACAGCCTGTCTTCCAAACAAGTTCAGGAAGTCAGGAGTTCTCAGTCGGAACACGGATGTGTTCTCGGACCTCCCTGGCCGCACGTCTCTCATCCGACATGACATCGTCACTGAGCCTCAGGCCAAGGTCCGGTTAAAACCATACCGGGTACCCGAGGCTCGGCGGCGGGCCATCGCGGAGGAAGTGCAGTTAATGTTGAAGCTCGATGTCATTGAGGAGTCGAAAAGTGAGTGGGCCAGTCCCATAGTCCTAATACCCAAGCCGGATGGGACGTTGCGGTTCTGCAACGACTTTCGCAAGTTAAATGAAGTATCCAAGTTTGACGCGTATCCCATGCCCCGAGTAGACGAGCTTGTTGAAAGTTTAGGACAAGCCCGTTATTTTTCTGTGCTGACCTCACTAAAGGGTACTGGCAGGTACCCTTAACGGAGTCGGCTAAGGAAAAACGCATTTGTTACCCGCAGGGCCTGTATCACTACAAGGTGTTACCCTTTGGCCTGCATGGCGCCCGCCACTTTCCAAAGGTTAATGGACATAGTGCTGCGACCACATCGTCGGTACGCCTCGGCCTACTTAGATGATGTAGTCATCCACAGCACCGACTGGGAAAGCCATTTACCCAAGGTGCAGGCGGTAGTGGATGCCCTGAGGAAAGCCGGACTGACCGCTAACCCAAAGAAGTGCTCCATAGGGTTAGAGGAGACAAAATATCTGGGATATGTAATTGGGCGGGGAGTCATCAAACCTCAGGTAACCAAGGTAGAGGCCATTCAGTAACTGGCACCGACCGGTCACCACCAGGCAGGTAAAGTCGTTCCTGGGGATTGTAGGTTACTACATGAGGTTTGTGCCCCACTTTGCCACAATAGCAGCGCCGTTGACAGACCTGTTGAAGGGGCGAAAGTCTGGGAGGGTTAGCTGGAGTGAGAAGGCGGAGGAGGCTTTCTCCGCGTTGAAGTCGGCCCTGTGTGGGTCCCCGGTTTTGGTGACACCCGACTTCAACAAGGAGTTTGTCGTACAGACCGACGCCTGGAGGTAGGCCTCGGTGCGGTACTGTCTCAGGAGGTCAACGGGAAGAACATCCCGTTGTCTTCCTGAGCCGTAAGCTCAGTCCCGCCGAGTCCAGATATAGTATAGTGGAGAGGGAGTGCCTGGCTATCAAGTGGGCACTCGAATCTCTCCGCTACTACTTGTTAGGAGGAGGTTCCGTCTGGTGACCGACCATTCCCCCTCAAATGGATGAGTCAGGCCAAGGAGAGGAATGCTCGGGTCACCAGGTGGTTCCTATCTCTTCAGAATTTCAAATTCTCCGTGGAACACAGGGCAGGCCGCTTGCAGGGCAACGCAGATGCCCTGTCCCACGTCCACTGCCTCACGTGTGTTCACCCCTCAGGGTTGAACAAAGGGGGTGTGTAAGAGGGTGCAAGGTGTTGTATTTGATAGCAGGTACGTGTCACCGAGGTTGCTGGCCTCGGTGAGGTGAGAGCCGGGTTTTTGTCTGCAGCAGCTAGTGCTGCTCTGTTAAATAGCATGGCTGCAAAGCCGATCCGGGCCGGCTCTTACTGGGAGCAGCTAAAGAGTAGGGTGGGTGGCTGCCCCCACGGTCCAGTCCATGTTTTGGGCTGGGTATAAAACGCAGCCAGCAGCTGTGTCTGAGGGTGTGATTATCCTGGAGCCTGCAAACAGGGCTGAGGAATTCTCGGTCCTGGAGGAAGGAGCTCAGCAAGGTGGTGTTTCCCTGCGACCTGAAGGTGGAATCGCCTGCGGCTGAGCCGACTGCTAGGTGTGAACCCGCACCTAAACCACCCAAGGTGACTGGACCCTGTGTTGGCCTGTTTTTGTTTTGCCACAGTATTTCCGTTGTGTGTGAACTGTCACCAAGAGACTGCTTTTCATTTATGGCGTGCAAGTGTGAATAAAACACTGTTTGATGCACCATCTGGACTCCTTGTTTTGCCTCTAAACTGCACCCGCACCGCTGTCTACCAGAGCGACTCCCCACAATATATATCTACTTATACATATATCTACACATATCTAAACCTATATATACACATATATCTACTTATACTATATCTACATGTATCTATACCTATACATACACATATATCTACTTATACACATATCTATACCTATATATATATGTTCTGTGGTGCCCCTGTAATTTACTATATGTGGGGGAAACTACCACTGAAACGAAAACACGCCTCAACAACCACAGACAGAGCATTAGGGATCAGAGGAAAGATCTCCCGGTGTCAAAACACTTTTTTGAGAAGAAACACAGGGAGCAGGATCTGAAGTTTATGATTTTAGAGCAGATTAATATGCCAAAAAGAGGGGGGGATAGAATATCGATACTTAAAAAGAGTGAGCTAAGATGGATTTTCCGGTTAGATACACTTATGCCAAAGGGGTTAAATGTGGAGTTTAGGGTTACAGCAGGAATGATTAAGTAAATTAATGATTACAGGCGTTAGGATCCTATAGGCTGCTAAGGATAGTCCTTGAAAAATTCTGGTTGCTATATAAAGTGATATGGCTAATGTTTGTGCAATAACGATATGATGTATATAGTTTATTGTAATGAATTATAATATGTGAGCATACCAGGGTAATAAAGGGGTCGGCCCTTATTCTTATTTGGGTTACCGACTATACTACCCATTATCGACATAAATATTGTTCAATTGACCCGTGAGGGGTTAAGATGTTTGTTATGAGGGGGTTGTGAGTTATATGATAAAGTTAGGCAGATTGTACCGCTCTGCGGTTTTTTCAGTGGAGGGATGCAGTGCCATGTGAACTTGGCGCTAATGTACCCTCACCCAAGATGGCTCCTTGTGTGTTTGCTGCGCAAGGCGCATGCCCCTCCATCCTTGTTACGCCCCATCACGGTTGTGGTGACGCGGCTGGAGGGGCGTGCGCATGCAGGGTGGAACATGTGGGACGCCAAGCTATATGAATGAAGATGTTACAAACAACATAAGGTAACCCACATGAGTAATGGTTTTGACTCCTTTTCCCTGCAGGTTGTTCCTTTCTTTGTATATGCTTATGAAGCGATACAAGCCATGAGTTTTTAACTTCACTGCATCGTGTGACTTCACATGGAGATGAACACTTTTATGTGAAGATAAATTTTATATATCACAAATAAATATGTTTTAAGATACCCCATGCTGGGGAACACGATGTCTATGCACAGAATTACGTTTTTTGCAATCAATTGTATTTTGATTAACTGCACCCTTTTATACACATATGCATGTAATTACACAGGATATGATACTAATGACTTCCTGCACAGGTTTATATATATGCACGACTATGCTATGTTTGTTCACTTGGCTTGATAATGGCTCTGTGAGAGAGCTGAAACGTTGCTGACACATGTGCTGAATAAATCACCGCTTTTTTTACGTTTGGAAGAGTGCTGCGTTCTTTTCTATGATTATATATATATATATATATCTACTTATACTATATCTACATGTATCTATAACTATATATACAGATATATCTACTTATACATATATCTACACATATCTATACCTATATATATCTACTTATACATATATCTATACCTATATATATCTACTTATACATATATCTACACATATCTATACCTATATATATATCTACTTATACACATAGCTACACATATCTATACCTATATATACCTACTTATACATATATCTACACATATCTATACCTATATATACCTACTTATACATATATCTACACATATCTATACCTATATATATATCTACTTATACATATATCTACACATATCTATACCTATATATATCTACTTATACATATATCTACACATATCTATACCTATATATATCTACTTATACATATATCTACACATATCTATACCTATATATATCTACTTATACATATATCTACACATATCTATACCTATATATATCTACTTATACATATATCTACATGTATCTATACCTATATATATCTACTTATACATATATCTACACATATCTATACCTATATATATCTACTTATACATATATCTATACCTATACTATATATATCTACTTATACATATATCTACACATATCTATACCTATATATATCTACTTATACATATATCTACACATATCTATACCTATATATATATCTACTTATACATATATCTACATGTATCTATAACTATATATACAGATATATCTACTTATACATATATCTACACATATCTATACCTATATATATCTACTTATACATATATCTACATGTATCTATAACTATATATACAGATATATCTACTTATACATATATCTACACATATCTATACCTATATATATCTACTTATACATATATCTACACATATCTATACCTATATATATCTACTTATACATATATCTACACATATCTATACCTATATATATCTACTTATACATATATCTACACATATCTATACCTATATATATCTACTTATACATATATCTACACATATCTATACCTATATATATCTACTTATACATATATCTACACATATCTATACCTATATATATCTACTTATACATATATCTACATGTATCTATAACTATATATACAGATATATCTACTTATACATATATCTACACATATCTATACCTATATATATACTACTTATACATATATCTACACATATCTATACCTATATATATCTACTTATACATATATCTACACATATCTATACCTATATATATCTACTTATACATATATCTATACCTATATATATCTACTTATACATCATATCTATACCTATATATATCTACTTATACATATATCTACACGTATCTATACCTATATATATCTACTTATACATATATCTATACCTATATATATCTACTTATACATATATCTACACATATCTATACCTATATATATCTACTTATACATATATCTACACATATCTATACCTATATATATCTACTTATACATATATCTACACATATCTATACCTATATATATATCTACTTTTACATATATCTACACATATCTATACCTATATATACCTACTTATACATATATCTACACGTATCTATACCTATATATATCTACTTATACATATATCTACATGTATCTATACCTATATATACACATATATCTACTTATACATATATCTACACATATCTATACCTATATATATCTACTTATACATATATCTACACATATCTATACCTATATATATCTACTTATACATATATCTACACATATCTATACCTATATATATCTACTTATACATATATCTATACCTATATATATCTACTTATACATATATCTATACCTATATATATCTACTTATACATATATCTACACATATCTATACCTATATATATCTACTTATACAATATCTACATATATCTATACCTATATATATCTACTTATACATATATCTACACATATCTATACCTATATATATCTACTTATACATATATCTACACATATCTATACCTATATATATCTACTTATACATATATCTACACATATCTATACCTATATATATATCTACTTTTACATATATCTACACATATCTATACCTATATATACCTACTTATACATATATCTACACGTATCTATACCTATATATATCTACTTATACATATATCTACATGTATTTATACCTATATATACACATATATCTACTTATACATATATCTACACGTATCTATACCTATATACACATACATATATCTACTTATACATATATCTACACGTATCTATACCTATATATAAAAAACAAACTAATAGGATAGGTGTAGCAGTACACGTCCTCAATATTTGGATCAGAATTATAATAGAATAGAAAGGGACGTTAAAACAAACACAAAAAATGTTTATTGTATATCAAAATATAAAACAGAGGGGGTTATGCTCCGCAAAAAGGCTTGCTACAGCCTAAACACTCGTAGTGTATTAGTATGGGGGACAGTGAGTGACCAAGGTGTGTGTCAACGCCACTTTACTGACATGTCCCTCACATACATGCAGCTAGCACAATTGTACTGGTACTGAAGACGTTGTAACCCAGTACAACCACCATTAACAAGAGGATGGTCGTGCGCATGACCATCCCTGCACTGAAGAAACAGATAGGGGGCTAAGCTGGAAAATAGCAGTGGCCAGATAGCATTTGGGAACACACTATCATATGGCACAATTATCCCAGCTATTATGATAAACTGCTCAACGCGTTTCCATGCACCGTTAAGTGCATTTCATCAGGAGCACATGGGCACCACTGGTATAAGGAATGTGAGCCGAGTAAGGCACCACATACATCAATGTGCTGCACGCATATATAGCGTGACTAACGGCAGGGAATTGTTGCATACAGGCTAATTACCCTGGTGCAGTAATAGCCAAAACAGAAATCTGTACAAGACAGTTGTGCCTGCCTCATACCGGACCTCTAGTGTGAGGAACAGTTGTTTGTCACAAGCTAAAGCCCTGCCTAAGCCGTCACCCACTGCAGTGAGAGACGGTGTGCTAGTGTGCTAGTGTGCAAACTGCTCGGCACTGTGATGGCCGCGAAGCGGCTCGCAACACGCCGAGCATTTAAAGACATAGCCCCGCCCCGCAAAAGTCAACAATTTGCTCTTTTAACTGATCATCCTCCCCAATAATGTGAATCCAATGTGGGTTCAACCGAAAGCGTCTATGACAATATTCAGATTTAAAGTCTTTAACTATAAGCAACATGGGAGAGTGATTAGAAATTCCATGTGGAGCATATTGCATCTTGGTAACCCAATTTAACATTTCTTTATTGGCTAACGCAATATCTATCCGAGACATACACTTATATGTAGAACTAAAACAAGAAAAGACAATTTGCTTACCATACAGATGTCTCCAAACATCTACAAGGGCCAATTCCTGACAGATATTGGAAAGAGGAGTGCTACTGTTGTTACTAGATCGAGATCTGCTAACTAATGACATTCTATCTAGTGCATTGTCCATAACACAGTTAAGGTCCCCTATTACCAATACTGGACATCTATCTCTATTAAACACAAGCTCTGCTAATATAGAGAAGACTTGCATAGAGCCAGAGGGAGGATTATATATAAAAGCCATTATACAACATAGGCCATTCCAGCGTCCATAAAGAATGACAAAACGCCCTTCAATCTTCTGATCAATCAATTCAGAATCTACTTTTTGATGGATAAAAACACTCACACCCCGGGCATATGAAGAACAGGAGTGAAATTCCAATTTGGCCCATTTCTTCTTCATATACTGTAGCCTATCAGCAACTATATGAGTTTCTAATAAAGCAAAACAATAGCAGGTAAATATCTATTAATGCGATCAAAGACCATAACTCTTTTCATACTACCCCCCAGCCCTCGGACATTCCACGTTAACAACCTATGCGTCATTAAAAAAAAAAAAACACGGAGCAAGCCCAACTGATGTTTCCCACCATCCAACCTCCCACTCCCGCCCCCTCCTCACCCAACTCCTCATGTCTCATGTAGAGAAACCTCCTCATAAGACTCTCCCTAACAGCAGGCCCGCCCAGCTACCCCCGCCCGTCCTCCACTATGTCTCCCGACACAGTCCCATTAAGGCATATTGTCACCCGACAATAAAGGCATTATCAAAGACCATTTGTTACAAGCCATTCTAATGCTTCTGAAGGATTGGTCAAAAAGACCACTTTATCTTTGTAAACTATTCTAAGTTTGGCAGCGTACATCATAGAATATTTGACAGATTCCTTAATAAGACGTGTTTTAATGTCGCCAAAGGCTTTCCGCTTATTTTGCGTTTCTCTTGAAAAATCTGGGTACATGCGAATATCCTGCCCATTGTACTTAATATCAGGTATATCCCGTTTTTTTCCGAAGGATCCAGTCTCTATCGGCTGAGCGGACCTAGAAGGTTTAATCGCAGCACAGAGGAACGCAGAGCAATTGAAACACTCGAGTCAAATCCATCACAATTAAGCCCTCGGATAAGGGGGGCAATAACATTGTCTTCATCTAATTATAAAGAGATGTGTCTGGATATATTGCAAGATAAAGGGGGGTATGAGATAGTGCCTACTGATCCCACTCGACAATATCAGAAGGAACTCAAAGATATCCTTTTAAAAGCGAAAAAGGACCACCTAATTAGTGAGGACGAGTTTCATTCTTTGTATCCACACTACCCGGTTACTGCGATGTTCTACTGCCTCCCCAAGGTCCATAAGAGCACCACTCCATTGAGGGGTTGCCCGATTGTATCGGGGGTAAGCAGTTTGTTGCAGAACTGTGGTATCTATGTTGATAAAAATCCTCCGTCCGTTCGTGCAAAGCCTTCCCTCCTATATTAAGGACACTGGGGATTTCCTGACAAAACTTGAAGGCACCTCCATTGAACCAGAGTGGTTCCTTGCCTCGATTGATGTGGAGGCCCTTTATTCATCGATTCCACATGAGAATGGCATTAGGGCTTCTACACATTTCTTGAGGGCTAGAGGACAACAGTTTACGCCCCATAATGCCTTTGTACTGGAACTTTTAAGATATATCCTCACCAGAAACTTCTTTCTCTTTGATCGTAAATACTTCTACCAGCTCAGGGGTACTGTGATGGGCAGCTCATGTGTGCCGTCGTATGCAAATTTACTCCTGGGCTGATGGGAGGAGACAGTTGTTTTTGGTGAGTTCCCCTTCGAAGGACCTAACAATGTAGTCCTCTGGTCCCGCTTCATAGACATTTTTGTCATCTTGAGCGGGACACAGAGGGATTTTGAGGAATTTGTGGTGGGACTTAATGTGAACAGGATTAACCTACAATTCACCTCGGATTAACCTACAATTCACCTCGGTGATCATGAAGGATAACTTACCTATTCTTGATATCCTTATCTCGAAAAAATGATCTGGGGGGACTGGATACCACCATTTACCGTAAACCGACCGCGACACCTCTGAAACGCGGTATACCCACTGGAATATATCTTAGATTGAGACGTAATTGTACGGATCCGAGTTTAGACGTCAGGCCAAGAATCTTAGGGAGAGATTCCAAGCATGCGGATACCCTGACAAAACCTACGTATCTCCTACCAACGGGCACTCCTACAAACCCATACAACGTTACTACATCCCCCGGGGCATCAGGATCAGGGAGTATCTGATACATTTAGAATAATAGGGACTTTCAATGCAGCAGCCACTGATGTCAGCAGGATTTTCAGTCATTATTGGGAAACCCTATTAATGGATCCCGATCTAAAGGAGGTGCTAGGCCCCCAGCCTGCCATTACCTATAGGAGGGGAAAAAATCTTAGGGATCACATTGTACACAGCAATTTTGTCCCACCTGACAGACCAGGCACCTGGCTTGAGAACCCTACAAAAGGTTGTTTCAGGTGTGGTGACTGTAGTGTCTGTGATTCCCTACAACCTGGAAAAACCTTCACTAGCACCAGTACCCACGATTCTTACCACATACGAGATTTTATTAACTGCCGTACTATTGGAGTCGTGTACCTGATTACCTGTGAATGCTGCTTACAATATGTGGGCAAGACCCGCAGGGAATTATATCGTCGGGAAGGGGGAACATCTCAGCGATATTCGTAATAACAGAGAGACCCCGGTAGCCAGACATGTAAATACCATCCACAATGGACGTGTGACTGTGCTCAAATTTAAGGGGATAGAACGGGTTCAGAAACCATTATGTGGAAGCAACTGGGATAGACGCATCTTGCAAAGGGAATGCTGGTGGATCTTCAAACTAGACACATCTAACCCTCGTGGCCTTAACGAGCAACTAAACTTTGGCTGTTTCATTTAAGTCCCCCCAGTGTTGACATATGCCTTGTTACTCAGGAGTTGTGTTGTGTTGTGAGTCTAAGCAGCCTTTAATGTTCACGCTTTGTCCAAAAATAGCACCTGTATGTTGCTTAAACAGTATTTAGTGTTCTAGTCCCTTTGAATAGGGCGTTTTTTGTGACAGGAGTAGGACGAGATCGCATTCTGACACACTCTCTTTTGTGGTATATTGACTGAGCACTATGGACCTTCAAGGACTTGCCAGTCTCCTTTCTCTTTGCTCCCGTGATGTTCCCAGTATATGCGCTGACGTCACAACGCCACGTTGGTGCATGATGACGTCTGGGGGGGGGGGGGGGGAGGAGGACTGTTTTATGCGCTCAAAAAGGATGCGCATCGCAGCGCACCGCTGCTAACAGACACCATATGGAGTAGGAACACCAGACATCTGTGGGTGTTCCTACCTTTAGATGGACACCCTTACCCTGGGGCGCCATTCCACTTGGAAGTGCGACCATACACTCTACCTTATTGTTTTCATCTGGGACCAACCATTTCCTTGATAAAAGTAAGTAAGGTACTGGTTGCCCGAAATGGTGATAAGGGACATTCCAAGTACCTCTAACTTTTACAGTGTTTTTTTATTTTGTTTTTTAGGAAACACTAGCCCCGTGTCCCCCGATGAATCTGGGGCTAAATATAAATAGATGAAACGCGTTGGAACACATACATCTGTTGATTTAAAGGGAGTCTTTCACCTAAAATCACCATTATAGAACACCAACATCAGGATCTCCATTACATTCCCCATACTATAATGTTACCTTTCATATTGCTGTCCATTGCCTATTTTCTCAGAAAAACGCTTTTATTCCATATGATCAATAGTTTCTGAAGGTGACCAGGGGCGGCGTTCATGAAGCCGGTGCCCATGCCCCTCGGCGCTTTTCAAACCAAACACCTCCCCTTTCACCCCTCTGGCCTGCCCTAGGTTCTTCTGATTCCTCCGTTCAGTGAGAAATCCAGCGCCTGCGCCGTTCAACAGAATCTCCAAATCTGCGCACAGCATTACCCATTATAGGCAGAGGCACCAGAGCGTTTAATGCGATCCCGGCACACTGCGCCACCAATGTTTTTAATACTGGGGGGAGTGGGATTGTGCACTGCGCCACCAATGAAAATAACTCGCCCATTAATTCAAATACAGCCGCACCCGACCTCTATGATAGGTAGCTGCGATCCGCGGCAGTTAACCCCTTAGGTGCGGCAGGGGTTAACTGCCACAGATCGCAGCAACTTCTCATAGAGCGCGGGTGCGGCTTTATGATTCACCCGCCTCCTGTTGAATTTGAATGAATGAGTTAACATAATTGGTGGCGCAGTGGCCACAGCCCCCCCCCCCCCCCTCGCTCATTGGTAGCAGCGGGGGGAGAGAGACACTGCTTCCTTCTCCCCTGTGCTGCTGAGGGAACATGGAAAGCGCTGACAGCAGCGCGATTCGTTATTGGCAAGATTAGATGCCGATAACTTTGAGAATCCGGACAATCAACAGCCTGATCAACTCTATATAACGGAGATGTGTTGCACTGCGTGAGGCAAATGGTGGCCACACCAGATACTGATTGCTTTTCTCCTTTTATTTTTGCTCCTGGTGTTTTTTCTGTCTTTTAAAATACACAACATGCCAGAGCTCCTGCCGTGGTTTTTCTTCTCAGGCGTTTTCATATCACGTACTTGATTGGCGAACACACACGAACATATCTTTTGTCCGTTAGTTAATTTAGTTTTTTTTGCAGCCCGTATGCAAAACCATTCCTATCAATGGGGCTACAAAAAAACGGAATGACTCGGTGCGCAATGCATTCTGCATCCGTAAAAAAGCAGGTTCCCCAAAAAGACTGCATGCAGTTTTTTGGACATTCTTATGGCCCCCTCAAAAAGCGCGAGCGCAAAGTTGTGTGTGCGGGGATCCATACATGCCCAATTGCCCATGCAATATCTGGGGGTTCCTGCATAAAACGCGACCAAAAAAAACGCACTGTAAACTCCCGTTTTTACAAGCACCAAATACTACAGAGGATCGGAAGGAGATCTTTATTCCAATGTATTCAGACAGGACATGGGGACCCCTTTATGTAGTGCCCCTTTAAGACAGCCATCAGGTGGGGTCACCCCAGGTCTCTTAAAGGCGCAGAAACGTTTGATAGGGAGTATATCGCAGGCAACTTCATGGAACAGCAGCGCCACTTTCCCGAAAACCCAGGGCACTGAAAAAAACATAGAAGACGTCCTTGCGACTTTATCGCTGCTGTACGCGCCCGTATTTTACGTGTCTAGTTATGGCGGGGGAAGGACCGTAAGATGGCTACAGCAGCAGGCACTTAGCATCACACCAGAGCCCCCCTGAGGTGAACGCCATGCCAGGCTACCCATTAGCAGAGACACCGCCACCTGCCGCCGCTCCCCCCACCAGGAGGGCAGTGTCTCTGCCGTCACTTCCGTTGGTGCCTCCGGTTTTGTGCTCCGCCGCATCATTTCCGTACTGTGTGCGGCTGTTGCTGTGTCATGGCGGAGGCCGAGTGTTACCGGCTGCGCTGCTCGGTCCCCGGACACGAACTGGATGTACGTGGGGTGGTCGAATGCCCCCTGTCGCCAGGTGAGGGTTTCGTGTCCGTATCACGTGACAGGAGCGCTCGACTTTGGGTGCCGGACAGGTGAGAGACCCCGGGGGAGAAGTGGCCGGTCCTGTCATCTGGGACCAGTTCGGCCGTTTCCCCACAAGGAACCATGGTGATGCCTCGAAATAGCAATGAACTGATCCTCTTCTCTTTTATACCACTGCCTGTTCCTTGTGTGTAATAGTACTGTATGTACCCCCTCAGTGTACCCCCTCACGGTGTATACCCCTCAGTGTACCCCCTCACGGTGTATACCCCTCAGTGTACCCCCTCACGGTGTATACCCCTCAGTGTACCCCCTCACTGTGTATAACCCTCAGTGTACCCCCTCACTGTGTATAACCCTCAGTGTACCCCCTCACGGTGTATACCCCTCAGTGTACCCCCTCACGGTGTATACCCCTCAGTGTACCCCCTCACGGTGTATACCCCTCAGTGTACCCCCTCACTGTGTATAACCCTCGGTGTACCCCCTCACTGTGTATAACCCTCAGTGTACCCCCTCACTGTGTATAACCCTCAGTGTACCCCCTCACTGTGTATACACCCTCAGTGTACCCCCTCACTGTGTATACACCTCGGTGTACCCCCTCACTGTGTATACACCTCAGTGTACCCCCTCACTGTCTATACACCTCAGTGTACCCCCTCACTGTCTATACACCTCAGTGTACCCCCTCACTGTCTATACACCTCGGTGTACCCCCCTCACTGTCTATACACCTCGGTGTACCCCCCTCACTGTCTATACACCTCGGTGTACCCCCCTCACTGTCTATACACCTCAGTGTACCCCCTCACTGTCTATACACCTCAGTGTACCCCCTCACTGTGTATACACCTCAGTGTACCCCCTCACTGTGTATAACCCTCAGTGTACCCCCTCACTGTGTATAACCCTCAGTGTACCCCCTCACTGTCTATACACCTCGGTGTACCCCCTCACTGTCTATACACCTCGGTGTACCCCCTCACTGTCTATACACCTCGGTGTACCCCCTCACTGTCTATACACCTCGGTGTACCCCCTCACTGTCTATACACCTCGGTGTACCCCCTCACTGTCTATACACCTCGGTGTACCCCCTCACTGTCTATACACCTCGGTGTACCCCCTCACTGTCTATACACCTCGGTGTACCCCCTCACTGTCTATACACCTCGGTGTACCCCCTCACTGTCTATACACCTCGGTGTACCCCCTCACTGTCTATACACCTCGGTGTACCCCCTCACTGTCTATACACCTCGGTGTACCCCCTCACTGTCTATACACCTCGGTGTACCCCCCTCACTGTCTATACACCTCGGTGTACCCCCCTCACTGTCTATACACCTCGGTGTACCCCCCTCACCGTCTATACACCTCGGTGTACCCCCTCACCGTCTATACACACCTCGGTGGAGCCCCTCCTCACCGTCTATACACACCTCGGTGGAGCCCCTCCTCACCGTCTATACACACCTCGGTGGAGCCCCTCCTCACCGTCTATACACACCTCGGTGGAGCCCCTCCTCACCGTCTATACACACCTCGCATGGATTGTACCTCCTCACCGTCTATACACACCTCGCAGGGATTGTACCTCCTCACCGTCTATACACACCTCGCAGGGATTGTACCTCCTCACCGTCTATACACACACCGCAGGGAGTGGAGCCCCTCACCGTCTATACACACCTCGCAGGGAGTGGAGCCCCTCACCGTCTATACACCACCTCGCAGGGGGTGGAGCCCCTCACTGTCTATACACACCTCGCAGGGGTGGAGCCCCTCACTGTCTATACACACCTCGCAGGGGGTGGAGCCCCTCACTGTCTATAAACACCTCGCGGGGGTGGAGCCCCTCACTGTCTATACACACCTCGCAGGGGGTGGAGCCCCTCACTGTCTATACACCACCTCGCAGGGGGTGGAGCCCCTCACTGTCTATACACACCTCGCAGGGGTGGAGCCCCTCACTGTCTATACACCACCTCGCAGGGAGTGGAGCCCTCACTGTCTATACACCACCTCGCAGGGGTGGAGCCCCTCACTGTCTATACACACCTCGCAGGGAGTGGAGCCCCTCACTGTCTATACACCACCTCGCAGGGGTGGAGCCCTCACTGTCTATACACACCTCGCAGGGAGTGGAGCCCTCACTGTCTATACACCACCTCGCAGGGAGTGGAGCCCTCACTGTCTATACACACCTCGCAGGGGTGGAGCCCCTCACTGTCTATACACACCTCGCAGGGAGTGGAGCCCCTCACTGTCTATACACCACCTCGCAGGGGTGGAGCCCTCACTGTCTATACACACCTCGCAGGGAGTGGAGCCCCTCACTGTCTATACACCACCTCGCAGGGAGTGGAGCCCCTCACTGTCTATACACCACCTCGCAGGAGTGGAGCCCTCACTGTCTATACACCACCTCGCAGGGAGTGGAGCCCCTCACTGTCTATACACCACCTCGCAGGGAGTGGAGCCCCTCACTGTCTATACACCACCTCGCAGGGTGGAGCCCCTCACTGTCTATACACCACCTCGCAGGGAGTGGAGCCCCTCACTGTCTATACACCACCTGCAGGGAGTGGAGCCCCTCACTGTCTATACACACCTCGCAGGGAGTGGAGCCCTCACTGTCTATACACCACCTCGCAGGGGTGGAGCCCCTCACTGTCTATACACCACCTCGCAGGGAGTGGAGCCCTCACTGTCTATACACCACCTCGCAGGGGTGGAGCCCCTCACTGTCTATACACCACCTCGCAGGGGTGGAGCCCTCACTGTCTATACACCACCTCGCAGGGGTGGAGCCCCTCACTGTCTATACACCACCTCGCAGGGGTGGAGCCCTCACTGTCTATACACACCTCGCAGGGGGTGGAGCCCCTCACTGTCTATACACCACCTCGCAGGGGGTGGAGCCCCTCACTGTCTATACACACCTCGCAGGGATTGTAGCCCCTCACTGTCTATACACCACCTCGCAGGGAGTGGAGCCCCTCACTGTCTATACACACCTCGCAGGGAGTGGAGCCCCTCACTGTCTATACACACCTCGCAGGGAGTGGAGCCCTCACTGTCTATACACCACCTCGCAGGGGTGGAGCCCTCACTGTCTATACACACCTCGCAGGGAGTGGAGCCCTCACTGTCTATACACCACCTCGCAGGGGTGGAGCCCTCACTGTCTATACACCACCTCGCAGGGAGTGGAGCCCTCACTGTCTATACACCACCTCGCAGGGAGTGGAGCCCCTCACTGTCTATACACACCTCGCAGGGAGTGGAGCCCTCACTGTCTATACACCACCTGCAGGGGGTGGAGCCCTCACTGTCTATACACCACCGCAGGGAGTGGAGCCCCTCACTGTCTATACACCACCTCGCAGGGGTGGAGCCCTCACTGTCTATACACACCTCGCAGGGGGTGGAGCCCCTCACTGTCTATACACCACCTCGCAGGGAGTGGAGCCCCTCACTGTCTATACACACCTCGCAGGGGTGGAGCCCCTCACTGTCTATACACCACCTCGCAGGGAGTGGAGCCCTCACTGTCTATACACCACCTCGCAGGGAGTGGAGCCCTCACTGTCTATACACCACCTCGCAGGGAGTGGAGCCCCTCACTGTCTATACACCACCTCGCAGGGAGTGGAGCCCCTCACTGTCTATACACCACCTCGCAGGGAGTGGAGCCCCTCACTGTCTATACACCACCTCGCAGGGAGTGGAGCCCCTCACTGTCTATACACCACCTCGCAGGGAGTGGAGCCCCTCACTGTCTATACACCACCTCTCAGGGATTGTACCTCCTCACTGTCTATACACACCTCGGTGGAGCCCCTCACTGTCTATACACACCCCGCAGGGATTGTAGCCCCTCACTGTCTATACACCACCTCGCAGGGAGTGTAGCCCCTCACAGCATTGATCATTTTTTGGGAAGGTGAAGCAACCAACAAATGCCAATGTAGCCATTTTGATGTATCATGACGTTCACCATATGGGATATTTTATAAGTTTGCACATTTTGAGGTACTCTACTAATTATGTAATTCTTTTTTATTCATTTTTTATTGTTTAGTTTCATTTGTAACAAGAAAAGAAAATGGTGGCAGGCTCTCAGCCGGGATCCGTCCTTTGCGGATCCCCAAATTACTAGCATAATAAACCGCCTTTATAAAGTAGAGCACCGTAGAAGCTCACAGTGAATGTGCCTTGGGCCAGCTCAAAGTTTTGCACATGTATTGTGTGACGTGGTGTCCAATGACCCATGCTGACTACATCATATATCCCTACATAAAAGTTGAGTGCTTAGGGCATCTGTCGGCCAGATCAACTCTAGTAAACCAGGCATGCTGCCTGTAGGGCTGATCCTGCTGATTGAAATGGTACCTGTCTTGTGAAATTTGGCTGTGGGTAAAGACTTTTATCTTTAATGCAAGTGATTGCTTTAGTGCCCCGAGCATCAGAAAGCTGAGGAGCTGAAGTGCAGAGTAGAGCTAGGCCTTGTCCCTCAGTGCACCAAAGCCATCATTTGCAGAAAAAATGTATTTTCCCTCAGGAATGCTTCAACCGATTTTCAGCAGATAGGTATTATTTTAATCAGCAGTATCAACCCTACCCGTGTGTCTAAATATATAGGGTTGAACCTGCTGACATATGCTCTTTGAATTCTATTTCATGGCTTGTACAGGATCTTATTTGTGTGCTGTATGTAATGGCTATATGTGACCACCCTAAATTTGAGCATTTTTTACTGGATCTGAGCTTGAGGATTAACTAATGTATATTGTAAATGTTTAGTCCCAGCAGAGGTTTCATTGAATTGACTCGTATGAAGGGACACTCCAACTTCGTGTCCTGCGTATGCTACATCCCACCAAGCGATACCTACCCACGAGGACTGATTGCCACCGGCGGGAACGACCATAACATTTGTGTGTTCAGTCTTAACAGCGCAGACCCTCTGTATGTTCTGAAAGGCCACAAGAACACGGGTAGGTTGCACTCCTCACTTTACATGGTTAAGGTCTTGACTTGCGCTTTATACTGAGGGTACACGATGCAGTCTGGAGCAGGAGATTCCTTGTTAGTACATCTGTGCAGGGCTCCTCTTTACTACAGGCCCCTGTACACAGTAAGGTATCCTTAGCCACATTTGCCATTTTCAATGGGACCGGCTGACAGCCTGATGTGAGCTCCCGACTCTCCCCTGACAGATGGATTGGCAAATTGGATTTTCTTGGCCCAATCCTTTAGTTCTCCCAGTAGAAGTGTCTGGCCGGAGCTTTCTCCTCACTGAAAACACATACATGCTCGGCCAAACTGAGTGTGTACGGAGGAGCCTAAAGACCGATCCTCAGATTTCTGACACGGTTTTGCCATGGTTTCACGTCATCAGTATCGGATTGGGGGCTAGGCCTTACCGAGCATTGGGTTTCTTTCTAGGACTCAGTCATGTGAATGGGATCTGATAAATGATCTTTCCTGAGGATAGGCCATAAAAAATTTTTTCTCCTAGAAAACCCCTTTAATTGCATGCCGAATCCCAAATTGTAGATGTAACAGGGTCATTTGTAATGCACTGGTGATAAACTTTTTGGAATTGACACAGGGGTCCTCTCTATGTGATATCCTTAAATCAGTACTTGTTGGTGGTACTTGAGCACTTAGAGGGGCCTAACAAAGTATATTGATGTCTAATGGCGTCCATTAGGACTCATAGAGGTAAGATGATAATAGAGTTGGGGGCTCCTTGAACAGTCTCCTTTTTCTGTGGAGAGATGCAGCATAACTACATAGGTGCAGTGGAGCACACCTTGCATTTTTCTTGTGCCCCCCGCCCCCTTCATCTGTTATCGGCTTGTGACTGGGTGACCACAGTGACATTTTGTCCATAGTGATGTAATGCTGCGTAAGGCCTCATGCACACTACCTGAGTGTTGGTCTGCATCTAATCCATATATTGCACGGATTGCTGCATCCCCCTGCAGATGGGACTGCCAGTATGCAGAGAAAACGTAAAAGGGGGCACAGCACCAAACCAGCTCTGTGTGCCCCTCGTCTTCAAGATCGATGGGGCTCACAGAGCTTCAAAACCTGTACACATATCTTGGGTTGGGTAAATACCTACATATATATCTATATCCAAATATATTGTCTGATATCTACTGTTTTTCTGTCCAGTGTGCAGTCTTTCGTCTGGAAAGTTTGGCACCCTGCTAAGCGGATCATGGGATACAACTGGAAAAGTGTGGCTGAACGAGAAGTGCATGATGACCTTACAGGTGAGATTCTTGGACACACCATTCACAGGGGGAAATCTAGAAATTGAAATCAGGTTTCTTGTGATTTGTCAGTAGGACACGTCCAGGTTGTGTTGATTGAAGACGTTTCTTCAGTCTCTTTGAACTATTAGGGTGCGTTCACACGACGACAATTGTCGCGCGACAAAAAGTCGCACGACAAATAGGGCACAACTTCACTGCAACATTTGTCGCGCGACATTTTGTCGCACTATTGTCGCGCGACAATTTTTATAATGGGAGTCTATGGTGTCGCATTGCGACATGCTGCGACTGCGACGCGACAGTCGCAGAAAAACCCATCTTGAATGGATTTTCTCCGACTTTCGTGTCGCAGTCGCAGCATGTCGCATGTCGCACTGCGACACCATAGACTCCCATTATAAAAATTGTCGCGCGACAATAGTGCGACTTTTTGTCGCGCGACAATTGTCGTCGTGTGAACGTACCCTTAGAGCTCATTCTTCTGTCATATGAATACCTTGGCAGATTTCCTATGACAAATGAGCCAGCGCACATGCCTTGCGCCACTTTCACCAAGAGTTTTAGACACTTTTTCTGCTGCATCCGACAAGGCATGTAAGTTAAAAGGCGACATTGCGCCAGAATTGTGGAACACAATTTTATTGCAAAGTAAGCCAACTAAAAGGTGGCAAAAACTTTGTGTAGACGGTATTTGTTGAGGGAATCAAGCTTCGGATCATCAATTCAACGTCGTTTCGGTCGTCTCCGTACAGCATTGAAATGTATTGGCTCTTTTGAGCCAAACTTCATTTCACCCAAAGCCGGGTGTCCAATTAATTCTGTATTTATTTCTGCATCTTCAAATGTTTTTAAAGATGCAGAAATGAATACCGAATTCACTGAAGCTTTTGCGCAACTTCGGGTGAAACTAAGTTTGCATACGCACAGGCAATACATTTTAATGCTGTACAGAGAAAGGTCTTCCGGCAGAATTAAAACAAAGTGTTTGAACGAATCGACTTGGGATCCGAATCTTGATTCGCTCAAGCCTAGCAGATGGTGTAAAAGTGCGCTAGACTTATCATCCAGCATCAGTCACTGTTTTTTTTTTTAAATGGGCTTGATTTTAGACATTAATAGTAAATTGTTCCTCTGTATGTTGCAATGACAGCAATCTTTATCACTCATCTTTTCTAAACACAAACAGGGATCAGAAACCTCCAGGCACTCCAGTTGTGCTGGAACTACAAATCCCAGCGTGCTTTATTCACTTCTATGGGAGTTACAAGAGCAGCTCAGCAAGTATGCATGCTGGGAGTTGTAGTTTCACTGCAGCTGGAGTGCCTGGAGGTTGCTGATCCCTACAATTCAACAATCTTCAGAGTACCATTTTTAACCCCTTCCCGTTCTCCTCCATATATGTAAGCTGGAAATCAGAAGGGAGTGTATGGTCTAGGCTCAGATGCTGAGTGCTCTTAGTCTCCATACATTGGATGTGTTAGATGGGAGATACCTGCCTGCTGCAGCTAGCCCCACAGATAACTCTGATCCTGACACTTTTAGATGTCATGTTTAATAGGGGTTAGACAGATGGGGGCTTCCTTTGCCAATCCACTGTTGTTTGCAGTAATAAAATGTCTTACAAAATAACTGATATTGTTGTCCATATTGACCAATGAGAGCTCAGTTTCAGTTCTTTCCAATTACTTTTTGTAGGGCCACACTGCTGCTGTTTGGGCAGTGAAAATTTTGCCAGAGCAGGGCCTAATGCTGACTGGCTCAGCTGACAAGTCCATCAAGCTGTGGAAGGCAGGTCGATGTGAGAGGACCTTTCTAGGTAAGTGAGATATACAAGCTTAAAACAAAAATCACACAAGTATGTGTTGCTAACTTGTCAGTTCTTGATGGTGGTCTCATATTTATGAGGAATAGGTCTTTCTCTGAGGTATATATTGTTCGAAAGCTGACAGTCTAAAACACAGCATCAACGCCTCTACATCCGGAGATATAGCTGTTAGAAATCGGGTTGGAGTGATAGCAGCTGAAAGTGAAAGCGGGTTTTAGCTGCTTTCACTCCTGACCCAATTTCTAACCGCTATATCGGAGGAGATAATGCTGTGATTTTGAGCTTAGATTGTCAGCTATCAAACAAGACCAGTCCCATATCTCTGGTTGCTACCAGGCTACGATATGAAGAGTTAAAGCAACCCTTTCCCCTTTAGCCAACTGTGATCTCAGCCAGCAGATGGATGGGGGCAGTGAGGGAGCTGAAATATAAATTTGTCATCTTCATAATTGTAATAACCCACAGAATATATTAATCATGTTATTTATACCACACTTTGAATGCTGTAAAATAAATTCCACAAAATAAAGTTAAAATTGCTGATTTTTTTTTCTCTTTCCCCCTAAAAATAAGTTATTTAATACAGCATATGAACCCTCAATGCTTCATGAAAAAAAAATAATAAATAAATAGAATTCGTCCATTAAAATTGAAGGTCTCCTACAGCTAAATCGAAGAAAAAAATTGTTCCTTAGGCCTCATTCACACAGTGTTCAGTCTAAACTTTCCCTTATACCTTATGTCTGTGGAGGATCCACTCCTTGTTTTGGATCATAATCACTGCCAAAAAATCACAGACCTGTGAATAAAGCCTCCGAGTGTGGAATTGAAACATTAAAGGGGTTCTGCACTTTGTTTAAACTGATGATCATCAGCATCTGATCGGCGGGGGTCCGACACCCGGGAGCCCCGCCGATCAGCTGTTTGAGAAGGCAGCGACGCTCCAGGAGCGCCGCAATCTTCTCACTTTTTACCGCCGGACCAGTGACGTCACGACTAGTATCAATTGGCCTTGGCGGGGTTAAGCTCCATTGAAATTAACAGAACTTAGCCCCGCCCAGGCCAGTTGATACAAGTCGTGACGTCACTGGGCCGGCGGTAAACAGTGAGAAGGCCGCGGACTCCGGCCGATCAGATGCTGATGATCTATCCAGAGGATAGATCATCAGTTTAAACAAAGTGCAGAACCCCTTTAAGTTTTGGACATTTTGCTAATTTTTATTATTGTTAGCTTCAATCTTTATTTTCTCTAAAATTTATTAAAAGGAACCAAAATGTAGAGACAACATCATAATGATGTAGCATTTTGACATTCTAACATCTTCTAAAGAAACTGGTTACCCTTCAGTGTCTCCTGATAAAGCTACACCACACAAACTGTATTTGATTTTATTTGCCATAGTTTACAGATGGTTATCTAGTAGTAAATGGGTACACTATACTATAAACACTATAATGGGCAGGCAAATGCTGTTCCCTGGAGCCCTATAACCGCACCATGGCGCTTTCACCCTGAATTGCTTGTGCCAGTAGTGCTGTAGCCAGGAGCTAGTGGTAAGAGACTACATTCTCCAGTATGCCTCTAAAATCCAGTGATCTGATGCATTGAAGTGTATGACCATAGAATTTCCTATCAATTTTATGTGGAGAGAAACTCTGTAATGTTTCTGTAATAGGTGATGAGATTTTACATCAAAAAGCATAATGGATTATAGAGAATAACATCATTTTTTATTTGTAGGGCATGAAGATTGTGTTCGAGGGCTGGCAACCTTGAACGAGGCTGAATTTCTCTCTTGTTCCAATGATGCCAGTGTAAGGAGATGGCTTATTACCGGAGAGTGCCTGCAGATCTACTATGGCCACACCAATTATATATATAGCATATGTCTCTTTCCAAATTCTCAAGGTAGGAAATATCTAGATGTGTTAACAGATATTGTAAAGCCTAGACTGTAGATACTTACAGTAAAAGATGCTGCAGTTGTAGTTTAAGGCTACATTCACACAACTCCGTAGTGTTTTGCGGATCCGCAAAACACGGATACCAGGAACTGTGCGTTCCGCAGTTTGTCTATTCTTGTCCGGTATTGCGGATAAGAATAGGACATGCTCTATATTTTTTGCGGGCCGCGAAATGGAACTAGGCTCTATATCTTTCTCATCCGTATCATTGGGGGGTATAGCTGCTGCCACTAGGAGGCGGACATTAAGCACAAAAGTGTAAGCTCCTCCCTTCAGCTATACCCTTCCTACAGGGACTATACTAAAACCGTTTTAGCTTAGTGTCCATAGGAGGCAGACCTCCCTGCTTTGCAGGTTTGCTGTTTTTTTTTTTTTTTTTTGGGTTACAGGCAGCTCCAGCTACCTGCATTCTCACCCAGGAGAGGGGAGACCTCCTTGGAAGAGGCATGTTCCGAGAGAAAGTTTTCAGATACGGACTGTCTCTCCTGAGGACCAGTCTTCAAAACTGCAGTCGGGCATGGACTTGGGGTTGGCTCTCAGTTCTCTCAAAGGGCAAGTTTCGTCTCTTTCCATCCTATTTCAGCAGAACTTGGCTTCACTTTCGGCGGTTCGGACCTTTCTGCAGTGGGTGGTGCACGCTGCGCCCCCTTATTACCCTCCTTTGGATCCTTGGGACCTTAATCTGGTGCTCAAATCTCTCCAGTCTTCACTGTTTGAGCCTTTGCAGCAGGTGTCCTTTCGCTTAATGTCCTACAATTTGGCCCTTTTGGTGGCAATCACTTCCATCCGTAGGGTGTTGGAACTTGCGGCTCTTTATTGTTGGTCGCCCTTCCTGTTTCTCCATCAGGACATAGTAGTCCTTTGCCCTGTTCAGTCCTTCCTTCCAAAGGCAGTGTCGGCATTCCATCTCATTGAAGAGATAATTCTTCCTTCCTAGTTTCCCACCCATTCTCTCTCATTACGGGCCTTAATGTGGCCTGCATGGTTCTGGGCTTGTACATTGTTTGATTTTCCTGTTTTTCCTTTTGCTTCTCCTCCTGCTGTTGCACCAACTGTTTTAGCTTAGTCTCTGTAGGAAGGGTATAGCTGAAGGAAGGAGCTCACACTTTGGTGCTTAGTGTCGCCTCCTAGTGGCACCAGCTATACCCATGGTCAAGTCTGTGTCCCCCACTGAACGGAAGAGAAACAGATTTTTACGGTAAGTACAAAAATCTAGTTTTTGCGGCCCACACTTTGGGTCCACACTGGTTCCACAAAATTGCGGAACGGATGTGGACCCATTCATACGGTTGTGTGAATGTAGCCTAATACTATAAAATTGGGGTATCCCATGAAAAGTATTACTGTGCCATGACAGTATCACTGGTATATAGCCATGTTTTAACTTAACGCACTGTGGTGTATTAAAACGACAGACATGGGTGAAGTAATATGACTACTTTATAAAACATATGCTGTTTTTCTGTACAGTGACGGTACAGTATATTTTATAATTTTTAGATTTTGTGACTACGGGAGAGGACAGATCCATGCGAATTTGGAGGAAGGGAGAATGTACTCAGACAATTCGCCTGCCTGCCCAGTCGGTGTGGTGCTGCTGTGTCTTGGAGAATCAAGACATTGTCGTGGGATCAAGGTACGTGCACATTAGGCCTAATGCACATGGCCGTTGTTCGGGTCCACGTCTGAGCCGTATATTTCGCGGCCCGGCCGTGGACCCATTCACTTCAATGGGGCCGCAAAAGATGCGGACAGCACTCCGTGTGCTGTCCGCATCCGTTGCTCGTTCCGTGCCCCCGCAAAAAAAATATAGCATGTCCTATTCTTGTCTGTTTTGCGGACAAGAATAGGCATTTCTATAATGGGCCGTGTTCCGTTCCGCAAATTGCCAACGGTCGTGTGCATGTAGCCTTAGGGATGTCTTCAGTGACATGCAAAAAAAAAAAATACCTACCAGTGCAATATCAATGAGGCCCGCACATTTTGAATTTTTTGTCCTAGGTTCAGTCTACCAGAGGAACAGTAGTAAGGCTACTTTCACACTGGCGATTTTGGGTCTGCTTGTGAGATCCGTTTCAGGCTCTCTTAAGCGGTCCAAAACAGATCAGTTTTGCCCCAATGCATTCTGAATGGACCTGCTCATAATGCATCAGTTTGGCTCCATTCCGCTTTAGAGGCGGACACCAAAATGCTGCTTGCAGCGTTTTGGCGTCCGTCTGACGAAACTGAGCCAAACGGATCCGTCCTGACACAGAATGTAAGTCAATGGGGACGGATCCATTGTCAATGACACAATATGTCACAATAAAAAACTGATCCGTCCCCATTGACTTTTTTTAATGGTATCAAGACGGATCCATTTTGCCTATGTTCATGATAATACAAACGGATCCGTTCTGAATGGATGCATGCGGTGGTATTATCAGTGCGGATCCGTCTGTGCAGATTCATGATGGATCCGTATCAGACGCCAGTGTGAAAGTAGCCTAAGGTGGATGTGCATGCACAGATGAACATTTCTCGTTCTTGGAGCACAGCCATACTTTATTACCGTTTACATTACTGCCTGTCATTTAAGATATTGTAGGATAGAGAGCTGTGCACACTGTAATAACGTATTGGCTTTGTTCCAGTGTTTTACTGTGGATTCTGGGATAATAAATGTGCTCCAACAATGGTTACGTGAATATATGAATAATAGCAGTGATAAAAGACAGATACAGCAGCAGTTATATAAAGTAAAGGAGCAGGCCCTTAGCAATGGTCGGATATTGGTAAAGCTGGATTTCGGTGCTGCCGATCACCTGATAAACAAGCAAAACTTTCATTTATCAGGCGATCCTATAGTTAGTGCAGGCACATATATTCTCGTTTCTGGCCGGCAGATTGTGCTGTCTATACAATGCAGCTGTATGAGGATGAGCGGTGGCAAAAGCTATCTGAAGGGGATCACTGCATGTAAGTGCAGCCGATTGTCGGGAGGGAACTCTTCCTTCCTGACAGTTAGCTGCTCCTCAGCACATGTATATTCGCATTTAGCTTTTGTTGCAAGCCAATGCCCAAGATGGTGGATAACCAAGAGGTAAGATGTTCGAAAGATGTCTTATTTAGAACTTACCCTCAGCAACATGTAAGGAGTAAAGATGAGCGAACTTCTATTTTTAGTTCGGCGTCCAAAGTTCGGGTTCGGGTTATCGTAGCATCCCGTTATGGATTCTGCTACCACGGACCATAACGGCATTTGGAATCCATAAGGGGATGCTTCATTGAACCCGAACCGTGGAAAACCCTAAGGACCTGGGGTGACGTCACTGTCATGTGATCAGTGCAGGAGGCGTGGCTCAGCACTGGATCACCTCTTATCCATTCCAGTGCTGAGCCACGCCCCCTGCACTGATCACATGACGGTGACGTCACCCCAGGTCCTTAGGGTTGTCCAAGGTTCGGGTTCAATGACGCAGCGCCTTATGGATTCCAAATGCCGTTATGGTCCGCGGTAGCGGAATCCATAACGGAATGCTATGATAACCTGAACCCGAACTTTGGACGCCGAATTAAAAATAGAAGTTCGCTCATTTCTAGTAAGAAGTATTTATGCCCTTAGTACCAACACTGGGATGGGCACAGAATATTCCACAACATTGCTTAGCAAGTATGCGTGCAGTACACATAAGGTAAATTACTCAGTTAGGAAAGTGGTATAGTTCAGTTCTGCTACATAATGAAAAAAGAAGGCCTAGAAATCCAGGCATTTGAAGATGAACTGTCCCAAGCAGTTATTGATCCTAAAACTGGTGACCTGGGAGACATTAAAATAGAGGATCTTCCCAGAAAAGAGCATCTCGGTAAACCTGGTAAATTCACTTGTGTGTGAATACAGTAGTATACGCTGACATTTATCATGTAGAGTCGCCTCCATATGATGTTTCCTCTGTTCATATACACCTGCCGTCTGCACTTGTTCTGTTAGGAGTCTAGTGCAGGCGCAGTGTGACATCACATGGAGGTGATTTGTCTGGTCACATGAACCTCCATCATCAGCCATCTTATGAACAGGTCCTCCCATGGACAGCACAAAAGACTTGGCAAACAAGGGGGCATACCTTATGAAATATCGACAAAGACTATATTAGTAAGTGCCATATAATCATCTTACAAACACCTTGGTCAGCAGGAACCAGAAAGTGGCCAACCCCTTTAAGGATGGATTTGGGAGCAAATATGTCAGCAATTTCTAATAAATATACATGCCTTTTTATTATTTGAAAGCCCCATTAATTCCATGGCATTGTAAATATGAAAAGGGATTTCCATAGTACAGGTACAGTAAGCATGGACTAAGTGAGAGGGAGAGGACCCTGCCCACGTGGGCTTACAATCTACGAGAGAAGAGGGAAGGTGAGGGTAGAAGCTGGTCAGATGGCAGTGTAGTGGCGTCGGTGTTATTGCAGGTTGTAAGCTGTCCTGAAGAGGTCACTTTTCAGGTTCTTTTGAACGTTTGGATGGTAGAGAGAGTCTGGTGTGCTGAGTATGAGGGTATGGATGACTTCCGTTATGCTATTATGTAACTAATACACCAGTATCAGGTGATACTGCAGATTGCAATTTCTAGGGGTATGGCCACACACAGCAAAGTCCCCACCAAATCTGTGACAAGATCACCATATGCATTGTGGGAAACCTGCAGCCTAAATCTCATCCACATTGCTGGTACATTGCTGCACGCAGATCCACAGCATTTACGTCAGGTAGGAACTTCTTTTAAATGTGCTCTGCATCTGTTATTTTAGTGATGGTATTATCCGGGTGTTTACGGCATCCCAGGAACGCACGGCCGGCGCGGAAGAAATCCAGGCGTTTGAAGATGAACTGTCCCAAGCAGTTATCGATCCCAAAACCGGTGACCTGGGAGACATTAAAATAGAGGATCTTCCCGGAAAAGAGCATCTGAGTGAACCTGGTAAGTACAGCAGTATACTTTAAGGAGATTTATCAAAACTGGTGTAAAGGAAAACTGGCTTAGTTTCCCATAGCAACCATTCAGATTCCACCTTCCATTTTCCAGAGCTTCTTTGAAAAAACAACGGTGGAATCTGATTGGTTGCTGTTGATAACTAAGCCAGTTTTCCTTTACACCAGTTTTGATAAATCTCCCCCTTTGTTTGGAGGATCAGCTGCATAGGCTAATGTGCAGTGGTAGAATTGGGATATATAGAGGGAACTCCATCTGTCGCTGGGGATCTTTTTTAATTAGAAGTTTATGCATAGGTTGTATTTGCTCTTCTTCTAAGAATATACAGTCGGCTTGGCAAGATGCCAACAGTAAGCTGGTGTTCTTGTAGAGACGTCACCTGCTTCTATTGCCCATAGCAGATGTAACTCTGTTTCCTGGTGAGGTTGCACTGATTTTTATCCATACCTAATGTGGTTCATGTCATTCCTTCTTTATTGCACGGAAGCATTGAAACCGTTCTTTTCTGTTACACGTATAGGCACAAAAGATGGGCAGACACGTCTGGTGAACGAAGATGGCAAAGTGGAAGCCTACCAGTGGAGTGTTAGTGAAGGACGCTGGATCAAGATTGGGGATGTTGTCGGCTCTTCTGGAGCCACTCAGCAAACATCTGGAAAGGTTCTATTTGAAGGAAAAGTACGTAGACCCCATTTACGGTTACTAACTTAAATGGAAAATCCAGTGAATATTATCTTCTGATATGTCATAGATACAAAGGAGAAAATCGCACCCATTTGGCACAGCTTATAGACTTCTGCAACAACATTCAAAGTAAAGATCCATTCAAATTGATGGTCATTTTCTCAGGATATTATGTCAGGTTAAGGGCTCATTGACACGACCATAGGCTGCCGGGCTGCGTACCGCAAATTTCGGTCTGCAATGCACAGCCACCAGCCGTGTGAATCCCGTATTGCGGCGCAGATCCATTCACTTGAATGGGTCTGCGATCCGCAATATACGGCAAAAGATAGGACATGTCCTAACTTTTGTGGTGCGGATGCACGGATCCAAAAACCCAAATAAGCGCTTCGTAGTGCTTCTGTGGGCTTCTGATCAATGTCTCCGCGCTGTATTGTATCTTGAGGATTACGGACCCATTCAAGTCAATGGCCCTGCATCCGTGATAGGGGATTCATGCGGCCGGTGCCTGTATATACAGGCACGGACGGCCTGCGGTCGTGTGAATGAGCCCTTACAGTAACACACAGAAGTCTAAGAATTCTGTAGAGTCTCTTCATTCCAGAAACCATCAGGAAGTCATTTTAACTGGATTTCTGTTTGGGTTGTACAGTTTCTTACAACCAGAGCTCTAATTACACAGCACATAATTGTACATCTGGATCGGCCTACACTGGTTATTGCAAACCATACCACCTGTTTAATTCCATAGTCTATATAGCTTCGTAGGAATTTGTCAAACTGGTGTAAAGTGGAACTGGTTTAGCTTCCCATAGCAACCAATCGGATTCCATCTGTCATTTTTGACTGCTACTTTGGAAAATTAAAGGTGGAATCTGACTGGTTGCTATGGGCAACTAAGCCAGTTCTACTTTACACCGATTTGATAAATCGCCCCATTAGCATTTATGCATCCGTGGCATTTGGTATCATGTACTGTCAGAAAAAACGTATCTTCCTCTGATTGTAGGAATATGACTATGTGTTCACAATTGATGTGAATGAATCTGGGCCTTCCCACAAACTGCCATACAATGTTACAGAAGATCCATGGCTGGTTGCGCACAACTTCCTTCAGAGAAATGACCTGAACCCTATGTTCTTGGATCAAGTTGCAAAATTCATCATTGACAACACTGGTGGACCGACTATAACGGCTACAAATTCTGGGTTTGCCGATCCGTTTACTGGTAAATTTTAGTGAAATCCTGTAAATAAGATTGCTCTCTTTATGTTGCACTTGACCACACCTAGTAACTGGATGCTGACACACAAGTGCAGGGTATGATCACGCTGGTCTTCTGGGACACAGTTGCCTATCCTTTTTGTACAGTTTTGTTGTTAGACAGGGCTGTATTTTTTAAAGAGATATTGCCATAGTATATGAAGGGAATGGGAAAAGTACAATTGCAAAGATCTTATAGTTGAAACTCCACTGTAATGGAGGAAATGTAGGGCAAGGACATTCAAAATTGTATAGAATTAGTATCCACAGCAATGAGCAACCATTGTGAAAGAAGTTAGCATAAGTGAACTGTGTCTGAGAGAGTCCTGGTGGTGTGGTATGACAAAACAATCTTATATACCACAGTAAGGGTGCATTCACACGTCCGATTTTTGCAATCCGATTCCGTTCCGAAAAAAATCGGAACGTTTAATCGGATCCATTCATTGCTATGGCCTCCGCAAAAATGCCTATAGCACTCATGGTGCTGTCCGCATCCGTGACTCCGTTCCGTTCCTCGGGATCCTTGCATGCGGATCCTGAAAAAAGAAACACCTAGTCCTACTTTCTGTCCAACTTTCCGTTCCGTTTTCCCATTGTAGTCAATGGATCCGCAAAATAAACGGAAGACATGCACTTTAGCAGCCGAATGTCATCCGATTTTGCAGATCCGTTTTTTTTTGGTACTCTAGCAACATGTATTCCTCCTCCTCTCTTTTTTTTATTTAAAAAAAAAACGGAAACGCGGAACGGACTCGGATGCACTTTAGTACAAAAACGGAAGGTTGTACAGAAAAACGGATCCACAAAAAAACTGAACGTTTATCTGGAAAGGTAAAAATACTGACGTGTGAATGGACCCTAAGGCTGCTTTCAAACAGTTGACATTTTTACTGTGCACTGTGTTTTCAGTTTAACCTGCCGGCCGTCCACCAGAGATGGCGGGGACAGCGAGCCTAATCGGACTCCTCTCTCAGGGGTTCTGCATGTCAGTACCATAAGAGTACTGTCTGCCATCACAGAAGTGACAGACCCACTGATTTTAGCAGAGTGTAGTTGACAAGTTCTCTTTGAAGTCTGTAGCGAATTATGAAATTCATTACAGGCAAAACATTTTTCCATGGCATTTTGGGGTTTCGGTTGTGCGTTTTTGACAATTTTAATGAAACACTGCATGCACTGTGACATTTTTGAGGTTTTTCTCTTAAGCATATTAGAGTAACACCTGAAAATACGCTTGTTTGAAGTATACATAAACCCCACCATGAATAAACGGTAAATGCACGCGCCATGTGTGAAGGAAGCCTAAAATGGCTTCTGTGGCTTTATAAAACCAATTATGCTTAATGCTTCTTCATAGGTGGAGGCCGCTATATCCCTGGAAGTTCCTCTTCTATTCCTTCTGGCGCAGATCCATTCACAGGTAAGTTTAATTACTATTGGGGTCATTTATCAAACTGGTGTAAAGTAGAACTGGCTTAGTTGCACATAGCCAGGGCTGGCCTTAGGTGTTCAGGCGCCCTGTGCGAGCTAATCTTGTGGCACCCCCCCCACCATGTTATAACGGAAAGCCATAACAGAATCCATAACGCTGATGTGAACCCACCCTTAAAGGGGTTGTCTGCTTTTTTATATTGACTACCTATTCTTGGGCTAGGTCATCAATATCAGATCGGCATGAGGGGAATGGGACAGCTGAGATGTAATTACACCTGATTGCTGCTGCAGTTGTGGCGACGAGCAAGTAAACAGTGAAGAGAAGGCAGCGCTCATACAAGCACTGCTTTCTCTTCAAACATCTGATCGGCGGGGGTGCCGGGAGTCAGCTTCCCACTGATCGGATATTAATGACCTATTCCTGAGGATCTGTCATCAATATAGAAAAAGCAGACTATCCCTTTAAGTGGGTGATTGAAGTCAATGGGAGCAGCTCTGCAGGAACCAGCTTCGTCCACTATAAAGTAGACGGTGCTATCTGCTTCTGGCGCCAGAGCTATTGTGGATTAGCTACTGATGGCCTATCCTGTGAATAGGCCATCACTTGATAAAGGTTGAACAATCCCTTTAAATGAAAGAGGGTATTAGTTGCTGTATGGCAAACTTGTAAATCTGGATAAAAAGGTCTTAATATTCCACCTACAGACATTTGTGGGGCCCATTACCTTAGTATGCCTCCTATTTAAAGGCATTGACTACTGAACTTAATGTTGACTGTGTGGAAATACAGATACATCCTGCTTACTAGAAAAATGTCAGTAGCAGTTTTCTGCTGTTTATTCACATTGGTAGGGAAAGCCCCATGGTTGGCCAAGTCTTCTCATTTGACAGCCTTGCTGCTTCTGTCCATCGGTAATCTTGCACAAGCTCCATATGTATTTGCGGGTTCCTTGGACACTTGGTGCGGATGAGATGTACTACCAGCGTAACTAGCACAGACACACTGGGCCTCAGTTATCAAAACTGTCTTAGTTGGCCATAGCACCCAATCAGATCTCGCCCTTCATTTTTTTTTTTTTTAAGAAAAAAAAACATGAGCTCTGATTAGTTGCTATGCTATACAGTTTTCCTGTTAGACAGTTTTGATAAATGAGGCCCACTGTGTTTCCAAAGAGCACGGACAAAATTACTGACTAGATCTATTCCTTCCAATCCTGCCCAAGTTTTACTTATTTTTACCACTTGTTTTCTCTTTCTGTTCATACTCAGTCTGATACTATCTATGTCATGTTATATGTATGTATGTATATATATATATATATATATATATATATATATATATATATATGATTTTTAGTCCAAAATGAATACAATCCAGTGACAGGTTCCTGTTAAGGTGGCGGTACACATTAGATGCACTGTATTTTCATAGTAACAGGTTCGATTTAAAGGGAAGAATCGGTTTCCCTGTGTCTGCTCACATATCCCAGATAGATATAAGTGAGACATTTAATGACACTATATAGAATGTTTTTTGATCTTCAAAAAAATGATGGCTCTGTATGCACAAGCTTAAAAACCAGGTTGTGTAGGACTGGTTTATATACAGATAAAATGATACAAGGAAATATGGGTGTCATAAACACAGATGAACAGCGCAGTAGTATAAAGCAGCATACCTTAGGATAGGTGCTAGGAAATTCTCCGAAAATCATCCATTCGGATGCTCCCATATATTGTACCAGCAACGTATGAGGCTTGTTAGAAGTTCTCATTTCTCAGGAGGGCCCAACTCCTTTTGAAGATGGAGGACTGTAGACAGGAGGCTGATTAGGTCTCTTGGGAATAGGAAATTGCGAGAAAGTGGTGATCAGGCAGCAACCATACAGTATATCAAAGCATCTCAGGCTTCAAAGAAACCAATTTAACTCAATGTGCAAGGTTGCTGTAGGTTAAACTCAAGCTGGCTCTCAGGTAACTTCTTTCTGTTGTCTTATTTTAGACTTTGTTGTATTTTTTATTTATTTTTTTGTTACTGAATTTGAGCTTTCTGCACAGAGTTGTTCTTAGTGAGTAGAGTAGAACCGCGCTGCTCCTTACTCACACTGGTAGCCTTAATGCAATCATCCACATTCGCCGGCACTGGACATCGACAGACTCCACCTCCACGTATTTGGTCTCTACAACCGTCCCTGCGTGTTTATGCCGAAAATTCGCACAAATAGCGAGGTACTCACAAGATTTTCTTTAAAATACAGCATATAAAATCAATACGCCGACCCGGGTTTCACACACTTGCTTTCTCAAGAGGATCGTCGGGTCGGTGTATTGATTTTATATGCTGTATTTTAAAGAAAATCTTGTGAGTACCTCGCTATTTGTGGGAATTTTCGGCAGAAACACGCAGGGACGGTTGTAGAGACCAAATACCTGGAGGTGGAGCCTGTCTATGTCCAGTGTCGGCGAATGTGGATGATTGTGTTAAGGCTACCAGTGTGAGTAAGGAGCAGCGTGGTTCTATTCTACTCACCAAGTATTTTGTGAATGGACCCACATCATATTCAGAACCTGCGGCGCAAGTAGAAAAAATTGTCTCTTAGTGCAGATTACCGTTATTATTCATTTTGACAGAGGAGTTCTTATTATTGTAATAACAGGGGAAATATCTCTATTAGAAAATGCCATTACAGTAATTCCATTTTAACACCCATAGCATTTGAACTTGTCCAGTGGCAGTTCAAGGGGTTGTCTCATCATGGACATTGGGGGCATATCGCTAGGATCTGCCCCCATTGTCCCCACCGCTGGGACCCGCACCTATATCGAGAACTGCGCCCCGCAAGGTGGTGGCTCGAGGACTCCTCTCCGGCCACCACCAAGCCGGCTCCCCATAGAAGTGAATAAGAGCGCACCGTGCATGTGCGGCCCCCGCTCCCATTCATTTCTATGGGGCCGACGGAAATGGCAGAGCCAGTGCTCGGCTATTTTTGCTGGCCCCATATAAAATGAATGGAGAGCGGCTGCGCATGCACAGTGCGCCCTCCTGCACTTGCAGCGCTCCGTTCTCGGTGGGACCCGCACCTATTAGACAATGGGGGCATATCCTAGCGATATGCCCCGTTGTCCATGGTGAGACAACCCCTTTAAGAAATAGCAGATATTTGTTGCACATTTAATATTTTATGTATTTTATTTATTTTTTACACAATGTGTTAGAGGTGCTCAGTATTCATTGTCTTGTAAGAAAATAGAATACTATTTACAGTTAATTTTTCCAATGTTGTCTCCTTTATGTGATCTTTTCATCTTTGTAGGTGGCAGTCGATACATGCCTGGCTCATCTTCAAATATTCCTGCTGCAGGCGCAGGAGACCCATTTACAGGTAACTATTAGTAAAACATCAGTAAAAAGGTTTTATCCTTTATATCTGCTAAGCATAGGGCATCTTTAAAGGGCATCTGTCAGCAGATTTGTAGCTATGACACTGGCTGACCTGTTACATCTGCACTTGGCAGCTGAAGGCATCTGTGTTGGTCCCGTGTTCATATGTGCCCACATTGCTGAGAAAATGGCGTTTTATTATATGCAGATGAGCCTCTAGGAGCAATGGGGGTGTTACCATTACACCTAGAGGCTCTGCCACATGCTCTGCACTTTGACAGGGCCTGGGCCGAACATATATGCTATCAGCTGCCAAGAACACATGTAACAGGTCAGTCAGATTCATGGCTATAAATTTGCTGACAGACGCCCTTTAAGAGATGCCCTTAGATTGTGAGCCCCACTGGGGACTGTGCTATATAAGTGCATGAAATAAATAAAATGATAAATAAGAGGATTGGTCAGGTTTCCTGACGTCCATCATACTAGTATTCCTCATGAGAAGACAATACTGCAGCATCTCTTCCTAGAACTTCAGGAGAAAATGTATCATTTGCTTTGCGTGGTTTTCAGGTATATAAAAAGTATTAAAGTCTGACCAATACGATTTTTGAAAAATAAACAAATGTGACTTTGATTTTATGCTGTCCTGGCTAGTTTTGTAAAAAAGTGTAAAGCTCCTGTATGGTTAGCTATGTTAATTAATAGCTCTGATTCTCCAAAAAGTACGTAAAAAAAGGGACAATCTTACTCCAGAATGACTGTTTTGTTGTGGTAGTTACATGCATTTCTGCAAGCCCTATTCAGATATATGGGAAGTCACAGACGTGACTGCAACACATCTGTCATGTGAATATAGCCTAAGACGTATGTTTCAGGGTTTATTTCTTGCAATTACACCACAAAGCTGTAAAATTGCACTTTAAAGGGCATCTGTCAGCAGATTTGTAAAATGAACTTTTAATATAGGCAAATGAGCCTCTAGGAGCAATGCAGGCCTGCAACTGCTGCACTCTCTCCACTTTGATTTACAGGCCAGGCAGTGTAAACGTCATCATACATGACGCTGATGATTAAAGTGCAGAGGGCGCAGTAGTTGCACAAAGAGCAGAGTCTCTAGGTGTCGTGGCAACGCCCCCATTGCTCCTAGAGGCTCATTTGCATATATTGAACATTTTTCTCAGCAATGCGGGCACATAGGGACATGGGACCAACACAGATGCCTTCAGCTGCCAAGCGCACATGTAACCGGTCAGCCAGTGTCATAGGTACAAATCTGCTGACAGATGGCCTTTAAACAAAAATTTCGGAACTATATAACTTCATTCGCTCCATTGAATAACACCACGCGGCCTAGTTTCCAGTGTCGTGTGCAGTGTTATTTAATGGAGACTGCTGATGGATAGGTCTGATCAGGTGCCCCTCCAACAGTGGCCATCTCTGAGCAGGAGCGCCATACAGTCAATGAAGGGAGTGTATTGAATCAAGGGGGCATATAAGTGGCTTATATAACTGTATATAATGGAAAACAGTTTTTTCTATAGTTTAACTACTTACAGCATGACAATATGGATAAATTGGCTGCAATTATGTCCATGGTATAGCACAACCAGGTTTCCAAGTGACGCTTACATTAGGATGATGTTTCCCTTGCAGGGAGGAATGCCTACAGATCAGTTGCTGGACAAATTCCAAACACATACTTTCCTAAGAAGGAGCCCGTCACTTTTGATCAGGCAAACCCAGCACAAATTTTGGGTAAGTATTTAGTAATACCGACTTACACATTTGGTGTAGGTATTATAAGGGATGTGTAATCAGAAAATTATAAGGTTTCAATCAAGTTTTATATTAAACAGATTTAAGAATTTTTAGTTATGTCATTTTTAACTTTTCATATCACTATCTGTATATAAAAAAAAAAAAATCCTAAATCCTGCAATATTCACACTAACCACTAAGCCTAATATGCAGAGACTGACCTTCTGTGGAGATCACTTTTCATCAGTCATCTCACTATAATCACAAGCAGGATGTCATCCATATGCAGAACACCTCTGCATATGGATGAGACATGAGAATAAGAGATGGTCGCAGCTTATCTTCTCTCCCTCCACTCACAATGACCTCTACCCAGGTCAGAGCATGCCTAGAAAGCGCTCCCATCGAAGTCAATCTCCACTCACAGTGACCTCTACCCAGGTCAGAGCATGCCTAGAAAGCACTCCCATCGAAGTCGGTCCAATCCACTCACAATGACCTCTACCCAGGTCAGAGCATGCCTAGAAAGCGCTCCCATCGAAGTCAGTCTCCACTCACAGTGACCTCTACCCAGGTCAGAGCATGCCTAGAAAGCGCTCCCATCAAAGTCAGTCTCCACTCACAGTGACCTCTACCCAGGTCAGAGCATGCCTAGAAAGCGCTCCCATCAAAGTCAGTCTCCACTCAGTGACCTCTACCCAGGTCAGAGCATGCCTAGAAAGCGCTCCCATCGAAGTCAGTCTCCACTCACAGTGACCTCTACCCAGGTCAGAGCATGCCTAGAAAGCGCTCCCATCGAAGTCAGTCTCCACTCACAGTGACCTCTACCCAGGTCAGAGCATGCCTAGAAAGCGCTCCCATCGAGTCAGTCTCCACTCACAGTGACCTCTACCCAGGTCAGAGCATGCCTAGAAAGCGCTCCCATCGAAGTCAGTCTCCACTCACAGTGACCTTTACCCAGGTCAGAGCATGCCTAGAAAGCGCTCCCATCGAAGTCAGTCTCCACTCACAGTGACCTCTACCCAGGTCAGAGCATGCCTAGAAAGCGCTCCCATCGAAGTCAGTCTCCACTCACAGTGACCTCTACCCAGGTCAGAGCATGCCTAGAAAGCGCTCCCATCGAAGTCAGTCTCCACTCACAGTGACCTCTACCCAGGTCAGAGCATGCCTAGAAAGCGCTCCCATCGAAGTCAGTCTCCACTCACAGTGACCTTTACCCAGGTCAGAGCATGCCTAGAAAGCGCTCCCATCGAAGTCAGTCTCCACTCACAGTGACCTCTACCCAGGTCAGAGCATGCCTAGAAAGCGCTCCCATCGAAGTCAGTCTCCACTCACAGTGACCTCTACCCAGGTCAGAGCATGCCTAGAAAGCGCTCCCATCGAAGTCAGTCTCCACTCACAGTGACCTCTACCCAGGTCAGAGCATGCCTAGAAAGCGCTCCCATCGAAGTCGGTCCCCTTCACTCTGTTGTGGTGGATTCTGTAAATCATGTCCAAGTGCTGAACAGCTCAGGCAAGATGGATGCCTCTATTATCACATCCAGGAAATAGAAATTAAAGTTGACAAATTCCCTTTAGGGTCAATTCCTTAATTGTGCTACATAAAAATCTTATGTGTAAGGCTCTGTTTTTACGAGCATAATGGTTTTTGTTTTAAAGGATCAATAGTAGATTGATTTTGTAATTGATTCTAATGGACCATTTTTACCTATAATCAGGCACTTTGGTTTTCTGAGCAGCACTGCTATCGAGCAATGGCAATTTGATGTAATGGAACCATGATGCAAGTGTGAACAGTGTATTATAGTGCACATAAACTGTTTCATACTACATATATGTGAAGTCATATAAAGGACCATATCATGTTGTACCACTACTCGCAAAACTTAATCTGCGTTTTTCTAGTATGATGATAATGTTTAGTTTGTTGCAAAGGGGCATGTATTTACAGACCCCACAGCATGGCTGGACCTGCAGTGATGATCATACTTGCCTTATTGCTGCCCCGTCGACTTTGACGGTCCCAGGTCTCCCGCATCAACATCTGTTTTGACGTGAGGCACGTGACCACTGCAACCAATGACTGGCTATAGCGATAAAGTGTCACCCATGCGGCATGTGACTATAGTACTGTGCTGCATTGGCGACACGTCACTGCTGCAGCCAGCGATTAGCTGCAGTGGTCATGTGCTTCACGTCAAATATGATCATCACAGCAGGTCCGGCCATGATGTGGGGTCTGTAAAAAAAAATTAATGAAGGTGCACAAAGTGGATTTGATAGCTAGACATCACTAGTTGATTAGTAGGGGTCCAACACTCTACATCCCCCACCGATCAGTTGTTTGGGTGTAGCTTGATGTGAGCAGCACTGAAGTGACGAGCTCTGCCCGCAACTACAACTTCCAGCAATGGAACTACACCCGAACAGCTGATGGGCAGAGGTGCAGGGTGTCAGGCCTGTTGGATTATTGTTCAAGCTCTTTCATTTCAAATAGGTAAAATGAAACAACTGAATGAGTCCGCTCCTGAAGAATACAGAATGCCTGAGGATGACTTAATTACACTGGACAAACTACTGTCCTTAATCGTTAATACCTCAAGAGAAACCGCCACTGCTCAACAAGCAGACACATTGTGGAGGGCAGTCAAATGGCCTGAAGGTAAGCTTTGGATTCCAGTGATTTAGGATAATTCATGTCCTAATCAGTGAATGACAGCTATCACCGTATGTATGTATATGGGGAAGGCTGCCAATCATAACGGCCATCCACAGGACTCCTAAGCCCAGAAAGAGCAGGAATTAAAAATGAATGAAAGACATGAATACGGAATCTCCTGCTCTGTACAATGCTGCCTGCAGAGGAGATTGTACGCCAAAAGATGGGCTTTATTTGTGCTGATTGAACGGCGGCTATTTTATTTCAGACTGATTATTTCCAAATAACCCATTACAAATAATGAAAAATATTTGGGGTTTTATTTAAACCCAGCACCAAAATCTAAGCCAATTTCCAATGCACACTTATAAAAAAAAAAAAAAATCACCATTCAATTTAAAAGTTGTGTATAGCATCACATGAGTTGCTCTTCCTTTTTTGTGTCCACCTCAGTAATGGTGCTGAGGTGGACGTGCATGTGCAGTTTTGATGCTGGGTCTGGTCCTGGAGACAGGGATTCCCCATCAGGGGAGATGCTGAGCAAGTGCAATGGCAGTCTTTCCCTCTGACAAGCAGAGAAGGAGCTGCATCAGTGCTGAAATACCTAGACTTGGCTTAGGAAGATGCTGCTTTACTAGGTCTACATTATTATTACCTTGGAGGGACGACTAGTACCGCTGTATGTGGATTCTGGGGGGAGGGAGCAGAAACAGAGTCCACAAACGCAGAGAGGGGCAGCATTACCAACAATCCAGACACAGTGCCGAAAGGGCAGCTTTGTTGGTAAAGTAGGAGGAAAAGAAATAGGCAGTTTACAGCATTCTTAAATGTGGGGTCCCATTACAAACACCTACCCCCATCCACAAGATAGGGGATAAGTGTCTGGTTGACTGGGATCTGACCAGTGGGGCCCCTCGCAATCATGAGATCCCTTTGTTTCCCTGTTTTATTGGAGCAGCAGTCATGCATGTGCTCTACCGCTTCATTCATCTCTACGGGACTGTCGGCTCTATCTTTGGCAGTCACATAGATGAATGGAATAGGAGTATACATACATGTTTGTAATGGGACAGCCCCTTTAATTCCCACTGACATTTAAATAGCGGAGTATGTGTTATTCGATACTTCAGCCTAAAGGGGCTTTCCACCAGCTAGGGGATGACTATATGATCGGTGGGGGTCTGACCAGTGGGACCCACCTCCGATCACGAGGAGTTGCCGGATTCCCCACCTTGAATGGAGCTGGGGTTATACATGCACGCTGCCGCTCCATTGAACTTTGAGACTGCGGGATATACCTAAGCACTGTACTCTGCTTCAGCATAGAGGTGAATGGAGCAACAACACACATGCCTGTTCACTGTGGGAACTCCGACCTGTTCCTGTGATTAGTGGCGGTTATTGTGCATAGGAAAGAAGCTCTTCTGGTGGGACAGTTTAAGGAAATATTTTTTTTACGTGAATTTCAGCATGTATTCTGTGCCAAAATTCACTTAAACTCCACCTCCCATTGTTGTCAAAGGATAATCCGTTCATAAGACACTTAATTGAAATCCATGTCACAGGGGGAAAAAGGGACATGTTCCTTTTTGGGGGCTATTCAACAACTTTATTTTCGATCCGCTTTTGATCCACATTTTTTATGGATCGCACGCGGCCCCCATTAACTTAAATAGGGCTGCGAAAAAGTGCGGAAAGCAGGCGGTCTGCATCTGTTTGTACTATTCTTGTTCGTTTGGCGGACAAGCACAGGCATTGTCACAAGGAGGTCAGCGAAAATTGTGGGATACACATGGACTGAATCCTTATTTTGTGGATCCACAGTTGTGTGACTACCCTGTAAGACGCAGATTATCCCTGCTGAATGGCGCTAATCCACGTGTGAACCTGTGGCAGTTGCTAAATGTAAGTCCATAGCAGGAATCGGAGAGTTAGCCGTGGATTTTACAGATGGAAAAATAGGCCATGGGCACTGCAGCCAGCTGATTGGCAGTGGTGCCAGTCACCAATAGTAAAGTCCAGGAATACTACTTTAATACTTTGCCTTTTATACTAATCAAAACCTAGTTTCTCTCTTCTTCCCCTGCAGATATCGTTTTCCCTGCATTAGATATTCTTCGTTTAGCCGTCAAAAACCCGACTGTCAATGAAATGTTCTGCAGTGAAAGAGAAGGAATTGCATTCACCAACTACCTCTTCCAAGTAATGCGGCCCGGTGGCAGACAAGCCAACCAACTGCTTGCCCTTCGGACATTGTGCAATTGTTTTTCGGTCGACGCAGGCGCAAAGTTTATGATGTCCCAAAGAGACCGCGTAATAGCAAAATCAATTGAACTAAAATCAGTTTCCAATAAGAATATCCACACGGCTCTGGCCACACTGATCCTCAACTATGCCATCGGTTTACGTAGATTAAGTGACTTAGAAGGGAAAGCCCAATGCCTGTCCGCCATCAGCACCGTTCTGGAAGTTGTGCATGACCCGGAGGCTGCTTTTCGGCTTCTCGTGGCCCTTGGGACACTGATCAGTGATGATTCCAATGCCGTGCAGTTAGCTAAGTCCCTGGGAGTTGACTCTCAGATTAAGAAATACATGTCCGTCACTGAACCAGCCAAGGTGAATGAGTGCTGCAGGCTGCTTTTAAATACTCTCTAAGTTTTTTTTTTTTCTTTTTACCACCAATGAAGAAAGGCGTATTCCAACAGCATATTTTTTTCTTATCATACCATGAATACACTGAATGCTGACAGTTTATCTTGTCTTTAAAATCTAAGTTGACGGAAATAAATTTTTGCACTGAATGTATGCCTTCTGCTCATTTCTTGTTGTTAATGCTATTTGACCTTTCATTAGTTGTATATGAATCACATCACTGAAAGACAGGTCGGTGGTGGAATGTACCACATCTGCCCTCACTGTATGGGTCTCAACAGTAGTATGCAGGGGTGACGCCTTAACCCCAGCAAGGAGCCTTTAGTGTGCAAGTTTCCTGGACCGTCTGGGGGCTCGCTGGGAATAAACCCATGACTCTTCCCATCTTGTCCTCACGAAGGAAGACACGGCTGGGATAAAGAAGAGGGACAATTGAAGGAGTGCATTGTGCAGGTAATCAATGGTATTCCTCTTCCAAGCAGTGATAGATTTATGCTGCACATTCCCCTTTATAAGGGAAAATACTTTAGGTTTGCAGTAGTCATGCAGGGGTATTCCAGTTGTTACAAGTTATCCCCTATCCACAGGATAAGGGATAACTATTAGATCAGAGGGGGTCCCAGCAGTAGAATCACAAGAATGGGGACCCAATACCCCTCTAAAATGAATGGAACGGCAGGTCGGCCATGTAAACTGCCACTCCGGTCATCTCTATTGAAGCTCCGGAAATACGTTACCCTAGTGCTGTATTCAGCCACTTCCCAAACTCCTGTAGAGATGAATGGAGTGGCAGTGTGCATGCTCAACCTGCCACTCCACTCATTTTGGGGGGGGCTCCAAGGGGTATATAGTTACCCCTTTAAACATCACAGAATAATGAACCACAGTGCAGCTGCGGACAAGAATAGGACATGCTCTATTTTCTTGCGGAGCTGCGGACTGGAAGTTCGGGGGCCGCGCTCCGGAAATGCGGATGCAGACAGCACATAGTGTGCTCTCCGCATCCATTCTGTCCCCATAGAGAATGAGTTGGTCTGCACCTGATCTGCAGAATTGCGGAACGGGTGGAGACCACATTCAAGGATGTGTGACTGGACCCTTACCGTGTGATCAATTCAATGAATACACAAGACAGAAACTATACGGTTGGCGAGTTATACCAGTCTATATAGGCCCCGAGACCCAGGCATTGAGCACAGTGCAATAGTTGCCCCATCCCGAGTCCATGCAAGTGTAACAGCAGCCAGACACGTTTCCTCATGAAACTGCGTATACAATACTGAAATGACACACAACAACATGGTAGCTGCCGGTATATGTAATAGCAAAGCATAACTCATACAACTGCTCGCTCATGCCCATAAAGTGGTAGTAAACATAGTCCTTACAGATGAAAGGAGTAAGAAATAATATCTGGCCCACGAATAAGCGCTTCACTTTGCACACCAAGAGGTGTATGCAGGTTGGAGACCTGAAAATTGTGTCCCTCTATGTCACAGGCGTTAAACCGCTCAGCGGAAAGGGTGACACGCTGGTAAAGTGTGAATGCAACTGGAAGACCTGAAGCGGAGAGAAGACTGCGAAGAAAGTGTAGGCGAAGGTTAGACCGGGTTTTCTGATGGGCATCAGAGCCATGATGTGCCAAAGCCCGCGGTGAGGAGGGATCAAAACCACGCCCAGAAGGCGACGGTGGCCGGGGAAGGCGGATTATGGGAACCTGGGGAAGAAGTGGAGGTTCCTAAAAGGAAAAAATAAAGAATGTCATAAGCACAGCACAAAAAAGATATCTGGAATATATATATATAATTACAATACCCGTCAGATCATGTTTCCCATATGTCTGATAGTTACGTAACTCCAGAAGTCACTTGGCAGTGCACAGAGGTTACATTGCACTGAACATGTGGTACTGTAATAGGATGCCACTATTGTAAGTCAGCTCATGACAATTCTTCCCTAGATATTCCATGATCAACTCAGCCATGAAGTGGGAGACCACGTAAAGTTACAGTGGGGTCTCCGAGTGCTGAGGAGCAGTGTGCATAGGAGTAACCAGTGCTCTGCTAACTCAATAACTGCAGGGCTCCAAACCTACACTGACATTAAAGGGTTTTCTGGAATTTTTAAACTGATGACCTATCCTCAGGATAGGTAATCAGTATCTAATTGGTGGGGGTCCCCCCGATCAGCTGTTTGATGAAGGCACCAGTGCCCTTCTCGCATCTTACCAAACACAACACTATACATTTGATAGCAGTTGTGCTTGGTATTGCACTCAGGCCCATTCACAACAATGGGGCTGAGTGTGATACCAAGCAAAGCCGCTAAACGTACGGCGCTGTGAGAAGGCCGCAGCGCTCCAAGATTCTTTTTTTTTTTTTTTTACTGACTACCTATCCTACACCTGAGACCCCTGCTAATTGTCTGTTTGAAAAGGCACGGGCACTCCTGTGAGCGCTGTAGTCTTCTCCCAGCTTACATGTGTCACGTGTCCTAGGTGCAGCCACTATACAATGTACCGTGCTATGTAAGCTGTGAGATGGCAGCAGGTGTTCGGCGGGGGTGTCAGACACCCACCGATCAGATACTGATGACCTATGCAGAGAATCAAAATCCCAGAAAACCCATTTAACTTAAAACTGTGTACTGGGAGCGTCCCATCATGGGTTTCCCTGGCTGAGCAGCTGTTATCAGGATTTGCTCTAGGTTCATATCTTCATGCTTCAGAATACCCAGATATTTCAAACACGTGTACGTTTCCAACTTTGTGGGATCAATTTAGGGAAGGCCCTCATCCGCTCCAGTATGACTGTGCCCCGGGGCACAACGCGAGGTCCAAAAAGGCATGGTCAGGTGAGCTTGGTGGGAAAGAAGCTGACTGAGCCGGCCCTCTCACCCGACATCACCACTGTCTGACCTCACAAATGTTCTTCTGGATAAATGACCAAAAATGTTTCACAAACACCACAAAATGTTGTAGGAAGCCTTCCCAGAAGAGTGGACACCCAATCCATATTAATGTATAGATTTAGGGTCCATTCACACGTCCGCAAAATGGGTCCACATCCGTTCCGCAATTTAGCTGAAGCAGTTCGGACCCATTCATTTTCAATGTGGCCGGAATGGATGCGGATGTGCTGTCCGCAGCTGCACAAAAATAAAACCTGTCCTATCCACAATAGCAGACAAGAATAGACATTTTCGATTATAGTGTAGGCCAGTGTTTCCCAACCAGTGTGCCTCCAGCTTTTGCAAAACTACAACTCCCAGCATGCCCGGACAGCCTTTAGCTGTGCAGGCATGCTGGGAGTTGTAGTTTCACAACAGCTGGAGGCACACTGGTTGGGAAACACAGGTGTAGGCCATGTGCACATGTCGGTGTATGTGTTTTGCGGATCCGCAAAACACCTACGGACGTGTGAATGGAGTGGGATGTCAGTGTAATGTGTAGGTGTGCCCATAGCTTTCTCCATGTACACACACACAGGGACATATTTATTAAAGGGAACCTAACCCTTCATGTAAAACACAGGACAGATAGCAGCGCTTCTCAGATTGGTATCAGCACTGGTCCATACTGACAAGCTCTGGGTGAAGACAAGACAAAGGCATAAGACACGACTACACCGCCTCCTGGCCGAGCTCCACAGCACACGTCCAGATACATACACTCACTCTCTTCTCGCTCATGCTTGAGTCACGTGACATCGCTTCCGCCTGACGCCGAGGTCACAGACGCTCTACGGACACCGGAAACGGCGCTTGCTCAGTGAGCTTTAGATTGACTGCAGACGCACTGAAGCCATGAATGACAAGAAACAAGCAGTTGCTATACAAATGTGCCTCGCTTTGGCTTCCTCATTGTCCTCTCTGCCCTCACTTGCAATGGCTTCCCCAGTACGTGCGTCAGTTGCGTGTTGACGTCGCGCGTTGTACGGGATACCGCTGGGGACATGGCACTGCAGGGCTGTGATAGGTGGATGAGGATCTGGAGGTGACTGTAGCTTGTGGGAATTGGTTGTTATCCTGTGTAGTGCTTCACCGGAGACAGCCACAGCTCAGTCCTCATAGTATACAGCCAGTGACTGACACTCCGCAGCAATGACCGGCGGGAAGAAGAGCACCAAAGAGAAGAAGAAGAGGAGGAGGTCAGCCTCCTGTGACACTGGCTCTCAGGGGGAGAGGAAGAAGAGGAGCACAGAGCCCAGCCAACAGGTCCTTATCTTCCCCCTACACCTGTATTTATGGGGTGCAGGTGGTACATTCATTGTGAAGGGGGGCGAAGTCACTAGTGTGCCCTGTCTCCTGCAGAAGCGTGACTGCCTTAGGGTACATTCACATGCAGCAGATGTATCTGACTGTTTCATATATCTCCATGCACATGCTGCAGAATCAACCCCGTTCATATTTATGGGGCGGATGTGTCAGTTACAGAAAGTTCTTCAATGAACATGTCTTAGAGCACCTGCATCTTCACGATATGATGAGCAGAGATATCAGGCTAAGGGCTCATGCACACGAACGTATGTATTTCGCGGTGTGCAAAACACAGATCCGCAACAAATACGGATGTCGCCCATTTGCATTCCGTATTTTGCAGAACGGCACAGCCGGCCCCTAATAGAACAGTCCTATCCTTGTCCGTAATGCGGACAATAATAGAACAAGTTCTATTTTTTGGTGGAGCGCAAATAGGGAAACAGAATGCACATGGAGTAACTTACGCTTTTTTTTGCAGACCCATTGAAATGATAGGTTCTGCATACGGTCCGCAAAAAAAAAAAAATAATCCATTCGCGTGCATGAGCCCTTTACTGACCGCAAGCAGAGATATTAAAAATGGCGAGGGATTGGAACAACAAAACAAAGTATGAGTAACGCCTCGTTCACGTTATGTCACGATATGGTCAGTATTTAGTGAAGTCGAGGAGTGATACAAAGGAAAGATCTGTAACTCGCTGGTTTGGGTTTACAAACCCCTATGCAAAAAACGAACCACGTTACTGCTGTGTGAATGAGGCTCAAGCTTTATTTTCTTAAAGCGAACCTGTCACCTGCATTTCACTTAATAAACTATCAAAAGTACCTTATAGATCATCCTCATTGTGTTATCATACAGTCTTGTCCTGCTTTTCTGCCATGTATATGCATGGAAAAATCGCCTTATAAAGTTCTCTTCTCCAGCTCCACAAGTCACGACAGAAGTCAAGGGGGCGGCCCTTCCCTCACTCCAGGCGGTAACGCGCCTGCCCTAACCCCGCCTCTATGCAGTCTAATTGACACCCAGCTCAGTCGCCGGGACCGCGCCGTCGGCCTCAGTAGCAGCGCGATCCCGTCTATTGCGCGGACTCAAGAGCGATCCTGTAACTGATCCTGTAACAGAGCTGGAGAAGAGAACTTTATAAGGCGATTTTTTTATGCATATACATGGCAGAAAAGCGGGACAAGACTGTAAGATAACACAATGAGGATGATCTATAACAGGGATGCTCAACCTGCGGCCCTCCAGCTGTTGTAAAACTACAACTCCCACCATGCCCTTCTGTAGGCTGATAGCTGTAGGCTGTCTGGGAATGATGGGAGTTGTAGTTTTGCAACAGCTGGAGGGCCGCAGGTTGAGCATGACTGATCTATAAGGTACTTTTGATAGTTTATTAAGTGAAATGCAGGTGACAGGTTCGCTTTAAATCTAGGAAATCCTTTTAAATGGCTTTTTTTTTTTAAAATAAAACCCAACCCCTGCAGTATACTTCATGTCTTCTAGTGGCCCCCAGTAGTAATAATGTCTACCATACTGTCTCTCAGGGGTAATAATGTCCTCCAGCCATAATAATGTCCCCCATAGTGGCCCCCAGTAGTAATAATGTCTACCATACTGTCTCTCAGAGGTAATAATATCCTCCAGCCATAATAATGTCCCCCATAGTGGCCCATAATGTCCCCCATAGTGGCCCCCAGTAGTATTAATATCTCCCATACTGTCCCTCAGCAGTAATAATATCCTCCAGCCATAATAATGTCCCCCATAGTGGCCCCCAGTAGTAATAATGTCTCCCATACTGTCCCTCAGCAGTAATAATATCCTCCAGCCATAATAATGTCCCCCATAGTGCCTAATGTCCCCCATAGTGGCCCCCAGTAGTATTAATGTCTCCCATACTGTCTCTCAGCAGTAATAATATCCTCCAGCCATAATAATGTCCCCCATAGTGGCCCCTTGTAGTAATAATGTCTACCATACTGTCTCTCAGGGGTAATAATATCCTCCAGCCATAATAATGTCCCCCATAGTGGCTCCCAGTAGTAATAATGTCTACCATACTGTCTCTCAGGGGTAATAATATCCTCCAGCCATAATAATGTCCCCCATAGTGGCCCCCAGTAGTATTAATGTCTCCCATACTGTCTCTCAGCGGTAATAATATCCTCCAGCCATAATAATGTCCCCCATAGTGGCTCCCAGTAGTAATAATGTCTACCATACTGTCTCTCAGCGGTAATAATATCCTCCAGCCATAATAATGTCCCCCATAGTGGCCCCCAGTAGTATTAATGTCTCCCATACTGTCCCTCAGCAGTAATAATATCCTCCAGCCATAATAATGTCCCCCATAGTGGCCCCCAGTAGTATTAATGTCTCCCATACTGTCCCTCAGCAGTATTAATGTCCTCCAGCCATAATAATGTCCCCCATAGTGGCCCCCAGTAGTATTAATGTCTACCATACTGTCCCTCAGCAGTATTAATGTCCTCCAGCCATAATAATGTCCCCCATAGTGGCCCATAATGTCCCCCATAGTGGCCCCCAGTAGTATTAATGTCTCCCATACTGTCCCTCAGCAGTATTAATGTCCTCCAGCCATAATAATGTCCCCCATAGTGGCCCCCAGTAGTATTAATGTCTCCCATACTGTCCCTCAGCAGTATTAATGTCCTCCAGCCATAATAATGTCCCCCATACTGGCCCATAATGTCCCCCATAGTGGCCCCCAGTATTATTAATGTTATTAACTCACCTCATTCACTTGTACGCACAGTCGCTCCCCTCTTGATGCTCGAGCGTGAAGATGTCACCATGCGCTCCCAGCGCGATCACATGACAACGCCATTGTTGTTGTTTTTAACCCCTTTTAGCACTAGTCTAGATGTTTTGAGCTGTCACAAATTCACATGGAGAGTCATTGTATTCCTTTTTTAATGATTCAGTTTCTTCTTTCATCTGGGGTGTGGATACTCTAGGAGTATTCTCGACTAATGTGCTTAAAGACTATTTATCATCTCCAGGAACCAGAATCCTCTGCTCTGTTTGCTGGAACAAAAGAAGAAGATGTTGAAGAGCTAAGTGATATAGAAGAAGGCGGACTAGATCTGAGTGTGCCACTGAAGCCCATAAGCTTTTACATCTCTGACAGGAAAGAGATGCTGGAGCACTGCTTCCGGGTACTTGGGGATAAGAAGCTGAAGAAGATGCTTCCTGATATGCTAAAGGTAAAAATATATCACTAATAACTTTGCAGAATTGGCATTTAATTAGTTAAAAGGGTTTTCCAAGATTTCTTTAACTGGTGGCCTATCCTCTGATCAGTGGGGGTCTTACAGCTGGGACCCCCGCCAATCAGCTGTTTGAGAAGGCATTGGCACTGCTGCTGCCGTCTCGAACCTTTGCCTAGGCCAGTGACGTCACCTTCATCAGTCACATGGGCAGAGCTACAATACCAAGCACAGCCGCTATACTATGTATGACGCTGTGCTTGGTGAGCGAAGAGAAGGTTGTAGCGCTACTGCAAGCGCAAGTACCTTCTCAAACAGCTTATTGGCGGGGCTGCTGGGCCTCAGACACCCAGGAATCAGATACTGATGACCTATCCTGAGGATAGGTCATCAGTTAAAAAAAATCTCGTAAAACCTTTAAAGACCAGGGACCTCTAGCTGCTATTACCTGGTTTTTGCTGACAAATTTACTTGACAACCACTGATTTAAAGGGGTTGTCCGAGTTCAGAGCTGAACCCAGACTTACCTCAGTTTTTACCCAGGCAGCCCCCCTGACTTGAGCATCGGAGTAGTTTAGGCATTTTCTAGACTTCCGCTGACGAACCCTGCTCTCCATGGTGCTGCAAGGAAGCCCGGTGACGTCACCGGCACTGATGGGCGGGCTTTAGCACTGCCCTAGCCTCTAAAACAGCTAGGGCAGTGTTAAAGCATGCCCATCAGAGCCGGTAATGTCACCGAACATATTGCCTGGCGGAAGCTTCCTTCAGGCAGTGTGTTATTGCAAATAAAAGATAGATGCTCCGATGCTAACATCAGGGGTGCTGCCTGGGTGAAATTATGGGTATGTCCGGGTTCAGCTCTGAACCTGGACAACCTCTTTAAAGTTCTCTCACACTATCCAGGTTATTATTTGAACACTCCAATATCTGTTCTCTTCTTTGTGTCAGCATGCATCTGCATAGGCATCACTACAGTTAAAGGCAGCCTGTCAGCCTTGACCATGCAAAACTGCTGATAGCACTAGGAAGGAGCTCAGGAGAGCAGGACTAACATGGCTTTGTGGAGCTTTTCTACTCAGGAGTAGTGAGAATATGAACTTTTATGATGTTATGCCCCTACAAGTGCACTCTGCTGTCTGCATGGAGCTGCTTCACAGCTCCTTCCCTCTGCTCTGAGCTGTAGCAGTCTCTTGGTTGGACGCTGCAGTTATCACGCAGAAGGGAGTAGCTGTGAAGCTTCACAGGCAAGCGCTACCTGCTGAAAACTTGCAGGAGCAGAATCTGGTAGAGTAAAAGTTGATATTCATGCTACACCTGTTAATAAAAGCTCCACAGAAGAAGACCATACTTAACATTTTACGAACTGCTGACAGACTCCTTTTAAGCACCCATTTATAATACAAGGAGGTGCAGTCTAAACCCTTATCATCTATTAGCTATAGGGAATAGTCTTCCTACTTGAAATGATACAGAAAAGGCCCTTCCATTGAAACACTTAAAAATGTAAAAACAGTTTTTATAATGTAATTCTAGTCTGTGTTATCAGTGTGATATGTTACTGTCTAGAATTCTGAGTGTAAAATTGTGACCTTAAAACATTCACATCAATATCTACATCCTAACCAGCTTGTATAGTGGGAATTCTATATTGTCAGGTCGGGAACTATTTGGACGTTGACATTTTTAGTAATTTATCCTTACACCATCACAGTGGAAAGCCAGCAAGATGTGATTTACATTTTCCTCTTTGGGTCAGTAGGTTTAGCAAAATGATTACATTAGGCGGTTAGGACAGGAGTACTCCAATACTTTTTGTAAAGGTCCATATACTTGGGTCTGGCTCCACAGTAATAAGAACCTACAACAACCTCATATTCATCCGAACATTGTCCCCAGATCCAACAACTACACTTATATTCCAAACCAAAAAAGGAAGACCATGGGACTATAACTATAAACTGTATAATATAATCTTTATTTAATCCAAATGTAAAACTTCAATACAGAACATAGAAAAGAAAGGCACGATGGTAATAGATACAGAAAAAATTGCATGAGGGACATAAATCGGTTAACGCGCTTCATGTCAAAGTAACCGGATACAAATCGGAACCGAATGTATTAAACTACATATACAAAGCTGAGTATATACAAATTGTAAGAGGAGCCTAGATTATTGCACTCCACCAAAAATGATTTATAAAACTAAGTATGTACAGCTGAATACATGTATAATATACTGCTCCCCCAGGGCAACACAGGGTGTAAACCCAAGGCAGATATGTCAGAGCTGAATATATAAAGCCGAGTACATAGATAGCAATTCACTTCATTAGCACAACATGAGATATAACTCAGAACAGAACATATCAAACTAAGTATCTAGGTATTACAAAAATGACTATTGAGCTGAGTGTATCGAACTGAGTACATAGGTGATATAAGATGTCCATAAAGCTGAGTATATAACGCTGTATACATAGATACATAGATGATATGAGACGCCCTATAACGCAAAGTATATAACGCTGAATACATAGATGATAAAGGAGGCTCTAAAATATTCTACTATACCTCAAGCTGAATATATGGTACATAATAAATGGACAATGCCAAAAGACAGATTGCTGTGTGCAGTCAAAAGACTGGTCTAAAGGTTAACCCATGTGCTATATGGAACACGCAAGATGACACTAAACCGTTATATGATAACAGCCATATGTTCCACACAGCACGTCTGTGTATAGAAAGAAGTGACCGGCTAATGAGAAAAAAGGCCATAAAATGCTACCCACAGACATGGTATGCAGCACACTGAGATGTCACCACATGCACCAGCACCTCGACACGTGTTTCGCCCCTTAGGCTTCCTCAGTAAGGATGCTCCTTTTGTGCCCCAACACAGTATGAATGTCCACTTAGTGCCTCCCCATACAGTGGTACCTAAAATGCCCCCTCCTGCTAGGATATTCCCTTAGCTCTCCCCCCTTCCTACACACCCAGTATGAAGCCTTTTTAATTCCTCCCACACAGTATGATGCTCCTTTAGTGCCCCTGGCACTGTATGATGCTCCCTTAGTGTCTACCCACACAATATAATGATTGCCTTCTACACAGTATGATGCCTCTAAGTGCCATCTGTGCAGTAGGATGAAGCCCTGGTGCTTCCCACACAGTATGATGTTCCCATTAATGCCCCTCACAAAGAGTGGGGCAATGATAAGTGAACCCCATACTGTTTGAGGCCCCCATAAAAACCTTACAAAAAGAGTGATGTCCTTTAAGTGCCCCACACACAGTGTGATGTCACCTTAAGTATGATGTCCCACCCTTCCTCACAGAGAGACAACTTTTATTGCCTTCAGTTTGACTACTTCCCTACCACATGTTCCCCTGACAAACTGAGCGGTGCGTGTCTGCTCTGATCAGTGATGTGATTGTGGAGCAGCGTCATCACTACATCACGCCTGCCGACACTGAACCGCCAATGGCTGACAGCTCCCTGCTTCATCATTGTATTCTACTATATCTGTGTCCTAAGGATGCAGATAAAGTTAAAACCAGGACACGTCTTTACAGCTGGCATCTGTGGTCCAGATTCAGAATGTGATCCACCAGTTGAGCCTCCTTGGTTTAGGAATTGCAGCCATTTTTGTACATAGTCCCCCTTCATTTTCACAATATCTGTTGTAATTTAACTGTTCCCTCACTATTTCATGAAGAATTAAGGAGATGAAGTGTTGAACTTGCATTTGATAGCTGTTCATGGGAACTCCAACGCAGATGTCAGCATCATTGGCACATTCTGAAAAGGGTTAAAAGCACTTGGAAGCTAAGTGACATCAAAAGGCCTGCAAGAGCCCAAAAGACACTTAAAGTGAATGATTGCAGAAGTTTTTAATTTGTAATGAACAAAAACACTTGACATCTAGCTAAGTCAAGAACACATCAAGGAGGTAGCTTATGATTGTAAAAGTCTATAAGGAAGAGACTTCTTCATGAATGGAAATCCAGATGGTTTTCCCCAAGATGCTAATATCTGGGAACTCGAGAACAGAAAGGCCAGATTAGAATTTGTTAGACAACATGTATAAAAGCAGCTTGGTTCTGAACAAGATGCTTTGTCCGGATGAAACCAAGATTTACTAGAATGAGAGGAAGAGAACAGTATGAAGATGGAAAGGAAGGGCTGCTGGGCCAAAGCACACCACGTCATCTCTCAAACATGGTGGAGTTACTGTTATGGTACAAGCATGTCAATCACTGTGGATAGCAGGATGAACTCTAAAGTTTATAGAGCTGTATGTTCTGCCCAGATCCAGTCATATTCCCCAAAAAACAAAAGTAAAGATATCTGCAGTAAAGGCCTGGAAAAGTATGTCAAGAGAGAAAACTCCATATTTAGTGAAGTCTTTGGATTACAAACTTCAAGCAGCTATTGTCTCCAAAGTACTATGTTTGTACCCAAGTATTAAAAATAATCCTTATATTGATCAGTGTATCCAATTACTTTTGAGCCTGTGAAAGTGGCTGTAATTATTAAATGTTTTTTGAAAAACTCCTTCAATTAGACTGTGGAGCAGCTGCCTATATCAACCAGTGATCCTGTTGGTTGCATTTTGCAAAAGTCCTCTAAAAATTTAGTTTGTTGCCACTGGCAGGAATCCCTCTTTCCCCGGCCCTAGGGGTTGTCCAGCTGTTAATATTGATGACCTATCGTTAGGATATGTCATCAATATCTGATCTGTGGGGATCCAAAACCTGGCACCCCCACTGATCAGCTGTTTGAAGAGGCGGAGGCACTCCACGTGAGTTCCACTTCATTAGACTGCTCTTCGTCTCAGAAGTGAAGTGTAATAAAACTACGCGCTCCAGTCTAATAAATGGAGCAAGTACTTGTAATTACAGTACACCACTGCTCCACAGGAGGCGACGCAGACCCGCATGGAGCACCACCTCCTCGTCTCACAGTGGATTGGCAGGGCAGCCGGCTGTTCGAACCACGGCAGTTGGATACCATAGGTCATCAATATAAACAGCTGGACAGCCCCTTTAAATCTCTACCAATATTTCTCTTATGACAGAAATCAAACCAGGAAGTGTTGTCATGAGATCAATACTCCAAAGGATTGCGCCTGTAACTTCAGTTACTCTTTCCTGGAGTAGTACGGTGTACTCCAGGAAAGTACTTCTGCATTTTACAATATATATATAATTTTTTTTTTTTTTTTTTTTCTGGTAGTTATTTTTTTAGTGACTGTAGAGATTCAACTTTAGTTTGGTGGTCTCTGTCATTTAGGAAAAAGGAATGAAGATCCGTGAAAGGGTTTATCCTGGAAAAAAACTGTTTATCACATATCTTCAAGATAGGTGATAAATTTCGGATCAGGAGGGTGGGATAAGCAAATTATAAAAATAAACTACTGATGGATTCAATTATTGAAGTTACTACAAGGCACTAATGTATTGTGATTGTACATACTGCCTCCTTTGCTGGCTTGACTCATTTTTTCCATCACGGAATACACTGCTCGCATCCAGGGGGTTACGGCCACCACTGCAGGGTAGATACCAGGTGGCGGAGACGACAGTTGCTACGCATGCGTGCTTATGCGTGCTCCCATGGTCCTGGACACCTGAAAGGCTGGCACTTTTCCTATAGTGTGCAAGTACGGCCACCGCTGCAATACAGCGCGCATGCGCAGCAGATCCCGTCCCAGCCACCTCGCATCTGCGCTGCAGCAGCGGCCGTAACCCCTGGAGATGGGCAGTGTATAATGTGATTGGAAAATGAATCAAGCCAGCAAATGAGGCAATATGGACAATCACAGTACATTAGCAAGTGCCTTGTATTTACTTTCTCCACATGATAAACGCCACTTACTGATGTGAGACAACCCCTTTAACACACACTGTTCCATAGTGTCACCCAGAAATGTGACACATGGCTGTGTGTGGCACTCTCATCTCCTTTTTGTGTGATCCATGGTTATCTATAAAACCCCTATACACTTCAGAACGTAAGTACATTTTCCTATATCTGCCGTATGCCTTGAAATACACTTTCTGTAATGTGGTCCTATATGTCATACCATTGAAGTTGATCGGTACAGCGAGTCCGAGTGTTTTATGCTTGTGAAATGTGTTTGGTGTGAGGAAATCCATTTATTTGTCTTTTATATTGCAGGACTTATCTCTTGATGAGATCAAACAGCTTTGTCTTGAGCAAGTAGAAATGGAAACCGATGAAAGTTTGTTAAGGATCCTTCAGGGTAAGGCAAGCACATTGATTGTTGTTGTAGTGCAATGTACATATTCACTAGCATTGATATCGTACATCGCTACTTCACATGATGCCCGCGGCCTACCTTCTGAGGCTGCTTATTCCAGTTAAAATCAGTACATGCTTAATTATTTGTTGCCTTCTAGGCGAAATGAGGGTTAAAATCCCTAAGGGCATAAGGCACCAATTAAATGTACGCCGTGAATATAGCTTAGCAGCTGGAAACCCCAAAGGAGCAGTGACTACAAGAAGCCCATGGCATCCGCAAAGCAGCAGCTGTGTTACAGGGATGTTTCATTGTGTGGAATAGGAAGATGTGAGGAACACAGAAGAGATAGAGTTCCAAATCTCCAAGTCATACTAAAGGATAAACTACTCGTTTCACCTGGAGCGTACCCACAAAAGCTAGTAGTCTGCAATTCCAGAGAAGAAAAGGCATTTTCTATGTAGTGCCGGCGATGTGCAGTCCGGTCCGGAAATTGCGGAATGCACATCGCCGATGTCCGTGTTTTGCGGATCCGTGGATCCACAAAACACACACGGACGTGTGAATGGACCCTAATCCATATGCTAATTAGCTGATTTGAGTCCAGTAGTTGATATGAGTCCAGCGGTTTTTCTATTCAGAGCTGTAGCCACTCCCCTATTCACTTCTATAGTTATAAAAGGGGTGTGGTTTAAAAAATGACCTGCATTATAGCCAATACAAGCCTTGCTGCCTTTCACTTTAAAGCCTAACTGCCATCATGTGTTTATCACCCCATGAACAAACTAGCCCTTATTCTAATTACTAACTTCAATAGTATATTCCTCTTCTTTTTTTACCTCAGTAATATAATACCTTAGCATTCCCTGTTATTCATTTTCCCGCCAATTATTAAAATGAATGAATGATTTAATAAACCACGCCCCTTTTACAACTGAAGAAGTGAATAGGGGAGTGGCTATAGCTCTGAATAGAAAAAACACTGGACTCATATCAACTACTGGACTCCAATCAGCTCATTAGCATATGGATTAAAAGTGCTTCTTCTCCACAATAAAGCAACAGATCACCAAGTGAAAGTATCATTATATCATTATCAAAATGAACTGTGCCACCAGTAGAGGGGAGGCAGCTGTGGTGGAGCAGCAGCACCACTCTGTTTTTAAGTGGAACAGGACCTTGTCTCTAAGGTGGGTCCTGTTTCCCACTTCACTGCACCAAGCTTGACGTCTGTTAGCAGTAAAAAACAGTAAATGCTACATGTAATAGAGGTAGTTCTCAATCTCAAACTGTGGAACGTGTACCCCAGAGGTACGAACATGGCATGTGTCTAGGGGGTACTTTCACTGTGCTCACAACCTATGGGATACTTTGATGTCATTTGAGTAAGAGGTACATTGAGAACCATTAGTTATATGCAGCAATTGACGTGCACACGCAGAGCATGGTGGCTCATTAGCTCGCAAAAATAGTTATGCTCTTGTGGATGAAGACACCGTAGTTTTAGACGCCGGTCTTAATAAGCCCGTTCGCAGGTGGTGGATCCCCCGAAGTTATGTAGAGGCGCCGGCTTCTACATAACTTCGGCAGATCCACCGCTGCTTCTAAATGTCAGACAGCTTCCTTGCTGTCTTACTTTTACACCATTTTCTACGCCTAAAACAGGCATAGAAAATGGTGAATGAGACGGGTCTGCCGGCCGGTCCACTTCCGAACCCATGCCAGGCCCGCTTTTTTAGACCCGCCGTGAGAGGGGAAAGTTGCAGATTGCGGCGCAAAGGACCTGTGCGCCACAATCTGCACCAGAAATGCGATCTAAATGTATTAATTCTGTTTAATAAATGGACCCCAATTTCTAAATAGCTATGTTTCCCTTTTATTTTGCCTAGGAGATGGTGTAGATTCTAACACAGAGGAAGAAAATGAAGGAAATTCCAGAGCGAGGCTAAGCAGTCAGTAAGTAGTTAATGGGCATATTTGGAAATTTACACTTCAGCTGTCAGGGGTGACAAAATGTCTAACTGTACGTTGAGCAGCATAATTAAAGCTTATTAAAAAAATAATAAAGCACCGATAGAAATGCTGAATTGCTGAAAAACTTGACTCCAGTTATGCCTCAGACAGATATGTAAATTGTAATACGTGTGTTCTGAATAGACACTCAATCTTGCCACGAGAGGGCGTAAAAGTGCTTCCATCCACTACCCTATAAAAGGCTCTCAGAGGCTACTTTTGGATAGGGTACCTCTTGGCGAGAGATCGTTGAATGCTAAACATGCCTTTACTACATTTTGACCAGTTGACAGACGGAGTGGGTGCAGATCACTGGACTGAGAGAAGCAGGATGGTCGTTTTGACAAATAGCCTGTCATGTAAGCGGTTCTGAGCTAGCTCTTGGTGTTGGGAGCAGTAGTTGTGTGAGGACACACACACGGTGAGCAGGCTCCTTATGGCCCAGACAGACCACCAGTAGAGAGGATTGTTTGATCCACCGACTGGTACGAGGAGCCCACAGTTTCGTTGACCACCATCTAGGCACAGGTGGGTCCTTTATTACACACACCTGCCTCTACCCGCACCATTTCCAGGTGGTTACCAGAAAAAAATTGTGCCATAGGTTCAGTTATGTGTTCTGCCACTAACAGGCAGCCACCGTCAGCTTTATTTTGAGTGGTAACATGAACGAGTAACCTGGACTGCCACCGTATCATCATTAGCAACGAATCCAGGTTCTGTTTAAGATCCGATGATGGTCGGGTTCACGTATGGAGACTTCCTGGTGAGCGCTTCGATCCTGCCTTTGCTGTGGAGCTACACACTGCCTCACCTTCTGGTGTGATGATCTGAATAGCCATTGCTTATGACAGTCAGTCACCCTGGGAGTGGAGTGATGAGTGAAGCGCTGCACGGCTGTACTCACCCTCCCTGGTCTTCTTCCGGCCCCACTCAGCAGTGTGTCCTGACGGCATACAGCATAAGGACATAATGCACGTAGGCTTGCATTATGACCTGACGCTGTGTGATGTCAGATCACAGTGCAGCGTGGGCCATAAGAAGACCAGGGACCAGTGAGTGTCAGCGCCGTCCAGCGCAAACGAGGTAAGTTTGTTTATTGATTTTTTTAATGTCTAATATCAGTCCGATCTGAGGCTAATAGGGGACTGATCTGAGGCTCATGCAGGTTGGGGGTCTAATCTGTGGCTGATTGGGGCCCAATCTGAGGCTCATGGCTTCTGGTCTGAGGCCGATACAGGTTGGGGGGTTATCTGAGGTCTGATAAAAAAAAAAAAAAATTCTTATTTTTCCTCCTTCAAATCCAAGGTGTGTCTTATAATCTGGAGTGTCTTATAGTCTAAAATAAACGGTAGCTCTGAACCTGGTCATTTGATCCCTCAGATGTAGCAGTCAGTTGCTCTGGCAGCCCAGATGCTTGTGAAAGCTACCAGACCTGCCATCGTTGCCTCCAGTAATGTTTAATAAAAAGACTGCAGAATCCCCATAGACTACAATATTAAACTATTGCAGGCTATGGTATAATCTACCAAACAATTCCATGTTCAGGTCTCCCTAGGGGACTAAAAGTAAAAGGGGGAAATTTTATTTTTATTTTTAAATACTAAAATTGACATAAAAATAAACATAATTGATATTCGCGCATCCGAAAATGTCAGTGATAATAAGTGTTTATCCTGCATGGAGAAATTTTTAGAAAGTTGTAAAGCATAAATAAAATTATATAAATTAGCATTGTAATTATATTTACCCACACGATTAAGATAGCTTATTAGTAATGTGAAAGGAAAAGTAAAGAAGTAATGGCTCTTAGAAGGGATTGAAAATAGCTTATGGTGCTCAGGCGTAACGGTTTAGGTGTACCTAAACCGTTACACTTTTTTTAAGTATCCTAAATGACCTAAAAATAATTTTTGTAATATATTTAATTTATTAGATTTATTGTTTTTGTAGCAAAACATGCCCCGAAGCAGGAGAGGTGCATGGAGGCTCTTTTGGGACTTACCTGTGAAGCATATATGCAGGCCGAGGTCGAATACGGAGTGCGGCTCTCCCTCCTCTTCTGGGGGCCTGTGCACTGGCGCAGACGGTTGCTGTCCCATGTCAAGATCCCCATGTAGAGGGGAAGGAAGATGGCGGCCAGAGGGACACTGTGATGCGTTCCGTCCGGCTGCCGGCACGTAACGTCAGACCCTGGGGGCGGGGCCAGACGTGATGATGTCATCTCCGGGTGCCGCAGGTCCTTGCAGGTCACAGGAAGGATAAAAGGCCCCAGGACCTTCTCAATGGCGTCCGGACAGCACGATCCTTTCTATAGGAGGAGAACAGTGCAGTGTCTGCTGGCGGACAGTAGCGTTTTACAGATGAGTGCCCCAATCACACCTGGCTCTGGAGCCGAGCCTGCAGCAAATCCAGGAGTTGGGAGTAGCCTGGAATCAGGCACATGGTGTTCCACCCCTATATCCTGGTTAGCTGATCCTTCTCTCCCTTACACTTTTCAGGGAGAAAAGGATTCTGCTTCAGGTTCTAAAAAGACAAGGAAATGTGGAATATGTTATAAGCGTTTACCCAGCACAGGAGCCTAAACCCCTATGTAAAGAATTTACTTCTAATGTGGTAAGAGCTGAATCCTCCAGTTTCCTGGAAGATATCAGGACATTAGTTGAAGAAGAAGTTCAGTCCGCACTAGCTTCCGGGATCCAGCTCCCCCTAACCCTCTTTAAATCATCCGTGATAATCGCAATACAGTGTATGACTCAGATTCTGATGGTTTGGGAGGATCATTGATGAGCTTATAAAAGCGATTAGAGCCAAAATACAGATGGAGGTGCCTAAAAAGCCTTAGTCGATGCAGGAAGCGATATTTGGGGGCCTGGGGGAAAAAAGGAAGTCTGTATTCCCAGTTCCAGATAATATTTAAACGTTAATCAGGTCAGAATGGGAGAAGCCAGATAAAGGATCTTTCATTCCTAGGGGTATCAAGAGGTGCTATCCTTTTAACGATGAGGATTGCGCCGATTGGGAATCCATTCCCAGAGTAGACGCTCCTGTGGCTAAAGGTAGCAAAACATACTGCCCTGCCATTTGAAGATTCAGTGCAACTTAAACACCCCATTGATAGGAAAGCAGATAGCCTACTAAGGAAAACCTGGGAGGCTACGGCAACTTCTTAAGCTAGGGGTGGCTTCTACTTGTGTAGCTAGAACCCTTAAAGGGCTTCTGTCACCCCCGATTTAGCAATTTTGAGTAGTGGACATTAGCTATTTGCTAATGTCCGTTGAGTTCATACATATTACTATTACCTCTCTCTGTGCTCTAAATTCTGTAAAAATCGCACTTTTATGTTATGCTAATTTCTTCACTACCAGCAAGTTGGGCGGTTACTTGCTGGTAGCCGCCGCATCCTCGGACTATAAACACGCCCCCTCCTCCACTTGATAGACAAGGCCAGCGAGCGCTCTTCTCCTCCCGCTGGCCCTGTCTTCCCATGAAATCCGCGCCTGCGCGTGACAGTCTTCATTCGGCACAGGCGTTCTGGAGTGAAGGAGCTGGCAAGTGCCCGTCCTTCACTCAGAACGCCTGCGCCGAATGAAGACCGTTACGGCGCAGGCGCGGGATTTCATGGGAAGACAGGGCCAGCGGGAGGAGAAGAGCGCTCGCTGGCCTTGTCTATCAAGTGGAGGAGGGGGCGTGTTTATAGTCCGAGGATGCGGCGGCTACCAGCAAGTAACCGCCCAACTTGCTGGTAGTGAAGAAATTAGCATAACATAAAAGTGCGATTTTTACAGAATTTAGAGCACAGAGAGAGGTAATAGTAATATGTATGAACTCAGCGGACATTAGCAAATAGCTAATGTCCAGTACCCAAAATTGCTAAATCGGGGGTGACAGAAGCCCTTTAATTTGTGGTTAGAGCAATTGGAGATTCATCTAATCAATAAAACTCAGAGAGATCAGATTCTGGAGAGCATTCCATTACTAAAAATGGCAACTAGTTTCTTAGCGGATACTTCAGCTGAATCCGTAAAACTTTCATCAGTCAAGGCAGTTTTATCTAACACAGCCAGATGGGTTCTATGGCTCAAAGCATGGGCAGGGGATATTACATCCAAAAACAAGCTAATTTTCCTTCCCTTTCACTCAGCATAGAAGCCCCCCTTCTACTACCTCTGAAATCAGATCTGTTGTATCAAGGTCCCATTCTCCACCCAAATTTAAAAATCCTAAAGATGTCAGCCTGGATTCTGAAGAATCCATCCAGTTAAAATTGGGGTTATCTAATAAAGTGGTTTCCACCTTACTCATTAGCAGGAAACAAAATACCAACAAGGCGTATTTTAAAGTTTGGAGGAAATTCGTCTTCGATTTGTTTGATCAATTTAGACCCTACATATTAACGATCTTAGGTGTTCTTCAGGACGGATTAGACCTAGGGCTTTTCCTAATACCCTAAGGGTTCAAGTTTCAGCATTGGGGGCTTTATATAATACTAGTCTGGCAGAGTTTCCTTGGATATCCAGGTTCCTGAAAGCAGCAGACAGGCTTAGACCAACAGTCAGGAATATGGTAGCTCCTTGGAACCTTAACACAGTCTTGTCAGGGTTAATTTCGGGCACCTTTGAACCATTAGAATCTATTTCCATAAAATGGCTCACCTTAAAAAACATTTTTTCGGTAGCTATAACATCAGCGAGACGTGTCTGTGAACTCTAGGCCTTGTCTATTCAGGATCCTTTCCTCAGTATTTTTCAGGACAAGTTTGTGTTTACGTTAGATCCCATTTTTTTTCCAAAAGTTGTTTCTACTTTCCATAGATCGCAGGACATGGTAATTCACTCGTTCTGTGCCAGCCCCAAAAATGACCAATGGCTATTTTTCAAACCTTACCTTGTCAGATGGGCAGTACTAAGGTATGTAGAAATGACAAAGGATTGGAGAATTGACAAGAACCTTTTTGTCCAATTTTGCGGGCCAAATAAAAGTAGAAGAGCGGCGAAAAGTTCTATTTCCCGCTGGATAAGAACATCTATTTCAGATGCCTATAATTTCAGATGCCTATAAATTGGAAGGGAAGAAAGCCCCTTCTTCACTTAGAGTACACTCTACAAGAGGCATTGCTGCTTCTTGGGCAGAGAGATTGTCATCCTCTCTACAACAGATTTGTAGGGCGGCTACCTGGAAAAGAATACATGCCTTTACCAAGTATTACAAGCTAGACATTTTTTCTAGCGAAGACATGGCCTTTGTTAATTCTCAGGTGTGTCATTGGGTGGTGGAGTGGTGTCATGGAGACGACTAGGGAAATGAGTATTACACTCACTGGTAATCCGGTTTCCTAAAAGTCTCCATGACGCCACATATTTCCCACCCATTTATTTTAGTACATAGATGGATTCTATTTTTGTTTTCCTCAATCTAAGTCACTTATCATCTCTTTATCCTGGTTACGTTGGAAATACACTGGTGATGGAGGGGAGGGGTGGGATGTAAACCTCTTTGTTTTTCCTGTCCTATCAGAGGAAGTCAGTCTCAGGATGTGGTGTCATGGAGTCCTCCAGGAAACTGGATTACCGGTGAGTGTACTACTCATTCATTTATTAGTTTTATTGTTTTTGTAGCAGAACAGAAGTTGGGGCCTTTCTTTAGCGCTTTCCACTGCAGCTCATACAGAATCTGTACACCATAGCCGTACGGATTCTGTGATCTACAGTATGTATGAGCTGTATTGGCAGGGGGACTCAACGCTCTTGCCTGTGCCTGCTCCATTGACAGAGCTGCATAGCACATTGGTGTGGGTATGCCCTGTCAGCTAAGCACAGCAAGGGCAGGCAGGAGCAGCAATGTGCTGTGCAGAGCATCTGCCTGTCCTCATCCCGTTGCCAGAACTAGTACTGCTCTCATCCCATCCATATCTGGCGTTGTATCGTAGCCCCATTTAGATGAGTTGGAGCATAGGTTAATTTTTTTAATCCTTTTATACAGTAGTATACACTCAAAGGGTTGACCAGGGGCATAACTACCATAGTGGCAGACCATGCCACTGCTATGGGGCCAATGGCAAGAGCGGGCCCAGTTGGGATAATCTCTTCTTCTACTGGGAGTGAAAACTTGGTCAGGACTCTACCCTCTAAAGCAGGGGTACACAACCTTTTCTGGTTGGGGGCCACATTGTCAGCCTCAACCAATTCAAAGGGCCGAAAATAAAACTTAAAGGGGTATTACCAACTGAAATACTGTATTTTTGTCATATTATACATACAGTATATACTATAAATGTCCAGTTACAGTTCTAGGACTCCCATCTAATAGGAGAATACATGACAGATACATGTAAGAAGCTATAAGACATAGACCTACATGTCTTTTACCAGATAGTTGGGGGCCGCACAGAATGGTATTGAGGGCCGCATGTGGCTCCCGGGCCGCAGGTTGTGCATCCCTGCTCTAAAGGAATAACTTTTATCAAACTAAAGAAACAACTTTTAGCAAACGAGTGGAAAAAATGTCCCAAGGGTCATTGAAGGGGGTTTAGGTGGAAACCCTTCTGTCCTGTGTGGGGGGCCTGGTTTGATCCTTGGCATGGGGCCCTTACTTCTCTTGAAGTTGACCGCAAATATGTACTGGATAGTAATACAGTATTCTTTTTTTTTACTGGATGCCTTAGGCTCTGTCAACATTATATTTGAACTTTTCATCGGATCGTATAAGCCGGCAGTATATATGCTATTGCTACTTTATTGTGTTTCTCTAATCTTTAGAGAATATCTTTATAATCTGTGTGTAATATGTGTTGCTGTGTTTTTTTTAATGAACTCTCCAAATTGGGTCTCTAATTCTATATTTATACATAATGAATCTGTAATGCTGCCTATAGATATGATAAGTAGATAGTCTGTATCTATCTAGAAACATAGCTGGATCTGCCAGTAGATGGCTCTGTAGGCCTTGTTTTTTTAGTATTCCACATTTATTGTACAATTCTTTAAATTATGTCAGCAGCAAGTTTTAAAGTATGGAACAGTGTATACAGAACAACACTCCAGAGACCTAAAGAGCAGATGGTCATGTTTCCTCTATTCCATCAGTTTGTGTGCAAGTAATAGCATCTTGTGCAAGTTATTGCCCATTTTACTGTAATAGAAATGATAGTTCTTGTAATGGAACAGCTAAAAAGTTTGTTCATTGAAAAAAGGCATGGTGGGTATTACATCCTCACATTCTAGGAGCAGAACATGCATTGAGAAAATGAGAAGAATATGTTGTGGTATCTTTAGTTTATTTCTTTTTTTTATTAGTTTCTTTTTGACATCCCTATTTATGGTGCCCAAAAGAGGACTCGCCCCCAAGTATCTTAGGGTCCTTATAACATGGACACCATAAATTGCCAGTATTGAGTGCTAATATAACACGTTTACTAGCATTATTATTATTATACAATAATTACAAGTTTTTTGTTTTTTTCCTAAATACGATCATACTTCCCTCACATACAGTCTGCATTACAAGCGACAGGCAGATGTCGGATAACCCATAGGGATGTGCAGTCAATAAGTGAGGATTTAGGTCAGCATAAAAGATATGATCAATTATTGTTAATCTTTTGATCACTGGGCATGTTTACTCTGGGCAATGATTGCAAGTGATCACTCATAGCCCTTTAACCCCTTCCTGTCATATGGGTGCAGAGCATATGGAGCGGGCACAGGAACTGAGCCTACTCCATGCATTGTGCCAGCTGTATTATATAGCTGACATCGCCTACAATATCCGAGATTGGAGATGTCGATGCTGTTGTTTGACCCCCCAATGCCATGGTTATGAGAAGCTACAGCTGAACTTTTAGTCAGTGCGTAGGAGCTCCTTCTGTCCACACCTTGCTCCAACCTGCCCATGTGCAATGCAGTGGGTGGTTGCCGACCGGTTATCACAACTGCCAGTGGCTTAGTAAAGGTCACAGGTCTGTCACTTTGATACATCTGTTCCCTCTGGCAGAAGATCAAGATTAACTATGACTCCTTTCAGGAAGCCATGACTTTTTTCTAGGCCCAGGCTGCAAAGATTATGATCTCAGTTCTCAGCAACCACTTACTATCCGCTCATGAATGGCACACCTTTAAAATCAGATAACTATACATTCAAGGTGCGCAAGGGGTATATGAAGCGGGCACACAAGTTAAGGACGCCCCATACGTGCCTGGTGTCAGCTATATTACAAAGCAGCAATTACCTGGATCAGAGATGACTCTAATCCTAATCATTTAGACCATTAGATGCCACTGTCATCAGGGGCTCCCTATGACCTTCGGCCGCACCACCATGATGAAATTACGGGTTTTTGATTGGTTGCTGTAGCAGTCTGGAGCCTTATGAAGACTTCCAGGCCTGTCATAGCAAACTGCTTTTTGGGCCTGCTTGCAGCTTAGTGTATTGCACTCTACGGTATTGGTGATCAAATAGCCGCATGTTCAGGTCCCTTAGGGACCCTAAAAAATATCAATGTTTTTAAACATATTAAAAACAAAAAGGAATAAAAAATTCTAATTGCCACTCTTTCTGAATTTTATATATAAACATAAACAGTTCAAAAAGAAACATACCATATTTTTTGCTTTATAAGACGCACTTTTTCTCCTCCAAAAGATGGGGGAAAATCACAGTGCATCTTATAAAGCGAATGGTGGCATTCGCCGGCTGCTCCTCCATGTCCAGCCAGCAGCCTGTGCCACAGAGCCCGGAGTTTACCTGAGGGGAGCCGCCCAAACAGCGCCCTGTCCTCCCCCCCCCCCCCCCTTTATCCAGCTACCTTCTATAGCTTCATTGTCCCCCGGTGCTGCGGGCGGCAGCGAATGGCATGCCAGGGGATGTAGTCCACGCTCCTGCCAGAAAGCTCCGGCTCTAGTCGCCGCGGTAGTGTTAGGTGCGGGGATAAAGGAGTCAAGGAAGCGGCGGCGGCTGCGTGAGTACAACTTATCCTTGAATGGAAAAGTAAAAAAGTCATAGCTCTTGGTAGGCAAATTGGAAAAAAAGAAAATGCACATATAAAAATTGTCTCAGTCCTGAAGCGGTTAAAATCTAAATAAAAATATATTCCTATTAATCATATAGAAAACAAGCAATAAAGAAAAATCAGTATGAATGCACTCATAAAAGTCCAAATTATAAATATAATGCAATATATTTTAAGTGGTAAACGTTTTAAAAGGAAAAAAACCACTGCCAAAATTGCAGTTTATTGGTCCTTCCCATCTAAAAATGGAATAAAAAAAATTATTAAAGTCATGTATACACCCAAAAATGTAAGGCTATGGGCAATTTTTTATTACAGCATTGTACTTATTATGAGGTAAAAATCTATTTTTCAATTGGTCTTTTTTAAAAAAAAATGGAGTCCTTTTCTCTGTACAGAACTGAGATGCTCTATTAACAGTAGCTTAATTTTCTCTCTCTTCTGTCAGGTCGGGAGCTGACAGGCTCCTTATCTCTGCTCTCTGACATTATAAACACTCATTAAAGCTTAATCCTTATCTTATTGATAAGAATGTGGCTTCATAGAACAAGGACAGTGTTCTTCCTTCTTTCTGGCCTGATCCCATCCTAGGGAACACTCCTAACATCATTTAGATGTTGCAAGGACTGTTTGAGTCTGTTTGTCTCTGACAGCCCTATTCCATTGTTGGACACTGTTTGATGTCCACGACGGACTGCACAGGGGCTTGGTGTCCCTAAAGCCACTATTGCTCAGTGGATTCAAGTGGCCATCAGTGAGATCTACCATGCCAAAGGCCGGGCACCTCCTTTTTTATTCCCAGCTTATTTTTGCAGGGCGGTTGGTGCCTCTTGGGTGGTGTGTCATCAGGCATCTGCTCTTCAGTTGTGTATGGCTGCTATGGGGTCTTCTCTCCACACCTTCACAAAATTTTGCTGGGTGCATACTTTTGCATGCTTGGATGCTTCTCTATGTCACAAGGTGCTTTATGAAGTGTCCTTTCCTCCTCCATGAACTGCTTTTCAATGGTCCTGAGTTGCGCAAGTAAGAAAAAGAGATTTTTTTTTTATGTTACTCGCCAGTAAAAATTTTCTCGCTGAGTTCTTTCGGGAACACAGGTTTCACACAATTCTTTGGGAGTTTTTTCATTCATGTTTCACTGCACAAATCATTGTCTCGTTAGGTTCCGACCTGTCTCAGGTTTGTTCCTAGTTGCTTTTTCCTGGCTGCTCCTACTACTTTGTTACAAACTGGTTTGCTTTGTGTCTGCATGTAAGGGTATAGCAGATAGGGGGTGCTAACACTTCTTTTGCTTAGTGTCCACCTTTTAGTGGCAGCAGCTATACTCAGGGCCCTGTGTCCCCCTATAAACTCAGCAAAACAAAAGATTTTATGGATAAGTAACAAAAAAAATTCAGTATAGTTTTGCTGTAATTGTACTGACCCTCAGAATGAATGCAGTAAAAATGTAACCCAAAAACAATGGATCTGCAGGTTTCAGTAGATTGGACAGTAGGAAACAGTATTAAATGATGTCATTAGAAAATCCATCTTGTTCCATCTTGTCCCACATAAACCAAGCCCTTTTATGCCAATAGGAAAATAAAAAGTCATGGCTCTTGGAAGGTGTAGATGAAAAACGACAATGGTAAAAATGGGAAAGGGTTAAGAAAAGGGCCACGTCCAGCATAACTCTCTGTACTGCAAGGCTGTTAAGTTACCCACTTTGGGATAGCATTCATTTTATTCACTTCTCATTTTACAGCCTCATTCACACATCCGTGTCCGTGCTCAAATCCATGAGAAGGTGGTCAGTGATGCATCCGTGCAGCTGTCCGCAAAGGATCCGTGTTGGGTCCGTTTTTTGCTGTCCTTGTGATATCCGTGTTTCACTGACTCTGCACAGCTAAAAAATAATTTTTAAAGCATCTTTTCCTAATGATCTGTGAAACACGGATGCAACATGGATGTCATCAGTGTTATATTCATGGCTTTCACGGACCCATAGACTATAATGGCCGTGATGGATCCGTGAACACGGACAAAATAGAGCATGCATCTGTGCTAAAAACATAGACCGTGCTAAAACACTAATATCTGAATACACACATTAAAATGAATGGGGTCGTGTGCTGTCCGTGGAGCACTGACGTGTGTATGAGGCTTAACAATGGAACAGGGCAAGGCTCCAGTCAGACTTGCCAGGCAGGTCAGTATCTGGTGTGGGACCCTTCAAATATGTTGTAGCTTCTAGTTAGTAATAAAGTTCATGTAAATTGTGACTACTAAATTGATTTGGACACAAGCTTCGCATTGGAGTTTATCAACGAGCAAAGTTTCAGCAGCGAAGACAAACTCCATTTGAACTTCTCCCTTGTGCTGGTTTTTATGAATCCCATCCACTGTGCTGATTTGTTCATATGTGTAACTTAATATAAGAAATATGTTCTCCTCAAGAGGTTGGCAGATTTTCAGCTATGTGTAATTGTCGCCTTGGAAAGCCACATTAGTTTGCCTTGATTCAGCTTCATATTTGTTAATTTTTTATTGTTTTAATAATTTGCCTCTTTTGCAGAAATGAGAATATAGAAATGACTTCTTCCTTGAGGGCTAATTCAGGATATGAAGAAGTAGATGTGAAAACAGGTGGGTATTATATTGATTTATTATGCCTAAGTTGTGTTGCGGCACACTAGAAAAAAGTACGTGCCCATGTTTCTGGGTGAACGGAGACCTGCAGATGACCAGGGAGACCTCAGAACAGGAGCGTAAAATATCAAAAAGAGCAATACCTTACCAAGGAGATTGGTGAAATGGATATTACTTCTTTTATCATTTTAAAGTATTGTCAACTGTTTGAGAACAGGACTGAATGTGGTATGTTGCGCAGTGGCGGATAATGTATTCTCATCTGTGTTGTCTCATTAATCTTATTGTGTCTCAGTTCCCTCATATTAAACGGCTTCTCCAATCACTCCATTCCCATTTAGCTGCCATTAATCATGTTATCTTCATTTTCATACTACCGTGAAAAGTCTAACTTTATATATCATTCTAAGGGAATGAAATAATTATCTGTTGAAATCATTCATTTTTATTAACTACACAGGAAAAACATCAAATAGCTTAAAGGGGCTTTCCATACAGTATTGATGATATTAATATCTGATTTGGTAAGGGTACTACTCCCGACTGATTAACTACTTTAAATGGACATAGTGCTTGCATGAGCGCTGCGGCCTCCTCACAGAATACCAGCGTGTTATTGCAGCCCAGGCCTATTCACCCAGAGTGGGGCTGAGCTGCACACAGGTCATGTGACCAATAAACATGCCGTCACTGGCCTTGGAAGAGGCCGCGGCGCTCCGGTGAGGCTAGCAATTCGATCTACTGTGAGTCTGAATTGAGAGTATGCTGTGCATGTGTGTTGTGCTCTCCGTTCACTTTGGGGGCCCCCGTCCCTTGAACCAACTTCTCTCTGAGATTTATGGCATATCCTATTGATATGCCATAAATGTCCTGGATGAGACGACACCTTTAATCATTGTATTATGAAGAGCTTCATTTCTCATGCACTTTGCTGTTCACTTCTTCGCCATTTTTATATCAGTAGGCTAAAACTCGTCCAGACTGAACAGTGCTCACACAGCGGCTGGGCTTTTATCAATCTAGGTAATTCTCTGGAAACCAAAATCGTTTCCTTGTCCTTAAGTTTGATAACTCTCTTCCACACTGATATATTGTATCAAGCCCATCAGTACGAGAAGTGACCATGTCACCCATAGCTACCAGTCAGATGACTCATTTGCAGCCAATAGACTTCTATTATGACGGAATGCCTCTAAAGTCGTTACGCATTCCGTCATAGAATTACGTTATGGTCCGTGGTAACGGAATCTGTAACGCAATTCACCTTTTACCAACAAAGTGTGAACGAATTTCATAAGCGGAAATTCGCTCATCTCTAATTGTGGCACTTACGAGTATACTGCAGATTTTCCATTGCAGATTTGAAAATTTGCATTGTATTACACTACAGCAAAGTGGATAATATTTTACAAAATGTCATCCACATGTCGCAGGAAAAAACTTCAACAGAAACTGCACCTAACTTGAAATTTAAATTTGTGCTTCTGATTTCCACTGCAGAATTTACACCATGTATATACTGCAGAACCCGCAACAGATTTAGTGTGAATTTGGCTACATACACACAACCTTAGCGTGTTTTGTGGTGCACAAATTGTGGATCCGCAAAACACAGATGCCGGCCATGTGCGTACCACAGTGTGCGGAAAGGAACGGCCTGCCCATTATAGAAATGCCTATTCTTGTCTGCAAAACTGACAAGAATGGGACATGTTATATTTTTTTTTTTTTTTGCGGCGTTGCAGAACGGAGCAACGGATGTGGACAGAATATGGAGTGCTTCCTATTGAAGTGAATGGGTCTGCATCCAACATCATTTAAATACGGCTCAGATGTAGAGCAAAACAACGGTCGTGTGCACGAGGCCTTTTACTGCTCAAAAATCCACATCTGACTAGGGCTGAAACGATTACTCGATTGAATTAAGTAACTTGACACAAAAAAATCCTCAATGAAAATGTTTTGCATCGAGGATTCGTTTGTGTCTTGTGACCACAGAGCATGAATGAAGCACTTGCTATTACTCACCGCTCTGTGGTAACCTGCTGGCCTGTACCGCACTGCACTGTATCCTGACACATAGTGTACATAAGCACGGACTATGACCTGACGCTGTGTGACGTCAGGACGACAGTGCAGCGCGTGGAGAGGAAGATGGACGAGCTGTGGAGCAGCGCCCCTACAGGAGAGGTAAGTATTTTATATCACTGGCACTGGGGACATGACTAGCATGGGAAGATGGTGGCACGGGGGGTTGGCAGCTGATGGCACTGGGGGGCAGCTGATGGCGCTGGTGGACAGCTGATGGCACTGGAGAGGGAAGCTGATGGCACTCTAAATGGATAGAGCCCTAGATGCACCACTTAGTGCCAACATTGTGCCACAGTTCTGGCATAAAATTCTGACTCAAAATTAGCCAATCAGTAGCTGGTACAGAGTCAGAGTAAGGGTCCGCTCACACGTCCGTAGTTCTGGGTCTGCATCTGTCCCACAATTCTGCACAACGGACGGACCCCCTTCATTTGAATGGGCCTGCAAAAGGTGCACCGTGTACTGTCCGCATCTGTTGCTCCATTCCGCAACCCTGCAAAAAGGTAGAGCATGTCCTATTCTTGTCCGCAATCGGAGACAAAAATAGGCATTTCTATCGGAGGGCCGGCCATGCGCGGCCACAAAATGCACAACGCACAACCGGTATCCGAGTTTTGCGGATCCGCAATACACTTGCGTACATGTGAATGGATCCCAATGGTCTGTCCCTGCACCAGTTTTATCTTCCAGCCTGACCTCTGTGATAGATCTGGTGCAGGTCTGGGTCACCATCTACAGGATTAGTAAATCTTGGCCAATGTGTAATAAAAACAAACCCAGATGCCAAAAATTGCTTATTCTAAATCTCTGCATAACCTGTCAGTACAAAAGACCCTGAGCTAAAGTGCTGTGCCAGGCTTTATGGAGTGGGCACAGGCAGGAGCCGACACTGGGGCCTGTTCCTGTAATAAGCGCAACAGTCTTCCTGCAGGACATTGCGAAAATACATTTTAGTGGATTTTAGGAACGTATATTTAACCTTTAAGAAATCTCATTCACTCTCTGCAGACACTTTCCACAAGAAAATCTACATCACATCAATTTATGTTGCAAATGTCACCCTTGTAAGGGCTCATGCACACGACTGTTGGATTTTTACAGTCCGTAAATTGGTGATCTGCAAAACATGGATAATGGCATGTGCGTTCTAGCGCTTTATGGAACGCGTCCGGCTCATTATAGAACAGTCCTATCCTTGTTCGTGGTGCGACAAGAATAGACATGTTCTATCTTTTTGGGGGTGTGAAAGCACTCTGGGGAGCCGGATGGCATGGGGGGAACCTGATGACACGGGGATGCTAATGAGTTTTTATAAAGAAAAACATTCTTTTAATTAGTTTTTTTTCTTATTAGAGTACTCGATTAATCGTTGGATTAATCGGTAGAATACTCGATTACAAAAATAGTCGACAGCTGCAGCCCTACATTTGACCAATCCCACATGGACATACCTTCAAGGTTGGCTTCCCCTTTAGAAGATGGCTCCTGAGAAAATTTACATTTCTTATTCCAGACTTATCATTGGTATAATAAGTATGAATGGCTCAGGATGTCTGGAAACTTCTTACCAATCAGAAAATGTCATCATTTCTTAATAAATAGCTGGCATTTTATGCAGAAATTTGCAGATTGGTGATTGGGATGATGTTTTACTATTCATAATTAAAAGTAGAGCCTTTAGTACATAGGAGGACGGAGGCAAACAAGCGCAGCTTATTATTTGCAGTGTTACTGCGACGTGGCTTCTATGCTGATTTTGCCAGGATTATGAAAGCTATCCTGATTTATAAGCTAATGATTATATGTTGCTGAAGTTTAATATTATAATGTTTACCTTGATAATATTGAAGAGCCAACAAAGGGGCGGAATAATTTTTCAAACTAATTTCTGTGAATAATCAGGAAGCTTATCACCTGCATGTAAACCATGTCTTAGAGAGCTGAGCGGAGATGACAAAAATGTCTGTTTGATGTATTAAACCACCTTTCATTAAGACACTTCATGTTTATATTCCTGTTTAGAAAGTTTATACTGTCGTACACGTCAACTGTCTCCACTTGTTCTTTTGGACAAGTATGTTTTATGCTTCACAGAAAGAAAATGAAATCCTATTTTCTATATAATATAATAACCAATTTTAGCTTCTCTGCTCCGAAGTAGGATGTTAGTTGTCAGTCAGTAAAAAAAATGGTTTAAAGGGGTATTCTGGTTGTTAAAAGTTGTTTCCTATCCATAGGATAGGGGATAGCTATTAGATCAGTGGGGGAGTCCTACCTCTGGGACCACCACTGATCCTGAGAACAGGTACCCTGTATCCTTGTACCCTGTATATGGCAAAGAGACACTCCCTTCATCTCTTTGGGAGTTCCAGAAATAGCCATGCTCTGCGGTCTCCAGAGATGAATGGCGTGGCAGAGCACATACTCTACTGGCCGCTCCATTCATGGGGCTTCCAAGGGTACCTGTTCTCGTGATCAGTGGGGGTCCAAGCGCTAAGACCACAACCAATCTAATAGTTATCCCCATCCCCATTACTGTGTATAGGAGATAACTTTTAACAACTCGAATACCCCTTTAAAGTTAGTTGGTTAAAAATAAAATAAGCCAAAAAATTATTTTATGGACTCAAAGCTCAGTTTACCTTAGATGTCAAACATATTCCCTAAACATAATTGTTTATATGGGGAAACATTGAATAAAAGAACATTTGCCTGTGTATTATTGGCTTGATTTAGATTACTGATTGCACAAAAATCAGATGATGCTGTAGATTGTTTTTGGGGGGAGGGTTAATTTTAGTTTGTTTTGCACCTCCCCATGGAACAACCCTCTTCACACCTTAGTTCAGGTCCTAAGAATTCTAGTTTATATGGTGAAGGATAAAAGAGGGATTTCTGTTACCAGTAAGCCAGTTTCCTCAAACCCATGACAGCACCCTGACATTTCTCCACGGGTGCCGTTATGGGTTTGTGAAGAACGGATTACCAGTGAGAATAATCCCTCTTTCCAGTTTCTCTGCCTTAATGGTTGTTTTTAACATTGTCTACAGCCTCCTCTGATGCACCTTATTTGCTTCGCATGTTCCTCTCCTGTTACAACATGGCAATGAGCCTCTGTTATTTTGCTGGTAATTTGGCGATTTACTGGATAACACCCACACTTAACAACCATAATGAGATGTTGCTGCTCATAGTTAAGGGCCCTAGACACAGGCCGAGAATTGAAAAGGTCATCGCTAACGACCGTTCATAGTAATTGGATCGTTAACGCAGCACAAAAATCCGAATTTCCCGACAGCAGATCATGCTATGTAACCTTGATCTGCTGCCGAGAAACAACAAGTCAGTATGGGGAAGAGCGGTGGCATTATCAATCGCTCCATGCCTCACTCTGGAGGACATCACTGCATCTCTTTTACATACTTGTATATCAATTAGGTCAGCATCCTATATCACTGATCCTAGGCAACACATACAATAAGATATGGGAATATTAAAGTTTACTTTGTATAGGTTATTTATAAATTCTGAAAATAAAACACTATAAAGAGGCTGTCTTCTGAAGACAACTCCCATCCATATGCCCTGTTGGGCTTATGGACGTCATAGAGAGGGCCATTCTATGAGCTGGTACCGGCAAGCCGTCCTTGTCATTACATGGACAGACATTCAGCTGATTAGCAGCCATGTAATACTACAATTTGTTTGCTGCTGCATGGGAAATGTTTGACTTCCCCGGTAATATCCGCTGGTTGGAGCAGGACCTGCTTTGATCAGCTGCTCGTCCCAACTGGATGCAAATTTTTTTTTTCCACACTGTGTTTGCCACGTTTGCCAGGAAAGCTTACATTGCATGTGTTAAACTGACCCATATCCCACTCCCCCCCCCCCCCCCCAAGGGAGGCCAAAAGATGTCTTCTAGCTACCACTATCTTGGTGGTCCCTGTTTAACACTTATGTCTGACATCAGATGGACATTTACCTTGACTGACTGTTGTTTAAAACCAGACCTAGCTGCATCAGTTTCACCATGCAGGTACTATTTTATCACTTATGGTAATGTATAGAATTCTGGCTTCCCACACTGCTTCCCTTCAGTCATATTTCCTATCCCTTGGTTGAAATTGATGGACATAGTTTTTTTTTTTCCAGCCACACTGGAACTGTAATTTACTTTTTCTGAGTTTACCATTCTTTTGTGTGATATTATCTTTTTTTTCAGGAAAGGGAGAAGATGATGCTCTCAGCATTAATGCTGATACATATGACAGCGACATAGAAGGGGCAAGCTGTGAAGATCGGATCCATGAGACACCCATTGCAACTGGTATTAAGGCCACAGGACAACCTGATGACCTTGTGATGGATATTGAGAAAAGTGTGAATGAGATTTTGGGTCTGGCTGAGCCAGTGGAAGAAGTTGTTCCCACCGTCCCCGTTGCTGTGCTCCCTGAGGACATTCAGCCTTCAGCTCAGCAGCTTGAACTGCTGGAGTTAGAAATGAGAGCTCGTGCAATTAAAGCTTTGATGAAGGCTGGCGATGTGAAGAAGACTTGACCATTTCTTTTTTTGTTAATCGTTGGAAAAAAACATATTTAATAAATCTTTCTTAACAGAGTATCGTTTACATTAAAACCTGAATGATCACTATGGCCTTTTAATTTCACAAACTTTTAAAAGTTTGCATATCTAAAGCCACACTTCACTACATAGATTGAACTGGATTTTTTGAAGCTCATTTCTCTCTTAATTTCTTTTTTCCTACCTTAAAGGGATTCTCCAGGACTTAAAGTGTAACTGCCAATTTTTTTTTTAATGTGTAGGGCAATTGATAATAAACATTTTTTCAGTGAACTTTATTTATTGACTTTAGATAAATGAAAAAACTGACCCTGAAGTTGTCTTTTGGCAGTAAGCTGCCCATTTTCATTGTTCTACTGAATAACAAAGGCGTGCCCTTGCTGCCCTGCTTTCACTGCCTCCCTCATATATTCCCTAAAGCTGGCCATGAATACTATATATCTATATACTACTGGGTCCAACATCAGTACTAGGGGTGAGCAAATCGTGTTTCGGATCCAGTCGGTACCAAAGCCGACTACGGATTGCTGTTTTAAAATGTTTTTAAAGTTTTTAAATCGAAGGCTGAAGTTCTTCGGACTTAACTAATTTTGATTCGAGTGCTGCAGCCCTATGTATTGACATAGCTTTCTGTAATGCATTATTTAACAGATTTGTAGGGTAACCCCCTAGCCAAAAGACGTTTCTTTAGGTCTAAGGATTGCTTCTTGAAACTCTCTTTTGTCTTATTCTTCGCAATCTGACAAATTGTTCATAAGGGACTGCTTTCTTGACACTCTCTGGATTGTAACTCACAAAATGTAACAGACAGTTAGTAGCCGTTGGCTTACGATAGCCTTCGGTGACCAACTCTTCCCCTCTCTCCAACACCATCACATCCAGGAATTCCAATTTGGAACCTACAAAATTATGGTTAAACCTCAGAACCAGACCAAACCATGAACATCATCTATAAATCTTAGGTACAAATTTACATAGGACATATAGGGGTTATCAACTGTGAAAATAAATTTATGTTCAAACCTAGCTAAAAATAAATTTGCAAAGGGAAAAGCGACTAGCGGCACGCCAGTGTAAATTCCTGGATGTGATGGTGTTGGAGAGAGGGGAAGAGTTGGTCACCGAAGGCTATCGTAAGCCAACGGCTACTAACTGTCTGTTACATTTTGTGAGTTACAATCCAGAGAGTGTCAAGAAAGCAGTCCCTTATGAACAATTTGTCAGATTGCGAAGAATTAATAAGACAAAAGAGAGTTTCAAGAAGCAATCCTTAGATCTAAAGAAACGTCTTTTGGCCGTTCCAAATTTCTGTCTGTACCATCTATCCCCAAATTTGAAGGCATTATTCTTTAAAATTAATTTCAACGCACCTTTTACAAAGTACAGAAACTTCTGACCTTTATTGGTGCTACTCAATATTTCACCAACAGCATTAATGCCTTCATCTTGTGGGATACGAGTGTACAGACTTTCTACATCAAAAGAAACTAATTGGAATCCTGCATGCCACTGGAAAGATTCAAGTGCCACCAGAAGGTCCCCAACGTCTCTAAGATAAGATGGTATCTGACAAACTAAAGGACAAAACAGCCAGTCCATGTACAGAGACAAAGGTCCAGTCACTGATCCAACCCCCGAGACTATGGGTCTCCCAGGTGGATGGGTCAGTGACTTATGTATTTTTGGTAAAAAAAAAATACCATTATCATTTTTGTGGGAATGGGGGGAAATCATTTTTTAGCTTTTTTTCTGGACAAAACATTGTACTCAACCTGTTTATGTAAAAAACTCCGAACTAAATTCTTGATTTTTACTGTAGGATCTGACTTTAGCACCTCATAGACAATACTATCCCCTAACTGTCTCTCAGCTTCTGCTACATAATAGACTCTAGTCATCAGAATCACACTGCCCCCCTTATCAGCCGGTTTCACTACAATATCATTACAGGATTGTAGCCATTTAAGGGCTCTTTTTTCTCTAAAATTAATATTCCTTTTCCCTTTCGGATAAATCAAAGCTCTTACCCCTTCTAGGACTTTATGATAAAACAAGTCTATATTACTACCAGCAGGTATGGGTGGGCAAAATGTGGAGCTGATTTCCCCCTTGAAATCCTCAACCGGGGGTCCCCTAAAGGTTCACTTAGATCCAAGCCTGTAAGATCTTCTTTTTTATGAGTCGTGTTTGTTGTTCTACTCTGGCCTTTGAAAGTTCCTCTTTTACTGTCCCATATTCCTTTTCATTTGTTTTTAACACCAGCTCCAATATCCGGGTAGAGAATTCCGAGTGCATCTCCTGCCACTCGGCTACAAACTCGGCATCTTCCTGGTATTGAAATATATCTTTGTATATCCTTATTCCCCTTGGGACCCTATTACTTTCTTTATAAGATTTTAGGGAATTAACAGTCCAAAAAAGACGGACCTCCTTTTCAGCCAGCTGTGACACCCTCATTTCAAGGGCCTTAGTGCTCATAATCTGTAACATGTCTCTCTGATTGCACTGCGTAAAATATGGGTCCGCCCTTTCTCTGCCTTCTATGGACCCGGTCTCATTTCTTCAGGAGCTGAATCCATATTCGAATCCACCTTTTCCTCCATTTTAGGAAATCAAAGTCAAAAAAAGCGGTAGCAAAGTCCACAATAAATGCAAATAACTATCAGGATACAGACGGGGTGGCACTGCCCGAACTCCATTATTTAGCAAATCTTAATTATTGAGTTCGGTCTTCTCTCCCACTATTGACCGGCGGTGCTCTGCTTCTAAGTCCTTATCGACGTCCACAAAATGCATGCGCATTTCTGCAGCCATAACTTAATTTGTTCACTGTCATGGCTTTCTGAGGCCTTGTTTTATGTGGGAGAAACTTTATTATTTTTTTGGCATTTTCCAGGGATACATGTAAATTACGGTGTCATTTATATAATCTTTTTGTGCTGTGAAAATATAGAAAAAGGGATTTTTTTGGCTTTTTAAATTTATTTTTAAACTGTTCATGTTTTACAGTAAATAACCTGATAATTAAACTCTTCTGGTTATTATGGTCATGTGGTTACCTTATATGTGTGTATGGGTGAATCTAATGTGTTTACAGTAAACTCTATTGGGGGAGTCCCCACTGATCTTGTCGTGGTACGGACCATGATACGATTAAAGGATTAATAGCCAGAATCAGAGCTTCGTCCGACACCAAGCTGTGAAGCAGGAGCCTCCACTAAAGGTCTTTTTACGTAGGCAGAATATTGTTAAGATGATTGCTAACGAGCATGCGTATTAACGCTTGTTAGCGATCATCTGGCAGTGTAATACTGTCGCCAATTACCCGATGAACGAGAAAACACTCATTTGTCAGGTAATCGGATCTTTTTTGCGCCGTGTAATACGTGTTTTGCTGCCAGCAAACAATGAGACAGTATAGGGACGAGTGATCGCTAATGCATCGCTTGTCATTGTTTGCCGACAGCAGAACACCTATTACACTACGCAATCACTTGTCCTTATATTGAGGAGGAGATGGCTGCATGTAATAGCAGCAGTCTCCTCCTCTAGTGAGCAGGTAATTGAAAGGAGGGAATGCTTCCCTTCCAACAGTCGTCTGCTCTATCTGCCCGTGTAAAAGGGCTCTAAGATCTGATTATTAGCGCAAGAGTTCTCTAGCAGACCTTAACCCCACTCAACTGCAGCAATGCCTTAAGGTGTCACAGAGGACTGAGTATCTGCACTACCTGCCGTCAAAAGACAGTAACTAGTCGTTAAGGGGTTAAACAATATCTATTTGTCCATTGCAAGTGTTCCAGTGTTCTGCGTCGCTTAAAAGGCTGCCCATCACACAAACATTGACCCCGTCACACTCAACAATGCAGTACATGCTGGTTGCCTGAATGGGAGTAGCTGGAATAACTCCAATGTGACTGATCACCATTTCACCTGATATCCACCAAGCGCAATATAGCCACTCTGCAATAGCCTAACCAGGTGTTTAGGTCAGTTTTGTACCAGTGATGGATTAAAGGGGTTTTCCGATATATTTTTATTGATGACCTATCCTCGGGATAGGTCATCAATATCAGATCAGTGGGCGTGCCGGGTATCAGCTTGTTTTTTCTTTTAAATCAATTTTTTGTTGTATTATTGACAAAGATATCTTTACACTTATACAGTATGTATCAGATGTTTGAAGAGCAGGAAGGCTGCACACCTGCAAATGTATAGGAACTAGCTGTCCTATTGAAGTGAATTGGACAGCTTCTTGTAATTACACCTGCTCACCACTGTGATGCCGACGGCAAGCAGGTAAACAATGAAGGGAAGACTGCGCTGGCACGCTGGCCTTCTATCTTCAACCAGCTGATCCTGAGGATAGGTCATCAATAAAAAGATCTCTGAAAACCCCTTTAAAATGACCATGGGTTGTATGATGAACTTTTAAAATGATCTCATACTGAATTTATACAAAAGGATGGGTTTATGTATGGTGAGCCAGCTATGGATTTTATGCAGAGGAAAATCTGCAGCAAATTGGAAGGAAAACCAAGCGGCATTGCCATCTATATCATATTAAGCAGTGGCTCTTTCAAAAGTTGAAAGCCAGTAATAACACCTACAGCAATAAATTGATATGCTGCACAAGTCAGTCACCCTGTGGGTTTTCTTCACAGCATGTGGATAAGATTTCTAAAATTTCACCTACATTGCTGGTATTGTAAAATGCTGAGCATTTGCCGCACACAAATCTGCAGCATTTATGTCACGCGTGAACATACCCGAGGAGAACCAGACTGATTACAAAGATGTCTCTGGGCGAAGTCAGGTACGCAGTCAAGTATAAAAACTTTTAAACACGCATTATATAGATATATACACTACTCACAAAAAGTTAGGGATATTTGGTTTTTGGGTGAAATTTATGGAAAACGTAAAAAGTTCATGCTACAGTGAAATATCATGAAAGTAGGGCATTTAAGTAGAAGCATGCAATGGTGATTTCCTCATCTCAAACTATTTATTGAAACAAAAGTGGTGGGTATACCCCCACAAAAAATGTCAATGTCTCAATAACTTATCATGTGGCCTTGAGCATCAATAACAGCTTGACGACGACGTCTCATGCTGTTCACTAGTCGACTTATTGTCTACTGAGGCATGGCATCCCACTCTTCATGAAGGGTGGCCCTCAGGTCATTGAGGTTTTGGGGTACAGAGTTACAAGCCTCTACATGGCGACTCAGCTGATCCCATAGGTTTTCAAATGGGATTCAGGTCTGAAGACAGTGTGGGCCACTCCATTTGAGGTACCCCAGTCTCCAGCCATTCCCTAATGATGCAACCTCGATGAGCTGGTGCATTGTCGTCCATGAAGATTAAATTAGGCCTGTGTTCATGCAGATACACAATGACTGGATTAATGATGATGATCAAGTAGTATGGGCTTGTCACTGTACCATTCACAAAGTGTAGGGCTGGTCTGTATTGACTAGGCACATCTGCCCACACTGTAACACCCCCACTACCAAAGGCTTGTTTGAACAGTGGCTGATGAATAGCGCTCTCTAACGTTGGCGGCCATCTTATCTGCTCAGGATGAATCGACATTCATCAGTGAACAGCACTGAGACCCACTGGTCCCTCATTCAGAGTAGAGGTTCCCTAGGACATGCAAGACAATGACGCCTGTGGTCAGGTATCCTTGCAGGTCGTCTTGCACGCAGACCACGCTTATGTAAATGGTCTCGAATGGTCTGACGTGACACTTGGGTGTCTCTCATCTCCCTTAAATGTTCCTGGAGTTGGGTGGCATTCATCATCCGGTTCCGTAGGGCGTAGTACGCAATTAAGTTGTCATCAGTGTGGAATGTGGCCAAAGAACGTACACTTCTATGCCTTTCAGCTACTCTTCCAGTCTCTGGTACAACCTGCTGATGACACTCTAAGCTCAGTGGCCACTTCTGAGAACATCCTGCTTGAAGCCTCGCAATGGTGAGGTACTGTTGATCAATTGTTAGGTGTCATCTTGGTCTCATGATGTCAAAATGTGAACAGCATGATGGGGACCAGGAAATTTATTGGGCGATTCATGGATCAGACACCTGTTGTGAATTTTGCCCTTAAGCTGCTTGTTAGTGAACAGCAAGTTGTGCAAAAAGTACTGAAACATTGAACAGTTAGACACATGCATTCAAAAGTTTAGAGAAGGTCACATTAAGTTCACCCGTAAAGGTTAGAGTGTATTTTAGGTTTATCCTGAAATTTCACCCACAAGCCAAATATTCTTAACTTTTTGTGAGTAGTGTGTGTGTGTGTATATATATATATATATATATATATACACACACACACACACATAATGTTTTTTATACTTGTCTGGGTACCTGACAAGTATACACAGTTGTTACAGGAGAAATGTAATATGCATGGTGGCTTTTCATATCATAATGGTTGCACTTTTGAGACAACCTTATCAATTATAAATGAACATATATACTTAACTATACATATCTGCAGACAAGAGCACAAATACATAGACCTGTATACGTGTACAAACGCATACACACTGTTATATGTGCTGTGTATTTGTACAGTATATACATATCTATGTATGCACATATCCATCTCCATACATTCAAATAGAGGATTATCGGATTACTTACTGGCATGCTTGATTACTTTGAGGCTAGGACAGTAAGAGTTAACCTGGAGCAGGGGAGGGAGGAGAACATGAATTTCTACTCTTCTCTGCTGCTGCAGTTGATATTCTTTACTTCATGTCATCACTCACTGCCCCACAAGCCGTCATCTTGATCCGCTCCACTGCCACACAGGTCACAGACAGCTAAAGTGCAGGTTGTGCACTGGGTGCTTATATGTATTCTATCAAGATGGTAGGCAGTTTGGTCAGGGATAGGCCTCACACTATACTCATGTGACCTCCCAAACCGCCAAGATTATAATCCAATCCACCATTGTTTTTTACCAGTAGCTTTAAGATATAAACTGAGGGCATCCTGGATAAACTGGGATGTTCAGTAGGATTTTTACGTTGATGTTTTAAATAAAGTGTAATACTTTGTACATTATATAGCAATAAAATAGTCTGTCCTATTATCAGCTGTATAATTGATCAATCTTAAAGACCATTTGTTTTGAGCCATATTGCTTCAATTGTTATTTCTCAATCATAGGCTTATTTGTAGAACTGTGCATTAAATTTTATTACAAATGTGTTTATAGTCAAATTAAAGACCATTGCATCTGCCTCCCACTGTTTCCCACCCGTTATCTTGTATATTTCGCACTTAGTATAATAAAAAGTATAATCTGTTTTGAATCCTCCAATCTCTTACAAAGTCATCTCTGTGTACTGATTAGCCGAACAGTACAGTGCAATATGTAGTAAGTTAAAACCAAAGAATATAGGGTCAGAGTCACATGCTGAGAAAAACTAATCAAACTTGTACTGTATTCCATCTCCCAAGCAGCTAGAAATTGGTTTTGGTTAGGAGACATGTAATAACATTCTGCTTATTGATGTTTTACTCAGTCTTTCATAGAACACTCTAGTTTTTAGCATGGTTGTAAGATATAATGGCTTATGCATTTTTAGCAATAGTTATTAATCATATTTAAAGAAGTAGCAGCACTAAAAAAGGAAAAAATGTTATCTCCTACAGTTGCAAGAAAAAGTAAAGGTCCTATTAGACTACCGGATGTTCAAGCAAGATTAGCCCTAAACAACTATACATCGATCAGTGCTCGTTTGCTACTGCCTGTTACACAGGCTGACACAAATTGAATGTTTTCGGAATGATCGCTACCTGATTACACAGGAAGATGTGCTGCCATAATCATGCATTTTTCATTCTGACAAAAGATCCAAATCAGCCCACAAATAAGTTTGAACCATTCAGAATTACCTTGATGTATGCATAGTTGACTAGTAAAATGTGGTCTGGTTATTACCTAGGTCACAATTTTAGACACATAGAATAGGCTGTATTTTTCACTTTATAAGACACACCTAGTTTTTACAGAAGGAAAATAAGAATAAAAATATTTTTCATCACTCCATCTTCATAACACCTCAGATCAGGTCTCCAGTCTTCATCAGACCTCAGACCAGACCCCTAATCTTTATAAGACTCCTCAATCTAACACCCAGTCTTTATTAGACTTTAGATCAGATCCCCAATCTTCATCAGACCTCGGATCAGACAGTAAAATAAATAAAATACCTTACCTCTCCTGCTCCAGGCGGGATGCTCTTCCTGCACTCACTGCTCCCTGGTCTTCTGCTGGCGCCACGCTGAGTTTTGACATGACAGAGCACAGCGTCATGTCATAGTGTACCGCCTATGTGCACTACGTCCTGATGCTATACGTAGTCAGGACTAGGGTTGTAATTATACTAAAATTTTGATTCGATAAAATGCCAAAAAAGCAGCGTGCATTCCGCATTTTATGGAACTTCCGGCCCATAATAGAACAGTCCTATCCTATTTTTTTGGGGGGACAAAAAATGACTAAAGGTGACTAAAAATGGCGAATCACGTAATTTCGATTTTTTTTTCTGTTATGGCGTTCACCGCATAGGAAATATTTTTTAATATTTTAATAGTTTGCACTTTTTTATTGTTTATAAATTTCATATGTAAAATTCAGAAAGGGTGGGATTTAAACTTTTAGTATTTTGTTGTTTTTTGTTGTTTTTGTTTTTTGCTTTTTATTTACTATTAACCCCCTTAGGGGCTAGAACCCTTGTCCTATTCACCCTAATAGAGCTCTATAAGGGTGAATAGGACTTCACACTCTCCCTGCTGCCCTGAGCTTTGTGCACACAGCAGCAGGGAGCTTACCATGGCAGCCAGGGCTTCAGTAGCGTTCTGGCAGCCGATCACACTGCTGGGGCCCCGATTGGAACTGTCACAGCCACCAATGAAGAGGAGGGGAGGGTACCCGCCCCACTGTGACGTGGCTGCCGCTGCCACCACTAGGGAGATAGAACTGGGGAGGGCAAGGACTGTGACCACTGCGCCACCAATGATTCTAATACTGGGGGAGGAGTGCACTGCACCACCAATGGTTATCATTTTTGATACTGGGGGGGGGGGCACTGCGCCACCAATGAATGTAATTAACACATTAATTCAAGTGTAGGATGCCGGTGGCGGTATCACATACTCGGCACTCGACCTCAATAACAGGACACACGAAAACAAACAGCGACAATTAACCCCTCAGGTTCCGCACCTGAGGGATTAATTGCTGCGGATCGCCCTGCCCTGTTATTGAGGCTGGGTACCGGATATATGATGCCCGCACATGAATTAATGCGTTAATTACATTCATTGGTGGCGCAGTGGCTACAGTCCCTCCCCTCCCCAGTGCTATCTCCCCAGTGGTGGCAGCGACTCTATCCTTCCTCACTGTGCTGATGAGTAGAACATGGCGCACGCTGAGAGCAGCAGTGCAGCCTAGTATTGTTAAATAATAAAACCCGGTATCATATCGATCCGGGTCTAAAAGTATCGATTGGGTATCGATACTTCAATACCCAGTGCAAATCTAGTCAGGACACAGCACAGTAATATTTACTTTATAAGACACACTGCCATTTTTTCCCCACTTTTGGTAACTAACCTAATAGCATGCAAACAGTTGCACCATTCATGTATTGAGTACATCCATAGTGCAGGGATAAAAAGTAACTGAACCCCTCAATTTAATAATCTGTAGATCTCTCTTTAGTAGCAATCACCTCCCCTAAAACTTTCCTGTAACCACAAATAAGATTTGCAAAACATTGAGGGGGAATTTTGGACCATTACTCCCTATAAATGTCTTCCAGTTCATCAATATTTCTGGAATGTCTTGCATACACACTTCAAGATACCACAGCATCTTGGTAGGGTTAAATTCAGGATTCTGAAATAAAAAAATACTTTTTAAACCATACACTAGTTGATTTACTTATTAGGTTATTGACTGCTGCCCTTAAAATCTCCTGTAAAATATTTTCACACACCTTAGAATTCATTGTTCCCTCAATCATCGCAAAGCATTCAGGCCTGAAGAAGCAAAGCAACCCCTAGCTTATGATTTCTCCACCATATTTCACAGTTTGGAGGATGTTTTGGTGTTGGTGTGCAGTGTTCCATGTGGTCTTGGGCAAATTTGATCTGAGCTGCAAATTTTCTTGGACTTTTTTATCTTCCTTTGTAGTGTTCTTCCATGAATGTGATTCTTGTTCAGTGTTTTTCTAATAGTGAACAGCGTTTTGCATTTTGTAGTGTAGTGATCTCCAACCTGTGGAGATGTTGAAAAACTACAACTCACATTATGCTCTGTCAGTCACAGGCTGTCAGGGCATGATACAAGTTGTAGTTTTGCAACAACTGGAGAACCACAGGTTCGAGAACATTTTCATCATAGATCCGAAGTTGATTTGTTCAAATACTTCGATTTTAATGATGTTTCTGTACAGCATTAAAATGTATTGCCTCCATAGAGCCAACATTTGTTTCGCCCAAAGTCACACAAGAATTTGGTGAATTCCTACTGTATTCATATGTGCGTATTGAAAAACAATTTTGGTACTGGCTTGTACCTCGGTACCAAAGCCCATTTCGGATTGCTATTTTACATTTTTTAAAATACACAGATATAAATACAGTAGGAATTCACCAAAGTCTTAAGCAACTTTGGGCGAGAAGAACTTTTTCTTCACTGAGCCAATGCATTTTAATGCTTATAGAAACAGCATTAAAATCAGAGTATTTGAACAAAACGCTGAAGCCTAATTACTGTAGCTGCTTTAGTCTTATCTTGCCTTAGGAACGGTGAGATGAGACAATCCCTTTAATCCAATAGAGACATTGGGGATGTACCTGAAGCAAGCAGTTCGTAGGAAGAAACCCATTAACATAGTTGAAATTGAAGCTGTTCTGTATGGCAGAATGTGCTAACATTTCTACAAGCCAGTGTGCAGGACTAATCAACAATTGCTAGAAATGTTTAATTGTAGTTATTGCTGCAATGGGGGTCACACCAGAAACTGAATTCAAAGGTTTACATACAGTGGGGAAAATAAGTATTTGTAGGTGGGAAAACTTGCAAAATTGCCAGTGTATCAAAGCATGGAGAGGTCTGTAATTTTTATCATAGGTACACTTCAACTGTGAGAGACAGAATCTAAAAAAAAAATTCCAGAAAATCACGTTGTATGATTTTTAAATAACGAATTAGCATTTTATTGCATGAAATAAGTATTTGATCACCTACCAACTGGCAAGAATTCTGGCTCTCACAGACCTGTTAGTTTTTCTTTAAGAAGCCCTCCTACTCTGCACTCATTACCTGTATTAATTGCACCTGTTTGAACTTGTGATCTGTAGAAAAGACACCTGCGCACACACTTAATTAATCACGCTCCATCGTCTCCACCATGGCCAAGACCAAAGAGCTGTCTAAGGACACCAAAGACAAAACTGTAGATCTGCACAAGGCTAGGATGGGTTATAGGACAATAGGCAAGCAGCCTGGTGAGAAGGCAACAACTGTTAGCGCAATTATTAGAAAATGAAAGAAACTGTCAATCTTCCTTGGTCTGGGGCTCCATACAAAAATGATTCTAAGAAAGGGACGGAATCAGCCCAGAACTACACAGGGGGGACCTGGTAAATGACCTGAAGAGAGCTGTTTCAAAGATTACCATTAGTAACAAACTGTGCCGTAATGAATTTAAATAATGAAGGGCATTTAAGGTCCCCCTGCTTACTCCAGCACATGTCCAGGCCCATTTGAAGTTCGCCAGTGACTATCTGGATGATCAAGAGGAGGCACGGGAGAAGGTCATGTGGTCAGATGAGATCAAAATAGAACTTTTTGGTATCTACCCCACTCACCGTGTTTGGAAGAAGAAGAAGGATGAGTACAACCCCAAGTTCACCGTCCCAACCGTGAAGCATGGGGGTGGAAACATCATACTTTGGGGGTGCTTTTCTGCAAAGGGGACAGGACAACTACACCATATTGAAGGGAGGATGGATGGGGCCATGTATTGCGAGATTTTGTCCAACAACCTCCTTCCCTCAGTAAGAGCATTCAAGATGGGTCATGGCTGGGTCTTCCAGCATGACAGTGACCCGAAACACACAGTCATGGCTACTAAGGAGTGGCTTCGTAAGAAGTATTTCAAGGTCCTGGAGTGGCCTAACCAGTCTCCAGAACTGAACCCAATTGAAAATATTTGGAGGGAGCTGAAACTCCATGTAGCCCAGTGACAGCCCCGAAACCTTAAATTAAATTAACCTTAAATGTTTGGAGAAGATCTGTATGGAGGAGTGGACCAAAATCCCTGCTGCAGTGTGTGCAAACTTGGTCAAGAACTACAGGAAACGTCTGACCTCTGTAATTGCAATCAAAGGTTTCTGTACTAACTATTTTAAGTTTGGTTTTTCTGTTGTATCAAATACTTTCCATGCAATAAAATGCAAATTAATTATTTAAAAATCATACAATGTGATTTTTTTTTTAGATTCTGTCTTTTACAGTTGAAATGTACCTACCATAAAACTTACATATCTCTCCATTCTTTGTAGGTGGGAAAATTTGCAAAATTGTCAGTGTATCAAATACTTATTTTCCCCACTGTAATTTTGCCCCATCACAAACGTGATTTTGGATCATTTTCATCAATAAATAAGTGCTCAAGTCTAATATTTTGTCTTATATGTTTGACTTGGTTATCTTTATCTACTGTATGTAGTTGTAAGCCAAATTTATGCAAAAATAAAATAAAAGTCCTGAAGGGTTCACAAACGTTCAAGCACCACCGTATCTCCTATCCTGTGGATAAAGCATAAGTGTTTGCCATGGGGCAACTCCATTAATTAGATCCCAAACCAGGCCCCTAAAATTAATCATACAATGCAACCCTAAAATTAAACTCCAGACCACCTCCTATCTTTCCCTCTTCCTTTTGCGCCAAAAAGTCTTTACCCAACAACATTTCAGTTTAGATAGCGATAGTAGTGACCAGACTCCACTTCAACCCAATGCTACAGCAGTCTCTTTGTTATTCTGCAGAAATGTCAGCCGTTCCAGCAATACAAAGAGGGTCTCATGCAATTTTTTTCTTTTCTCTTTCCACCTCATCACCTGATCTTGGCAACACTGCCACATAGTGTACTGACTTTCTATCCTCTGTCTTCTATGATTCTAGGAATAGAGGTGTGGGCATGAACCTTAGAACTGTGGAGCCACCAGTAGAGGACCACTCTTTTATACTAACCTAACTTTGCAAGTGCAGTAAACCATCATTATAGCCTGATGATCCTTCATGATCCACTCTTGCATACATATAACTTTTATAATCTCAGCTAAATTGCCAGAATCCTAATTAAGGAAAATTAAAAAGATTAAATAGTAAAATAATGGGCAGATTTATATTTAGCACAAATGCATACTGCCTGGGACATTTTAGAGCACCAAATAGTAAATAATGTGCCTTTCCATTATTCTTTAGTTTCAATAAGCAGTCCACAGAAGGTACAGTAAATGCTGAACTACCATGGCATTTATGCTGCAAACGTAATAGGATTAAAAAGAGATAACTAATTGGTTTTCTGTTTGATTAGACTCCCATGGCTCACCTCAAAGTACAAAAATCTGCTGCCATACCCTATACAAAAGCAGAATAGATCATTTATGTTTGTGGGTTAATGATACAAATTAAAATGAAAAGTCCCAGTCTGAGCGTGTTGAATGGTATACTGCTGAATCTTTACTTGGTTATCCTGCTGAGATCGAGGAACAATATCAGACTGTAGAATGTAAAACATTCTAATGGGAAACCTAATTCAGAACTTTAATTTGTGTTATACAAAGGCTTCTTCTCGGTTGGGAATCCCACATTCATATTATTTTATAAACAACAAAAGCGCAGCTCCCCAGAGAGAGCCAAAGCCTCAATTATTCCTGGAGCGAGGATCCAATGTTGTTATTTATGTTAATTTTAATGCTGAACAATAATTAGACTTCAAAGTGTCACTCGAAAAGATAAATTGCCAGTGTTTCATGTAACAACCTCAATTTATTTCCCCTAATCTTTTTTATCCACTGTTTCTTGGTGTTTCTTGTTTAAGGATCTTACTTCCATTGATTTTTCTTTATGAACTCTGCAAATACAAATACGAAAGACTGCGTGGGCAATAATGGGAAGAGGGCAGAGGGGACTCTTATTTCCACTAAAGGGGTTGTCTGTGAATACATACTTGCTAACAGGTGCTGGCAGCCTGCCTTCCATACTGAAAGGATCATACATACCTGCTCCCTGCTGCTTTAGTCCTCTACGCTTGCTCCTTCGTCTCCATCTTCCAGTCCAGGGTTTGTTTTCTTCCTCCCTGGCATGGTCAGCTGATCTACTCCAACCAACCACTGACTTCAGCAGTGATGTGTCTACAAGAGACACTTCACCGCTTAAGCCAGCAGCTGGCTGAAGAGGATCAGCTGACCATGTTGTTGAGAAAAAAACAAAGAAACCCCGGACTGGAAGATGGAGACGCCAGAGCGTAGGGGGGAGCAGGTAAGTATGATCCTTTCAGTACAGGAGGCAGTCTGCCGCCACCTGTTACAAATGATGTATTCACCGACAATCCCTTTAGGAGTATATGATCCAGTATATTGAAATCTAGCATGCCTGGTCCTTCTTTTCCCCTGATATTTTCAGAGACACCCTCCATACATATTAGATGGTCCTACCCACATAAATGAAATGTATATGGGCACCTTAAAGTGCCATGAGCTCTGCTAAATATGAGTGTCAATGCCGCACAAAGAAATCCACTCCATTAACAGCTCCACGCTGTGTATATGGCCCAAAAGATGGCACTGGACCCAAAAGCCGAACTAATGAGTTGGAAAAACACAACAAAAAGACGACAAAATAAACAACCACAGCAGTCATAAGGTTAAGCAACAGAAAACAAGAAAATGGTGTTTTTTACATTGAGGAATTGGCAATGTCATCTTAGTTTTATACCTTTCCTCCTAATAAATTCAAAGTATATAAAATATATTTTACGAGCTAATTGTGTGGTAGGAATACAGCTGAACAGCCATCTAACTGTGCATATAAGAAGCTCAGAATGTATTATGAGAATGTTGCATGCATGATTCATTTAGGTCACTGTGTTTTCCAGTCCTCTACTTTTTTAATGGTAAGTCATTACCAGTTTGTGATCTGCCATAATATTGTAATATTTTACTTGATTACTTCTTCACGCTGCCAGCTATATGCCTTTTATTATGGCTTGTGTATTAAATGCAGGTGTTTTTATAATCACAGAAATGGGAGCATGTGGGCTGCTCGGAATATAGATAGGTATTTTATATCATTATCTTGCTCCTAGACCAGAAACATTTCAGTGTGCAAATCAAGCTAAAGAGAGGAGACAATAAAATCATGTCTGCAGGGAGAAAGCGCAGTAAAGGATACAAAAGATACAAATTGCTAGAGAAGGATAATCTTTAAATCCAGTTTAGCTCTTTTTAAACCTCTCTACTAACTTTTATACATCTGAAATGCTCTTAAGTCTATTAAATTACTTATTTTAAGTGCAGGAAGGTTAGACTGATCATTCAAATTGGATTGTGGCAGACTATGCAGTTGGAATCATAGCAAAAGAAAATAATCATTTGGAAATCTTATTAAAAAAACTAAGAAAAGGAAAACATGATAAATGCATTTATATGCCTTTTCAGTGGCAATAAACTGCATTTAACACAATATCTACTATAAATGATACAATAGCGTTTTATATCAAGGAAGTCAAAATATTAAATATTAAAAAAGTTGTTCGAGATAATAAAAAAAAATGTTGTTTGAGATAATTAAAAATCTCACACAACCTCTACAATAAAATACTATCATATACTCGCCCTTTACTCCAGTGCTGTTCTCTGTGGCGCTCCTCCAATGCTCTCTCCACAGTTTGATTACAAACAGCAGTTTGGGATATGGCTCGTGGCTGCTGAGGACAGTGATTGGCTGCAGTGGTCATATGCAGTATCCCTGCACATTACTGTGTATGTCACAGTTGGTATCCCGGCCGTATCCCCGCATGTCACCACTGCTGTATGCAAACAAATAGTAGGAGCTCCACAGAGAAGTTCGCTAAAGCTAGGGGTGAATAAATGATGTTTTTTTTTGTTAGTTTTTTTACTTTTAAGCTATTTTAGAGGATTTCCAATATATAATTTGTGCAGTGAAGTAAACGCTGAGAAGGTTCTACTTGTCAAAAGGACACCCAATGATTCTGGAAGCTACAAGGCATGGATGCTATTAAACTAATAAGAAAACATATTCGTGAACCCCCCTCTGTTCTTGCACTGCCAATCCACCCCCCCTACTAGCTTTGTTTTCCTGACTGCAGTGGTGACATGCCTGTACACCACACATGACACTTCAGCTGTTTACGGGCGTGAGCGCTCTTGTGCCGCACCATCAATGACAGGGAACCATAAAAAACATATACTTACCGTACCTGCTCTGGTAATCCGACAAACAATAAACAAAAATAGATATAATGAGTGTTTATGAGAACAACAACTTTTCAGGACTTAGTGTAAACGGAAAGCCCGCTACTCTGCAAATACACAGAAGCTGATATGTACAGGGAAAATGGCTGAAAAGTTTTAATAAAGACCAATTGAAAAAAAAATGAGTAGCTGCAATAGTGCAATAATAAAAAGAAAATTGCCCTCAAAGGTAGCCATACCCTTGAAGCATGATTTTTCATATTTTTCATATTATGCTGCCTACAGCTTCACTGATGTTACAAATATACCTGTGTCTGACATATGAATGCTGTTCTTTGCATTTTAAAATGACAAGTGACATCTTATTGACCCAGCGTGAGATTACGGTGCAGGGTGTGCTTGACGTCGGAGGAGCTGGGAGGGGACTTCAGAATGAGGTAAGGTGCGGGGCTCAGTCAGAATGGGTGTGACTAGGGTCCAGTAACCATTAGGACCCTTTGGGTTTTTTTCACAGGTAATTAGCTTAAATATAAAATATTTTTTAAGGCAAACAACAGCATTCATATGTCAGACACAGTTATATGTCTAACATACTCAAGGAGACCTCAGTGAACCTGTTGGCAGCTTAATTTGAAAAATCGTGCTGACAGAATCCCTTTAAGTCATGTTCCACGGAGGATATGAGCAGCAATGCTAAAACAGAGCGGGGTTCTGAAAGGTGTGGTCAAAGCAGTGGTTGAAGCTATTGTAGTGTAATTCATCAAGGTGGTGAAACATCATTGCTGCAACTAATTTGGCACTTGACTGTCCTGGCTGTGGAGTCTACGGAACCCTCCTATTCTTATTCATTAATGAGGATTTGTACCCTCGCCTGACATGTCTGTTTTAGCAACTACTTGCATTCCCCATGTAATAACAATTCTGAAAAAATCTATACTTAAAGTATAACTGTCAAATTTTTTTTTTTTTACTGTTGGATTTTGGTGATTAATATCACTTTGTTGGCCCTGTTTTAATTTCTGATTATTTAATAAATAACCCCTAAAAGCCACCTAAAAGTCCCCAGTATTGGCTATTGTTACCTGAGATAAAATCAGGTTGCTATGCTCCTTCTGTCTACCAGATGAGGACGGAGCACGCTGCGTGCACTGGGAACTGATAGTGAGTCAGCATTGTAAGGGAATGTATAAAAAGCCAGGTTCTTCCTGACAGGAGATAACAGTGCTGGGCTGTGTGTGTGAACTTCTCCACATGCCTGTGCTTGGAAGACACTCCCTTAGCAGTTCTGGACAATGTACATATGCCGCTGCTCAGTGTATAAATGAAAGCCTTATCTGATAAGAGGAGAGCTTGTAGAAGGACTACAGGCTTCAGCCAGACCTGGGAACTTCACTGCAAGACCCCCCTATACAGAGCTGGTCTTCACTAACTTCACTGCAGGTGTCCTATGCATTAGCTTCAGGGCTGAGGGCGGCCATCTTAACAGAATAGTGAAATTGCAGTTTTATGCAGACTGGTTGCTAAAGGCTGAATCTTATTAAATAAGGGGTAAGTAAGTCTGATAGTTATTGATTCAGGAATATTATCATATTAGTAACTACATATATGAAAACTGAAATTAGGGTCTAAATGTGACAGTTATCCTTTAAGGCTTTATGTAAGGCCATTTCTTTATTTTTCCTTCTAGAAGTTATGAATGAATTGCTAGCAGTTTTTAATGAAGGTTCAGCTATTTATTCCAGTTGGGGTGGCCCCTGCACAGTCTGATACTGATAGCCTTGATTTAATGTCAGGCTATGCAAGGACACAATATACTTTGTAGTTCAAACACATTTTACTATAAAAATTGAAGTTATACCTGTGTAAGGGTACTTTCACACTAGCGTTATTCTATTCCGGCATTGAGTTCCGTCCTAGGGGCTCAATACCGAAAAAGAACTAATCAGTTTAATCCTAATGCATTCTGAATGGAGAGAAATCTGTTCAGGATACAAAAGGATGTCTTCAGTTCAGTCACTGCACTTTTTTTGTACGGAGAAAATACCGTATGCTGCGGTATTATCTTTGTCCAAAATTCCGGAACACTTGCCGGAATGCCGAATCTGGCATTAATTTACATGGAAATGTATTAGTGCCGGATTTGGCATTAAAAATACCACATTAACGGATCCGTTCTTCTGGTCTGCACATGAAAAAAATGTAAAAAAATAAATAATGGATCTGTTTTTCCGGATGGCAACCGGAGAGACGAATCTGCTATTGCAATGCTATTGCAATGCATTTGTGCTTGGCCAAGTTGCTGGGGTTGTAGTCGCTGCCATGCCGTGGATTTTACTGTCATTAGGAAACTGATGGTGTGTGCTCACCCTTGCTGTAAGCTGGCATCATTTCTCCAAAAAAGCTATCCCTGCCTTGTACTCTCACATGCTGGAGAATGTGGCCTACTCCTTGCGATTGTTGCTATGTGGAAAGATTCACGCCATGGTCGACATCTGGAGCAGCTGTTTCAGGCAGGGACAATACATGTCTTTCACAGCTCACTGGGACAATGTTTTTCGCGGGGACGCAGCACTGCATCAACAAGGACAGGTCCTTTCAACACCTCCACATCGTTGTTGGTCTGATTCTCACACCAGGGGCTTTTCTGCTTCCTCCACATCCTTTTCCATGGACATTCTTCCATCCCCAACAGAAGCAGGGCAGAGCGTCGCTCCTCCTCTCTCCTATCATATGTGTAAGGTGAAGCATTGCCATACCATGTTAAAGCTGTCCAGCTTGGACGAAAGCAGCCACACAGTTGATCAGTTGCTAAAGTGCCTCAAGCAGCAAAGATCCATCTTGCTGTCTCCCTACCAACTCCAACCGGGGAAGGTGGTCAGCGACTATGGCAGGAACACAAAGAGGTCTGCAGATTTGTCACTACTCTTACATTGATGCAACAAGAGATGGTGGAAAAAGAACAGCTTACGCTTCTTGCTGGCATCCCTGTAGCTTTTGGGGACCCACGCAGACACACAAGTCCCATGGAGGAGGAAGTGGAGGATGAGGAGCTACCACTAGAGGAGGAGGAGTTGCTTGTACAGGAGGACGAGGCTGATGATGATGACAACACTGGCCATGATAACAAGCAATGTCAGTGGGAAGCGGAGATGGAAAATACTGGGTCCTTGGGCACACTGGTATCCTTTCCATCAAGTAATCTGATGATTACTGAATAGCCATGCTTTTAGATCCTCGCTGTCAAAGCTAAATGGGGGAATATTTTCCTGTTGCTGAAGGGGGCCAAATTGCTTTCTTACCAGGATACACTTAACACTGCTTACCACAGCTTTTGGCGAGCAGACACCTGCCACCCAATGTCTGACCAGAAAGTCCAGCCCCTCTTCTCCCTCCACTGAGTCACTCACTTCCCACCATCTCCACCACTTCAAAAAGCAGGATTCACAACAGCAGCAGCTGGTTCAGTATCATCAACATGATGGAGCAGTTTTTCCATGTGCCGCACCAGGCTCACACAAATCAGCAAACAGAGATGTACCACTTGAACAGCCAGAATCAGTCCTAGTTGGACTCTGGCCATTCTCCAGTGTATACTGTGTCCCCTGAACCCATGGACAATTAGGCAGACAGATTGGAACAGTGGCTGGAACTGATTCAGTTTGGTTTCTCTTGTGCCATCTTAGATAGTGTTTGGCCAGGTCATGGTAGTTGGCGTTGTCACACCCAAATGGGCAAAACAGTCTTCCACCAGTGTATAAAACATCACTTTTGTCAAAATTAACAAGGCATGGATCCACAAAGTTTTTCACACACTTCCAGCTGAGGCCGATGAATAGATCTGTCATTGCCGACAGTTCCCCATCATGCCACTACCACTGTCTGCCTGCCTACCATCATGTTCCATACCGTATGGCTGCTGCTGCCACTGTCGCAGCTTTTAAATAAATACATAAGAAATGCAAATATTAGTTATTGTTGAGTCTGTAACAACTAACTCTATAAGAATATCACATGATCAACCCTGTCATGTGAACGCCATAAAAAACAAACAAATAAAAATGGTGGTTACCTTGCCTCACAAAAAGTCTAATAGCAAGCGATCAAAAAGTACAATGTACTCCAAAATGAACATGTCAACTCATCCTGCAAAAAAAGAGCCCCAACACAAAATCATCAGCAGTAAAATACGGCTTTCAGAAAATAACGACATAAAAACAGGATTTTTTTTTTAAAAAAAATGCTTTTATTGTGTAAAACTGAAAAAATATGAAAAATAGTCACATTGGATATCTCTGCGTCTGTAACAACTGGCTCTGTAAAAATATCACATGATCAACCGATCAGGTGAATTCCATAAAAAAAAATGATAAATAAAAATGCCGCCATTTTCTTTATCAGCTTGCAAAGTAATAATATTATATAATTGCTCGATATTATATATATAATATTATATATATAATATCGAGCAATCAAAATATTGCATCTACTCCAAAATGATACCAATGAAAATTTCACCTCATCCTGCAAAAAATGAGCCCCCACACAAGACCATCGCCCGAAAATGTAAAAAAATATGGCTTTCAGAAAATGGTAATGCAAAAAAACAAACTTTTTTTTTAATAAAATGATAAACAATAAAAAACTATATAGAATTGGTATCTCTGTGATCATACTAACCAGCAGAATAAAGGTAATATCATTTTTCTTGGGCAGTGTATGCCGTAATAACAAAACCCAAAAAGCAATGGCAGAGTTGCTGCTTTTGCTTTATCCTGCTTCTCAAAAAGCAAAATAAAAAGTTGTATGTACTGTACCTCAATATAGAACCAATGATGATGCCAACTTATCCTGCAAAAAATAAGCCCTCACACTACCATCAAGAGAAGATTAAAAAACATATGGTTGTCAGAAAATAGCTATACTGATACCCCAGAGGCTGTTCAATAACAACACGGTACCCGTAAGCCAAGCCATCGAAATCAGTGATGTAAAACCCTGCAGTGTACCCAAACACCAGTTTATGTCCACATTTATGACATTTCTGTACCCAGTAGAACGCACCTAACAATTTAAACAATGTGGGATGTGTCAGATTGCACCAGCTGGGCATAGTATACTGGGCACTGAAATACCATATCCATGGAAAAACATTTTTGCTTTCATTTTGTTTTCATTGAATTTCTTTTTGATATCTTGAGGGGTTCAGTTTCCAAAATGGGGTCACTTATAAGGGGTTTCCACTGTCAGGGTACCTTAGGGTAACATGGCACCCAAAAACCATATGGTGCTCTTTCCCTTCTGAGCCCTGTGGGGTGTCCATACAGCAGTTTATGACCACATATGGGGTTTTGTAAACTGCAGAATCAGGGTAATAAATATTGAGGTTTGTTTTGCTGTCAACCCTTGCTGCATTACAGGAAAAATTGATTAGAATGGAAATGCTGCAAAAAAAAGTGAAATTTTGAAATTTCACCTCCATTTTCCTATAATTCTTGTGGAATATCTAAAGCATTATCAAAGTTTGTAAAAAACTGTTTTGAATATTTTAAGGGGTTATGTGTACTCCACAAATGACGCCATTAAAAACAACAACTTTACCCACACAAAAACAAGCCCTCATATGGCTACATAGATGGAAAAATTAAAAAAAAAAAATCACTTGGCAGGTAAGTCCTAAAACAGGTTGGTCATTAAAATATTTAAAAATTGCTTTTAAAATTCTAAGCCTTCTAACATCCTAACAAAAATAAAATGGCATTTACAAAATGATGCCAACATAAAGTAGACATGTAGGGAATGTTAAGTAACAACTATTTTATGAGTATCACTTTCTTTCTTAAAAGCGCAGAAATTCTAATTTAGAAAATAGTGAATTTTTTTCCACATTTGCTGTACACTTATCGACTAAAATTCACCACTAACTTGAAGCATATGTCATGAGAAAACATTCTCAGAATGGCTTACATAAGTAAAACCATTCCAAAGTTATTACTACGTCAAACGACACGTCAGATTTGCAAAAGATGAAAAATGACAGTGTCCTGAAGGGGTTAAACATGGCGTTTGTTAACACTATCAACCATGTATTTACCCATATATAAGTCAGTGTCATGCTTAGATTATTTGCTATTTCTGTCATTGCATTAAAGAATTTAAAGATGGGGGTTGAGAAGGAGATAAAAAGGGCAAAAATTTGTACAAAAAATTTAAAAAGAGATAGGTGAATGGGTCTGCATCTGTGATATGGTGAGCACACGGCCAGTGCCTGTATATTGCAAAACCGTTGTTTGTGGGCTGCAATATGGGCACGGACCTGCGACAGTCGTGTGCATGAGACCTTAGGAGACCATATACTAATTTTCAGGCCAATTGGAACATATTTGATTTGTGTAGAATAGATTCAGCCACAACTAGAATTTGTTAAAAAATTCAACAAATCGGACACTAAATTAATTTTGGTTTGGGACCATGAGTATATTTTTTATTAATGATTTTAATAGCTGCCCTTACACTTTTTATTAAATTAAGATAACTCTTTTATTGATGAAAAATAAGAAGGTTCCTTAGACTTCATGTCCTGGTCAGTCAGGTGCCAAATTAGTTGCAGTACCGAGGTTCCACCATCTTGATGAATTCCACTACAGTACATTCAACTTAATTAAACCATTGCTATGACCACATCTCTGCTTGTGGAAATGAATATTACGCTTTTCAAGAAAGACAACCAGATTCCACTTAAACCTTTAGACATCCAGACTCCCTTAAAGGGGTTATCCAGGAAAAGATATGTATGACTTATCCTTGGGATAGGTCATCAATATCAGATCTGCAGGGGTTCGACACCCCGGACCTCCACCAATCAGCTGTTAGAAGAGGCCTTCGGCGGCGCAGCCTCATCCTTGGCCAGCAAAATCACTGTACATCAGTCACATGGCCAAGCTGCAGCTCAGCCCTATTCAAGTCAATGGGGCTGAGCTGCAATACCAAGCATTGCCACTATATGATGTATGGTGCTGTCCTTAGAAAGCTGCCAGGAGTCTGCATCGCATCACTAGAGCTCTGTTGAGTGCAGCAGCTCCCTGAAACAGTTGATCAGCGAGGATGCTGGGACTTGGACCCCCGCTTATGTAATAATTAATGTTGAGTGACTAGAAGTCAAACAAATTGACTTTGACACGAATTTTCAGGAAAAATTCGGTTGGCTGCACCCGCAAATTTCCTCGCGCTTTGTAGTAATGAATCAATTTTCCCTAAAATGGTTATATAAAAAAATAAAATAATAATCACCTCATCCATTTGCGCACAAAGAGGCCGTGTGGCCTTCTTCATTGGAGAAACTGCGCAAAATCTTGCGCGAGGTGATGTATGACATCATCACGTCACTGTGTGAGATTTCGCACGGCCTCTAAGCAAGCAAATGAATAAGGTCTTTTTTATTTTTTTATTTTTTATTTTTACACTGACTAACCCCTGAAAGGCCTACATCGTAGCCCCAGATGCTGCAATCAGTGATGAATGCGGCATCTGAGGGGTTCAATGATGGAGGTGGCGCAATCTTCGTTCCCCGTCATTGTGCCCACTACTGACAAAGAAATGCGCTTCGTGATGAAGTAATTTGTCACCAGGCGAATTTCTTTTTGAAATTCAGCAAAGCAGCCGAATCAAAGTTTTCATAACCTCGCTCATCTCTGACATCAATAAAGTAATGCAATCTTCTATCGACATCTCATGTCTTTCCATTTAGACGCATTATAAAATGGATCCATTATAAACAGAAAATAAAGAAAGCTCACCATATATAACATCATGTTCTATAAAATCTTCCAGCGCGCTATTTTTGCGGCTCACAAACTGCTGCCCCACTATATGCAGTTTGTGACCATATTTTATGAAATGTAATGTGGGATTCATTTAGACACAAATAATAACACCAGGAAATACAAAATAGCGCATCGATTTATTAGGTAGTAACGCCGATCTGAGGAAATAAAAGGCTTTAGCATTAAAGGGGTTATGCCACGAGAATGATTGCTATGCAGTGAATAGGGCATTTCAAATGAGGTATTACTACAATATACATGAAACAAAAATATTGTTGTTTTTTTACGTACAGTACATTACATTTTTCTCTCTGGTAGCGCTCTCTGCTACTTAACCCTCTGGTCTACCTTCTCCTGCATTCAGAGGTGGACTGACAGAGGTGCTCCTCTGAGAACTGACGTAATGATCTCATAGAGAGGCACATGAAGCGCCCGAAACATCCCTACTTGAAATAAATATATAGCTATATCCGTATCTAAGCAGTAGAGAAGAAAATTGGGCATTGCATTCTACAGACTCAGGGGTGTAGCTATAGGGGGTGCAGAGGTAGCAGTTTCTACCAGGCCCAGGAGCCCGAGAGGGCCCAAAGACTCCTTGTGCCATATAAGACGACACCGGTATTATAGAAATGCAGGTTAAGTTACACCTCTGGCTGGAGGGAAGGGATTAGGTCAAGAATTTGGCATGGCGTGGGGGTGCTGTTTCAATTTTTGCCTCAGGCAGCATGAAGGCTATGTGCTTCCCTGTCCCTGGCCACAAAGCACTGAGGGAAGAGGGGCCCAAGCTGAACTCTTGCACCAGGACCCATGAGCCTTTAGCTATGCCCCTGTACAGACGTATTTATCAGAGGAATTGCTGGAGCTGTGTGTGAGGGATTATTTTCTATGCAAGGAGGGACAGGGTTGACAAGAACTGACTGCAGTGAACTAACTGACTGCAGAGAAATGAATCAACACAAGCCACATGTCAACAACATTTAGTAGAAGAGCTGTAGTGCCATTTTGATAAGGCTCTGTTCACACTGTTATTGGATTTCCCAATGTATGCCTCTGACTGTAGGCTCCTATGCATGCAACTGTGTAGGCATACAGTGCCATACAGAATGTCACCCATAGGATCTCAAGTAAAAATATATACCACATAAAATACATGTTTTTACTGTATGCTAATGCATGGAATAGGGTAGTCTTCTACACCATTTCACAGAGCAAAACTAGGTGTACCAACAAATACTGATCCTGCATATATGAAAAGGGCATTCTTATACAGGGCGCATCGACAGAAAAGGGTCCAACAGGTCTGGACCCCCCTAGAAGAAGTCATTTTTTTTATTCAGTTAGGGCCGCGCGGCCAATTAGGTGAGGCAATCGCTTCGGGCAGCCCTGGATCTAAGTGGGGGAGATGGCTGCTGGGCAGTAGAGTGGAGATGATCACTTCCATTGTTGAAGCGCTCATCTTTATATTCATCTGTATCGTTGTACTTAGGACAGCGATGCAGACGGATGCTGCAGCGGGGTAGGGAGAGGTGTCTCCCTTCCCCGTTCCTTTGATAGGCCTGCATTGCATAACTGACAGCAGCATGGAGTGCTTTATTTTTAGTTGGCACAATACATGAGAGAAGAACTATGGGGGCATCTAGAGGCAGTAAGAAGAGGCATTATTTTACTGCCACATTATAGGGGGCACTATTTGGGAGAGGACCACTATGGGGGTATCTGGTGGCACTAAAGGGGCATTATAGGAAGGACTTAGGGGGAGAGGAGCACAATGGGGATATCTGGTGGCACTAAAGGTGCATTTTTTACTAGCACATTATGGGGGGCACTATGGGGGCATCTGTTGGAACTAATGGGGCATTTTTTACTGGCATATTTTGGGTGGGCACTATGGGGGAGTTATACTTCTAAATAATGACCCTTTTGGCCCAGAAAACTGTTCCGAAATCATAGATCCAATAGCCTAGGCTATAAAGTTCTGTGTTTTGGCCTATTTATGCATCTTTAAAAAAATAACCTTTATTTTATTCTAAATTTAAATGTCAAAAAGAAACCAAACCCTGTTGTTATTTACAAAAAAGCCTTATGTGAATTATAAGCCATCAGAAAGCATTAGTATTATCTCTTGTTTTTTATTAAATCTCCTATTTTTTCTGTTTTATATGTGTTACATACAGCCCAGTTTGAACTTTGTACTACAGTATATTAGACCAACAGGATGTGTTATTTTCACACTGTCCTTGCTCTTTATCATTCATCACTTTATACACTGCTTCTCACTACCTGGTTTCAGGGAGAACGTATTGACCTAAATTATCCTTGTTTGTATCAGTTTTAGTATCAGTTTTAAAATGTTACTTGCAGTGAACAGTATTCCTATTTCACAGTTTAAGTCGCTACATAAACTCCCCTATGTTACCAGAAGTTAAACATGCGCTATATCGCATAACCCTATCTTCTATATTTTCTATCTCTTTCAAATGCAAAGTAAGGAAAACGTCTGCAGTACGCTTCCCCAGTTTTTAACTAATGCTCTTGCATTAAAAGAACTGACTAGTGCTCCCCCGACATGTTTCAGGGGTTTGGAGAAACTAATTCCAGTTAGAAGGAGCATTTTTTACTGGCACATTATGGGGAGCACTATACGGGCATCTGGTGGCACTAAAGAGGCATTTTTAATTGCACATTATGGGGGGGCACTATGGGGGCATAGTTTGAGTATAGTAGCTTTATGTTGGGGCCCTGAATATTAAGTACAGTGTGTCTATGTAGGATGAGGGTGAGACTCTTACCTTCATCCTTAAAAATATAATTTCAGCTGTATGGTATTGGGAGTGGCCTATTATATGTAGGAGGGGTTAAAACAATGGGCAGGACCTAAAAGTTTGCTATGCGCTCAACATTTTGTTTCTACTCGGACCCCCCTAGACAAAATTTTGGGTGCTCCCCTGTTCTTATTTGTAAATGTTTTCCCAGACCTCTCCTTTGTAATGTAACTAACCCTTTCCTGACCTGTGACGAAAATGTATATTATGGTTAGGAGTTAGTTCCCACAATGTGACATACATTTTCATCATGGTGATCTCGTGGGTGCGGTGAGTGAATCCCAAAGATCAGCGGAGGAGAGGGAGTTTGTATTACACAACCCTGCTCCTGCTGCAACCGCTGGGATCAGCATCTATGTAGCTTAACAGAGGAAGGGCTGTGATGGTTGCTATGGCAGCTTGGGGACCTAACAAGGATTAAACAGTGCAATACTAAAGTATGATAGTGTATTATAAAAATCATCAATTCATACAGTGTTCAAATTCCTTAGTATGGCTGAAACAAAGCTAAATACACGTTTAAAATAAGAAAAAACAAGCCTTTAACAACCTGAACTTTAAAATTATACCATATAATATTACTTAACCCACACAGTGAATGCCATAAAAAAACTAAACAAGAACTTTGCCAGAATTCCGTTTTTTTTTTTTTTTACTTTGCCACCCAAACAAAAGGGTAATGATGAAAATGTCAGCTTATCCCACAAAAATACAAGGTCTCACTCAGCTCTGTTAATGGAAAAATAAAAAAAGTTATTCTTGTTCAGAATATGGGGGGAAAAAACAATTATTAAAAAAACATTTTTTTTGTTGTGCAAAAGTACTAAAACAAGAAAATATAAATTTGGTATTGCATTAATCGAGTTCACCCGCAGAATAAAGCTAATATTTAAATTATTCCACATAGTGAATGCTGTAAAAAAAAAAAATGACAACTCAGAAAATAGCAGAATTTTATGCTGTGGTAATTATATATGTACGTTTAGTGCAATTACCAGAACCTTGGTGTATACGTCTGAAGCTTTCATGAAGGTTGTCCCTGTAACCTCTTCCATATCTGGTTGGAGTTATGTTCTATAACATTTAAGAATCGCTGTCTGAAAGGGGTATGTATAATTGTGCATCAATGAAGTGCTCTCCTAAGTGGGCTGATTTAGCGAGGAAGGGATTGTCCTGCCAACTCTCCAACCCTAGTGCTGGAATGTATAAAATGATTCGTCTATTCACACTATGATAAAAAAAACTTGGGGAACCAATCCAATTGAAGTTGTGATAAAATATTATTATCCTTTCCAATGTTCACTATACATGTAGGGCAACTGTTGGGATGTTAAAGGCTATGAACACCTTTGGGGATATTTTTTTATTATTATTGCATTCTACTCATTTTGGGCTAAAAATGATGTTTACATCATTACCTTCAAAATAGTTATTACTTTACATTCTCCACATATTTATTTCATGTTTAGATAATTTAAAAAATGACATTTTATTCTTTTTGGGATGTTAGAAGGCTTAGAAGTTTAGAAGCAAATCTTAACATATTTAAGGGAATTTCCAAAACCCAGTTTTTTCAAGACCAGTTCAGTTATGAAGTCACTTTGTGGTGCTTACATATTAGAAACCACCCATAAATCACCCCATTTTAGAAACTATACCTCTTAACCTGTTAAAAACTGATTTAAAAACTTTATTAATCCTTTTGGTGCCCAGCGAGAATTAAAGGAAAATGGGAATGAAATTTCTAAATTTCACTTTTTTTTTGTAGAATTAAAATTTTAATCTATTTTTTCTGCAACACATCAAGGGTTAACAGCCAAACACAACTCAAAATCTATTACGCTGAATCAGGAATTTACAGAAACACCCCATGTGTGCTCAAAAACTGATGTATGGCCGTACAGGCTGGTTTCAGAGTGGAAGGAGCACAATATGGCTTTAGCAGAGTGGATTTAGCTGGAATGGTAATTGGGAGCTATGTCACATATGAAGACACCCTGAGGTGGCCCTACAGTGGAAACCCCCAAAAAGTGACCCCATCCTGGAAACTTCACCCCTCAATGAATATTTTAAGATGTGTAGTGAGAACATTGTCCTCAAAGATGATTCATGGAATTGGCTGTGAAAATGAAAAATTTTAATTTTTTTCCAGAAAAATGAAATTTAGGCCCACATTTTTCACTTTCACAAGGGGGAACTGGAGAAAATACACCCCCTAATTTATTGCTCATTTTCTCCTGATTACAGCAATACCCCATATGTGCTTGTATACTGCTATACTAAGTGTCTGCAGGCGCTACGGACATTGATAGGAAAGACTTGATTGTGGTAAAAAAAAAACGATTTACAAGTGTAGGGAAAAATTACTTAAGGTGTAGGGAAAGGATAGGGAGGAATCATTCCATCAGCATTTGTGTTGAACAGGGTTCAGTCGGGGAGGTGACAGCCTGGGTAATAGGAAGAATCCGATTACACCTTGCTGCACTGACTGGGGATCCAAATTGCCATCATACCGCTCTGTAATTCCAGCAAACCTTCTTATTAGGGTGTAAGTGCTGTTTGATACAGGCATTAATAGGGTTTATTACAAGGAAATATTTCTATGTCTTATTTGCCCCTGTACGGGGCAGTTGTATTTTCTAAAGCATTTTTTGACTTGTATTAGTGGGAAAAAAAGGCATATTAGCCGTTGTGTGGTGAAGGGCGAAAATTACATCCGTTTTTGTCGCGTATTAGGGTCAAAAGTAAAATATATTTGCCGCTGACCTGTGCAGTTATTTAGGGCTCGTTCACACGAACGTTTTTTGCGTTCCATATACGGGCCATTTTTTGCTTTCAGTATACCATCCGTATACAGAACCATTCATTTCAACGGGTCCGCAAAAAAAAAACGGAATGTACTCCATATTCATTCCATTTACGTATTTCCATTTTTCCGTTACGCTACATTTTGAGTCATGTCCTATTATTGCCCACAAATCATGTTCCGTGACTCCATTCAAGTCAATGGGGCTGTAAAAAAAACGAATGCATATGGAATGCATCCGTATGTCTTCTGTATCCGTTCCCTTTTTTTGGAAGCATCTATTGAAAATTTTATGCCCAGCCCAATTTTTCAATGTACTTAGGGTACTTTCACACTTGCATTGTTGTATTCCTGAGGGGATAAAAAAGAGAGGGTTAGTTCTAGACCTCCCAACAAAATAGGTAGGGGTCTAGGAAAAAACCAAGCCGGGCGCCAAAGAACGGATAAAAAGGAAACAGGAGACGTATTTAGGAAGGCCGGCTGCCAAGGGTATATACCCTTCAGAATTTCTGAGCAGGGTATTTGTAGATAAGGATAAAAAGTGAAAGGAAAAAGTTACCCTTCTGTTGGTGCCAAAAGCCCCAAAGAACCGTAAAGATGAGAGGTGTATTAACAATCTAGTTGGTGTATATACTTCCCTTTTTAGCAAAGAGGTATGTATTATATTGGTGTCCGCTGTTGGATCCAACGTGTTGTACCAAAAAGAGATAGTTCCACCAAAAATGTCAACACTGTGGCATTATATAGATATACATAAAATAGCATTTCATCTAAAATGGGAAGTAAATGAGACCATAAAAGTATAAAAGCAATTCAAAGAAACTCACTTCACCCAGGAGGAGCCGGGTGGGATAAAGCTCAAGACACCCCCCGGACTTCCTCCTGCACCTGGGTTGCCTCTGATGGATCTTAGGATTGACGGCAGTCACAAGTCCGGGACTTCTTGTCACAAATCCTTTTTATTGAACACAGGGTACGGGTACAAGGAGTGGCTCAACGCGTTTCGGGGCAATGTATGTCCCCTTCCTCAGGAGCATAATTTGTAATATCCACATTCCACATTTTGAAAAAAAAGGAAAAGGCGCCAGAAAACACATGGAGATCGTCATTTCCGGTATGCGTTCCACTGTGGAACGCAACGTAATTGACGTCTTAAATCGGGACATGGCTGAATATTCATTATACAGAAAATTCAAATCAGTTTCTGGCACTAAAATTATAAATATATTAAATATATTAAAAACTTAGACATTAAACATTAATAATAAAAGACAGCATATGGTAAAAATGCAATTGAGTACTGTCACAGTTTCTGTTTCCTTCTTCCGGTTGCGCTCCAAGGTGGAACGCACCGGAAGTGACAAGGCCGGTTGTTTCTATGAGCACTATGGGTACACGCATTGAATGGGCCTTCCTTTTGGTTGTGTTCCAGAGTGGAGCGCACCGGAAGTGTCATAGTGGGTTGTCCCTATGTGGCGTATTATAAGAAGATCATGCATGGGTTCGAATATCGTATAAAGGTTCAAAAGTGGGTTCAGATACATTGGAACCTTAAAGGGTGAAATTCTGATTTCATGAACTCACTATGCCAATCAGCGAATACCTTAGGGTGTCTACTTTCCGAAATGGGGTTTGAAAAAAGGTGAAAAAGGGTATGAAAAAGGGTGAAAAAGGGTATGTGCCCTTCTGAAGGTAATTAAAGATTGTCTAGGTATAATTTCCCTAAGAATGGGATCTTTTTGTAGAATGTTCCAATGTGTATTAAGGATTTTTCTAATGATACCATGATTGGTGTTGTAACAGGTGATAAGATTAGATTGATATTTTATATCTTCTGTTGGCTTGGGTGCAGGGGGCTGGAGTGCTGTTTTTTTTGTCAAGGGACAATACCCTCTTTGCTGCTGTATTGACTAGACCTTTCGGGTATTCCTTCTCCTTAAATCTATTTTTCAAAACCCCCAGTTGTTCTTTCATTTCCTTATTGATAGAGCAATTTTTTCTAATTCTTTTCATTTGCCTGTAGGGGATGTTACTTTTCCATTTGGAGTAATGGCAGCTAGAAAAATCTAAATAGCTATTGGCGTCAACCTTTTTGAAATGAGTTCTTGTTGTGATTTTGTTGTTAATTATCTTGATATGGATGTCTAGAAAAATGGCTTCTAGGGCGCTATATTCTGAACTAAATTGGAGACCCCAATCATTGTTGTTAAGCATCTGAATAAAAGACAGAAGATCCTCCTGGGTCCCATTCCAAATGAGGATGATATCATCTATATATCGATGATAGAGTGTGATGTTTTTGTGTGGTGAGGCCCAGATGTTCCTCAAAAAGTCCAACAAAAAGATTTGCATAGAGAGGGCAAACTTCGTCCCTATTGCTGTTCCTTTATTTTGTAGATAGAATTTATCATTGAAGGTGAAGTAATTGTGTTGTAGTATAAATTCTATGGATTTCAAGAGGAACTCTTTTTTGTAAATCGGGCATATCTTGGTCGCGGAAATGGCGTGTGGCCATTAGGCCTAATTCATGCGAGATGTTGCTATAGAGAGAGGCCACATCTAATGTGACCCAGAAAAAATGGCTGTTCCAATCTATGGTCTCGAGTAGAGATGAGCGAACACCTGAATGTTCGGGTTCGAGAGGTTCGGCCGAACTTCCGGAAAATGTCCGGGTTCGTGATCCGAACTCAACCCGAACTTCATCCCGAACCCGAACCCCATAGAAGTCAATGGGGACCCGAACTTTTGGGCACTAAAAAGCCTGTAAAAGACTCCTGGAAAGGGATAGAGGGCTGCAAAAGGCAGCAAAATGTAGGTAAATCCCCTGCAAACAAATGTAGATAGGAAAATGAATTAAAATAAAATAAAATAAATAAAAATTAACCTGTAAAAGACACCCAGAGGGATAATATACCGCAATAAACGCATTGCGATTACAACTTTGAGCTAACGATCACCATGGGAACGCCTCCTCCAGTAGAATGTACTGTCGGATCTGAGAATTAAGTTGAAATCGCAATGCGATTCTTAATAATTTGCTTAATCGCAGTGCGATTTCAACTTAGCATTGCTAAATAATTCCATCCATATCGTTAACTTACTGAGTCAGTAAGTTAACGAATATGGATGGAATTATTAGAATTAGCAATGCTAAGTTGAAGCGACAATGCGATTAAGCAGATATATAATAATCGCATAATCGCGTTCGAATAGAACTTAAAGCTGTCACTTAGTCAGTTTTAGTATTGGTGTGCTGTAATAGAAGTTACATTCGATGCGCGAATATAACTTAGAGCAATACAGTCAACTTTACACTGTTAGTTTTATTATCGCGATAATACAACTATTCAAGAATCGTGTACGTGCGTCTGTACGTGTGTGCGTTACCTCGGATCGGATCGAGAGACGAGAGTGGAGATTGGTGACTGTCCCAGCGATTATGGCGAAAAGTAATTTCTCTAAAGAAGAGCTGGATTTCTTAATAACTGTAAGTAATTGAACTTAGTTAGTGTGTAATTCAGTAATGTGATTTAAACTTATTTATTAATGATTTTTATTAGCCAAGAAGCCTGCAGGCCTTCACTGATCTCATAACTGCCTTACACTGTCACATGTCCTACTGCTTGGTGACATAAACTCATCACAGGCTTTAGCAGACTGCACAACTACATGAGTGATTAGTGAAAGACACTGTTAAAGGGGTGGCAATGTTCAAGTCACTTTTAAAGGGATGACGATGTTCAAGTCACTTTTAAAGGGATGGCGATGTTCAAGTCACTTTTAAAGGGCGGCAATATTCAAGTCACTTTTAAAGGGATCGCAATGTTCAAGTCACTTTTAAAGGGATGGCGATGTTCAAGTGACTTTTAAAGGGCGGCAATATTCAAGTCACTTTTAAAGGGATTGCAATGTTCAAGTCACTTTTAAAGGGATGGCGATGTTCAAGTCAGTTTTAAAGGGATGGCGATGTTCAAGTCACTTTTAAAGGGGCTGCAGTGTTCAAGTCACTTTTAAAGGGGCGGCAATGTTCAAGTCACTTTTAAAGGGATGGAGAATTGGCGATGTTCAAGTCAGTTTTAAAGGGATGGCGATGTTCAAGTCACTTTTAAAGGGGCTGCAGTGTTCAAGTCACTTTTAAAGGGGCGGCAATGTTCAAGTCACTTTTAAAGGGATGGCGATGTTCTACTCTTTGACTGTTTTGATATTAAATGTTATTTTTGATGGTTCTTATGACTATGATAACTAATAATTGTATTTTAGAACTGTGGGATTACATGATTTAATTGTTATCTTGCAGGAAATGTTGGAGAAGGGGTACGACCGCAGAAGGTCAAGGGGCGAAAAGCAGGCCATAGTGCGGAGAATTGCTTTCCATCTGTGGCAGAAGCATGGGTGCACTCATCGGAAGGATGCGATTCTAAAAAGTGGTCAGATCTGAAGCGCCACAGGATGGATCTGATCACTAAGATCCGAGATAAATCTTTTCCAGGTACAATACTTATTTGCATAACTGAGCAGATAGATAACAATATGTTGGTGAGAGAAATAAGTATTTTTAACCCTTTACAATAAATCACTTAGTACAGTGGTGTTGAACTGATGGGAAAGGGTGCTAAAGGTGGCAATATGAGACCTCTTTCTGGGCCACATATGTTTTTGACTTTACACAGTTGACTTTGGCCCCTGAAGCTTGTCCAAACTCCTCGCACGTCTGGACGAGTGTAGACAACAAGCATCGATCAGGACAATTAGGCCACATACCCAAATGAAGTCATAGACTTGAATCACTCTTGTTCCCTGGGGAGTGGCCCAACACCCAATAGCAGCAGTGAGTTGAAGCTGAACTTAATCAACGATGCTCAAAGGCAGAGTGCAGGGGGTACCCACAGGGTCCTGGTCCGGCAGGTCAAGGCAGACACTGATGATACTACACTTGATCTAAGCCAAAAGGAGAAGAAAGATAGGTGTAGTTAATTATTATGCCATCCAGACCCTACCATAGATTAATTTGTGTACCTTTCTCTGTAATTTGGCTTTACTTGTTTATCTTGGCATTTTTAAAAAATTTGGTCATCGTCATTACAGATGCTCCGCTTCCCAAAGTGAGAGCCAAGCTCTCTAAAAAGAAGAAGGCGGTGGAGGTGGAGGAGGAGACAGACCACTCGGACGAGGAGGAGCAGGAAGAGGCAGGGCCATCAGGCTATCGGGCCCATAGCCCACCTGCTGCAGTGGAGGAGGGTGATGACTCTGAGGAGGCAGAAGAGGAGATGGTCACTACCCCCCGACAAGAAGGTAAATGGATGATGTGGATATTTTTATTTATTCAGTGTCCCAGAAAGCTAATGTTACGGGTGGGAGTACTGATTTCCATAACGTATCTAACTGCCACATCCATTTTTGGAAGTACGATATAACAAGCATGCAATATATAAATTTTTCTAAGAATATATTTTAACAAACTATATTATTTTTTAAATGAAGAAAATATAATAAAACAGGCAACAAATAAAGTACAACACATAACAGTAATATAAAAATAAACACTAAAAAGTAATTGATCAACATCAAAACCATTAACGTAACTACTAAGTCAATAACCCAAAACTAAAAGGAACTATTATTAATCCTACCTAAACCAATATATAACAGATTTCAAGAAAAAAATATCATCTCAGCTTTATATAACAATTAATGATTGTATTTTAATGTACATTTCCAAATTTTATTTCATTTATTTTACAGCTGACAACATCATGTTAAAAAAATAAAAACAATGCGAAGGAAGCACCAGCTGCGAATGCAGCAGTTCAGGGAGCAGCAAACCAGGAAGATGAGGCAGCTCAAGATGCAGTTCTCCCACCAAATGCGAGCCATGGAGGAGGCTCATCTTAAGGACATCGATGATCTGCTGGAGGAGCAGAGAAAAATTAAAAATTACCCTAATTTTTTTGGTTATTTATATATTTATGTTAAAAAATAATTCTATTTTGTTAAAGATTATTTTATAAAACTATAATGTTAAATCAAATTTATTGCGTTTTGTTTGATTGGAAACAAAGGGTACAGATAGTGTTGCCCATATTAATAATTATTTTTCATTACTGTAATCTTTCAAGGGTTTCAAGTTCAACTGGTTTATGTGCTAGATCTGGTAAGGTTTCTGGTAAGGCTGTAAAACACACCCGGAAAGGGCTAGAGGGCTGCAAAAGGCAGCAAAATGTAGGTAAATCCCTGCAAACAAATGTAGATAGGGAAATGATGAGTTTACATAAAATAAATAAAAATTAAACAATATTAATTGGAGTGAGGTCCCATAGCACAGAATCAGCACATTGTTTGAAGAAGTGCCATGCCAGGGAACTCCTTGAAGATGCCTTTGGGGTGCTGGGTCCCTGTTGGCACTGGCCAATAGCAGGCAAACTCTCGGGACGGCGGTTGTTCTGCTTTTGCCCCCTGCTCCCTCTTTGGCTTCGCTGTTGTCTCGGTCTCACCACTGCCTCTTCCTCTGAACTATTTAAGTCAGCGGCACGACCTTCAGTCCATGTGCGGTCTAAGAACTCATCGTCCTCTGCATCGTCTTCCACCCAGTCTTCCTCCCTGACCTCCTCCTGTTCAGTCTGCACACTGCAATAAGACGCGGCAGTGGGCACCTGTGTTTCGTCATCATCAGACACTCGGTCACTCTGCTGTGGTGGTATTCCCATGTCCTCATCATCTGGATACATAAGTGGCTCGGACAGTTTCCCTGATATGCATGGGGGTGATGTGACAGACTGATGGGCTTGGTTTTCCGGTGCCACCTGTGCGCTTTCCGCAGAAGACTGGGCGGAAGACAATGTTGTGAACGTGCTGGAAGCACTGTCGGCCACCCAATCGACTAATGCCTGTCTGTACCTGCTCAGGCCTTACCATCCTCATAACGGCATTGGGCCCCACCAAATATCGCTGTAAATTCTGCCGGCTACTTGAGGGAGTTGGTTCACTACTTTGTGCGCCTGAGGCGTCCTCTGCCAGCAACAGAGACTCCACGGACCCCACCACGACCGCGTCCTCGTCCCTTAATAGAATGTTTTCTCATTGTTGCGATTCAACTCGCACCACAATAAAATATATTATTTTTTAGCCCCAAAATTCACACACTGGAAGATATACCGTAATTCCTTTTTCCGGTATTAATTACAAGAAAACTGCTGCAAATTGGACACCAGAATTTTTTAAATGCTACTTATGTTAAATGAATTCCCACAGTGGGAGAACTATTTCCTTTTACAGGAGTAACAACATGCGGCCTACTATTTCGGTGTCACCAACACCAGATTGATTAAATTGGCCTTTTGGAACCAAAATGACAACACTGGACACTATAATGCCTTTTTCTGGTATTAATTACAAGAAGACTGCTGCAAATTGGACACCAGAATTTTTAAATGCTACTTATGTTAAATGAATTCCCACAGTGGGAGAACTATTTCCTTTTCAAAGGAGTAACAACGTGCGGCCTACTATTTCGGGTGTCACCAACACCAGATTGATTAAATTGGCCTTTTGGAACCAAAATGACAACACTGGACACTATAATGCCTTTTTCTGGTATTAATTACAAGAGGACTGCTGCAAATTGGACACCAGAATTTTTAAATGCTACTTATGTTAAATGAATTCCCACAGTGGGAGAACTATTTCCTTTTACAGGAGTAACAACGTGCGGCCTACTATTTCGGGTGTCACCAACACCAGATTGATTAAATTGGCCTTTTGGAACCAAAATGACAACACTGGACACTATAATGCCTTTTTCTGGTATTAATTACAAGAAGACTGCTGCAAATTGGACACCAGAATTTTTTAAATGCTACTTATGTTAAATGAATTCCCACAGTGGGAGAACTATTTCCTTTTACAGGAGTAACAACGTGCGGCCTACTATTTCGGGTGTCACCAACACCAGATTGATTAAATTGGCCTTTTGGAACCAAAATGACAACACTGGACACTATAATGCCTTTTCTGGTATTAATTACAAGAAGACTGCTGCAAATTGGACACCAGAATTTTTTAAATGCTACTTATGTTAAATGAATTCCCACAGTGGGAGAACTATTTCCTTTTCAAAGGAGTAACAACGTGCGGCCTACTATTTCGGGTGTCACCAACACCAGATTGATTAAATTGGCCTTTTGGAACCAAAATGACAACACTGGACACTATAATGCCTTTTTCTGGTATTAATTACAAGAGGACTGCTGGTATTTCAGAACACCGGAATTTTTAAAATGCTCGTTTTGGTACATAAATTGCCCACACTGGGAGAATTATTGCCTAAACCTTTTACAGTATTATTTACTGAAGGAGTGCTTCTTCTGGTCTAACACCAGAATTATGTTTGTTACAGGGAAAGATTTTTTTAATTTATATTTCTGGCAAAAAAATAATAAATTAATTTCTGGCTGACAGTATTGGACCTGGCTGTAGTGACACTGGCTAGCCTAGCTGGAACAGCACATTCATGGGATTTGCTATCCAAGTGGGTTACTTTCAGTTTCACCACTGATATATTAAATATATTGGCAGTTAGTAGGGGTGACACAAGCACAGCCAAACCCCTGATGTAGTATATCTATGAAAAATCGACTATTACATGAGATTAATGGACGCTGTGGCAGCTTTTGCTGTAGCACCACAAGTCCCAAAATGGCCGCCGCCTATCAGCCCAGTAACATGTGCCAGAAAATGGTCTGCCCAGCCAGAAAAAAAATTGACTTTGACTGAGCAGCTGAATCGCTGTTGTTCTGTGTCACAGGAGTAGATTTTTCAATTCTTTGGAGCTTTTCTTTGGACTCTGTGGCAGCTTGAGCTGGCGCACCACAGGTCCCAAAATGGCCGCCGCCGGTCAGCCTAGTTACATGTGCCGGTAAAAATCGATCTGGCCAGTGTAAAAAAAAATAAACTTTCAGTGAACAGCTCAGCTGAGTTGTTCTGATGCACAGGTTTTGATCATTCACTTCTTATCAGGTTATCTCACCCTCACAGCAGCTGCATCTATCCCTGGTCTAATCACAGCGGGAGTGAGCACATCGCGACGTGCGCACAAGCTTATAAAGAGGCTGAGTCACATGCTGCACTTGGCCAATCACAGCCTTGCCAATAGTAGGCATGGCTGCGAATGCATCTTAGGGCAAGTAGTATGATGCATGTTGATTGGCTGCTTTGCAGCCTTTCAAAATGCGCCACAAAAAATGACGAACTACAAAACCGAACCCGAATTTTTATGAAAATGTTCGGGTTCGGGTCGTGTCACGAACACCCCAAAATTCTGTACGGACCGGAACTATTCTCGAAATGTGCGCTCAACAACAACACTAGTGCTATTCGTATCCCACTCTTAAGTTCTAATCGCATTCGATTTTAACTTATGCTTTTTTGACAGGCATCGCATTCTATTTGATGCCTGGCAAAAAAAAAAAATGCATAAGTTAACATCGAATGCGATTAGAACTTAATAGTGGGATACGAATAGCACTGCGTGCTAGAACAGCACGCACACGATTATTCAAATTTTGTATTATCGCGATACAAAACCAAACAGTAAAGTTAAAATCGAATGCAATTAGAACGTGTAGTGTGATGCGATTTATTTGAGTTCTAAGAAACGCAATGCAATTTCTGCTTCAGCCGGATTCCATGCTAATGGAGCATCTACATCACCATGGGAAAAATGCTAGAATGTACTGTCGGATTTGAGAAGTTGAAATCGCAATGCGACTAAGCAAATATATAAGAATCGCATTGCGATTTCAACGTAATTCAAACATCCTACAGTACATTCTACTGGAGGAGGCGTTCCCATGGTGATCGGTAGCTCAAAGTTGTAATCGCAATGCGATTTCAGCTTTAAGCCTGTACTATTCTGCTATATAGTACTTTCAAAATGCGCCGAGAGAACATGCCGAACTCCGAACTCGAACCCGAACTTTTTTAAAAATGTCCGGGTTCGGGTCCGTGTCACGGACACCCCAAAATTCGGTACGAACCCGAACTATTCTCGAACTGTTCGCTCAACACTAGTCTCGAGAAGAAATCTCATCAGGGGTAAGGTTATGACTGGAGAGGTTGAAGATACCCTTTTTCTGAATCTCTGTGGTGTTCTCATGGACGGCTATGGAGTCGGGATACCTGGTGGAAGGTCTGGTGTGGCCTGTAGTGTTGGAAGGGGTTTGTTTTTTTTCTTTTGTGGTGTGTCTACATCTTCCTCCTCTGCCCCCACGGAATCTTTTATTTGTCTTTGTGTGCTGAAGACTGTTGGATTCCGGCAGACAGTTCCGTAGCCAATCTGTATGCAAACGGATACCATTTGTAGACGGATCCGGATGTGGATCCCTCTCACAAATGCCTTGCAATACCGGTTCCATCTCTCTGGTTGTCATCCGGAAAAACGGATTCGGTATTTATCTATTTTACATTTTTAAAGGTCTGCGCGTGCGCAGACTGGAACACCGGATCCGTCAATGCGGTAATTTTAATGCCGGATCCAGCACTAATATATTTCAATGGCATTCCGGCTAGTGTTCAGGATTTTTGGATGGAGAAAATACCGCAGCATGCTGCTGTATTTTCTCCTGCTAAAAAACGTAAGAGAGACTGAACTGATGCTCCTGAACGGAATGCTCTCCATTCAGAATGTATTTGGACTAAACTGATCAGTTTTTTTTCCGGTATTGAGCCCCTAGGACGAACCTCAATACCAGAAAAGAATAATGCTAGTGTGAAAGTACCCTTACTGTTAAAACATTATCACATGCTTCCGTTTCAGTTTGCCATCTGCAAAAAACGGATCACAAACAGAAACCATACGGAAACGAAACGGAAGTGGTATGGAAACGGAAAAACTACTGAAACCAAAAAGGGAAAAACAAATCCGTTAAAAACAGACCGCAAAACCATATGTCGTATGAACGAGCCCTTAAAGCCCTTTTTTCTCTGTATTAGTGGAAAATATATATATATATATTTGCTGCTCAGCGGTGCAGTTATCTGTTTTAAAGCCCTCTTTTACGTGTATTAGTGGAAAAAGGAAAAATATATTTGCCGTTCTGCCTTGAAGTTATCTGTTTTAACCACCTCAGCCCCCCTAGCTTAAACACCCTTAATGACCAGGCCACTTTTTACAATTCTGCACTACATTACTTTCACGGTTTATTGCTTGGTCATACAACTTACCACCCAAATGAATTTTACCTACTTTTCTTCTCACTAATAGAGCTTTCATTTGGTGGTATTTTATTGCTGCTGACATTTTAACTTTTTTTGATAATTGTAAAAAATTTCAAATAAAACTACATTTCTATATAAATTTTTCTCTAAATTTATTTTTCTACATGTCTTTGATAAAAAAAAATCCAATAAGTGTATATTTATTGGTTTGGGTATAAGTTATAGTGTTTACAAACTATGGTGCAAAAAAGTGAATTTCCGCACTTTGACTTTCTGAGCACCTGTCATGTTTCCTGAGGTACTATAATGCCCAGACAGTAGAAACACCCCACAACTGACCCCATTTCGGAAAGTAGACACCCTAAGGTATGTCACAAGTTAGTGGAAATTGAATTTTAATTTTTTTCTTACAAAGTCTCATATTGCACTAACTTGTGACAAAAAAATAAAATTTTACATGAACTCACCATACCCCTCACGGAATACCTTGGGGTGTCTTCTTTCTAAAATGGGGTCACTTGTGGGGTATTTATACTCCCCTGTCATTTTAGGGGCCCCTAAACCATGAGAAGTAGTTGGGAATCCAAATGCGTAAAAATGCCCTGTGAAATCCTAAAGGTACTCATTGGAATTTGGAATATGCAAAATAAATGTGGAGCCCCAGTTATGGGTCTACAACACAATGAAAGCCAGATATCCCTCAAAGGAAGGAAAACCGAGCAAAGGGGTGTCTCCATTACAGAGATCACCAAATCCACCATATTAAGGGGCCCCTATGTCAAGATCCCGCTTTTTGTACAAGCTTTAACCACTTAAGCCCCCCTAGCTTAAACACCCTTAATGACCAGGCCACTTTTTACAATTCTGCACTACACTACTTTACCCGTTTATTGCTCGGCCATACAACTTACCACCCAAATGAATTTTACCTCCTTTTCTTCTCACTAATAGAGCTTTCATTTGGTGCTATTTCATTCTTGCTGACATTTTTACTTTTTTTGCTATTAATCAAAAATTACCGAAATTTTTGCAAAAAAATGACATTTTTCACTTTCTGTTTGAAAATTTTCAAATAAAACTACATTTCTATATAAATTTTCTCAAAATTTATTGTTCTACATGTCTTTGATAAAAAAAATGCAATAAGTGTATATTTATTGGTTTGGGTAAAAGTTATAGCGTTTACAAACTATGGTGCAAAAAGTGAATTTCCGCACTTTGACTTTCTGAGCACCTGTCCTGTTTCCTGACGTACTACAATGCCCAGACAGTAGAAATACCCCATAAATGACCCCATTTCCGAAAGTAGACACCCTAAGGTATTCACTGAGGGGCATAGTGAGTTCATGGAAGTTTTTATTTTTGTCACAAGTTAGCGGAAATGTTTTTTTTTTTTTTTCAAAAATTTCATTTTCCGCAAACTTGTGACAAAAATAAAAACTTCCATGAACTCACTATGCCCATCAGCGAATACCTTAGGGTGTCTACTTTCCGAAATGGGGTCACTTGTGGGGTATTTTTACTGCCCTGGCATTTTAGGGGCCCCTAAAGCGTGAGAATACAAATGCGTAAAAATGCCCTGTGAAATCCTAAAGGTACTCTTTGGAATTAGGGCCCTTTGCGCATCTTGGCTGCAAAAAGTGGCACACATGTGGTATCGCTGTACTCAGGAGAAGTAGGGCAATGTGTTTTGGGGTGTATTTTTACATATACCCATGCTGGGTGAGAGAAATATCACTGTAAATTGACAACTTTGTATAAATTTTTTTAAAAGTTGTCGTTTACAGCGGTATTTATCACACAAAGTATGGGTATATATAAAAATACACCCCAAAAGTCATTGCCCTACTTCTCCTGAGTACGGAGATACCACATGAGTGACACTTTTGCAGCCAAGATGCGCAAAGGGGCCCTAAAACTAATGAGTACCTTTAGGATTTCACTGGGCAATTTTACGCATTTGGATTCCAAACCCCTTCTCACGCTTTAGGGGCCCTAAAATGCCGGGACAATAAAAATACCCCACAAGTGACCCCATTCTGGAAAGTAGACACCCTAAGGTATTCGCTGATGGGCATAGTGAATTCATGGAAGTTTTTATTTTTGTCACAAGTTAGCGAAATGTTTTTTTTTTTTTCTTTTTCTTACAAAGTCTCATATTCCACTAACTTGTGACAAAAAATAAAATTTTACATGGACTCACTATGCCCCTCACAGAACACCTTGGGGTGTCTACTTTCTAAAATGGGGTCACTTGTAGGGTATTTTTACTGCCCTGGCATTTTAGGGGCCCCTAAAGCGTGAGAGCGGTTTGGAATCCAAATGAGTAGAAATGTCCTGTGAAATCCTAAAGGTACTCATTGGATTTAGGGCCCCTTGCGCATCTTGGCTGCAAAAAGTGCCACACATGTGGTATCGCCGTACTCGGCAGAAGTAGGGCAATGTGTTTTGGGGTGTATTTTTACATATACCCATACTGGGTGTGAAAAATATCTCTGTAAATGACAACTTTTTCCATTTTTTATACAAAGTTGTCAATTTACAGAGATATTTCTCTCACCTAGCATGGGTATATGTAAAATACACCCCAAACACTTGCCTACTTCTCCTGAGTGCGGCGATACCATGTGTGCCACTTTGCAGCCAAGACGTGCAAAGGGCCCTAAATCCAATGAGTACCTTTAGGATTTCACAGGGCATTTTACGCATTTGGATTCCAAACTCCTTCTCACGCTTTAGAGGCCTAAAATGCCGGGACAATAAAAATACCCCACAAGTGACCCCATTCTGGAAAGTAGACACCCTAAGGTATTCGCTGATGGGCATAGTGAATTCATGGAAGTTTTATTTTTGTCACAAGATTAGCGGAAATGTTTTTTTTTTTTTTTTTCTTACAAAGTCTCATATTCCACTAACTTGTGACAAAAATAAAATTTTACATGGACTCACTATGCCCCTCACAGAACACCTTGGGGTGTCTACTTTCTAAAATGGGGTCACTTGTGGGGTATTTTTACTGCCCTGGCATTTTAGGGGCCCCTAAAGCGTGAGAAGCGGTTTGGAATCCAAATGAGTAGAAATGTCCTGTGAAATCCTAAAGGTACTCATTGGATTTAGGGCCCCTTTGCGCATCTTGGCTGCAAAAAGTGCCACTCATGTGGTATCGCCGTACTCGGCAGAAGTAGGGCAATGTGTTTTGGGGTGTATTTTTACATATACCCATACTGGAGTGTGAAAAATATCGCTGTAAATGACAACTTTTTCCATTTTTTATACAAAGTTGTCAATTTACAGAGATATTTCTCTCACCAGCATGGGTATATGTAAAATACACCCCAAACTCATTGCCCTACTTCTCCTGAGTATGGCGATACCACATGTGTGGCACTTTGCAGCCAAATCACAAAGACCCCAATTCCAATGAGTACCTTTCATGAGGGCATTTTTACGCATTTTTCTTCTCACGCTTTAGGGCCCCTAAAATGCCAGGGCAGTATAAATACCCCACATGTGACCCCATTTTAGAAAGAAGACACCCCAAGGTATTCTGTGAGGGGCATGGTGAGTTCATACAAGATTTTTTTTGGCACAAGTTAGCGGAATTTGATTTTTTGTTTTTCACACAAAGTCTCCCTTTCCGCTAACTTGTGACAAAAATTCAATCTTTCATGGACTCAATATGCCCCTCAGCGAATACCTTGGGGTGTCTTCTTTCCAAAATGGGGTCACATGTGAGGTTTTTGTACTGCCCTGGCATTTGAGGGTCTCCATAACCATTACACGTATGGCCAGCATTAGGAGTTTCTGCTATTCTCCTTATATGGAGCATACAGGTAATGAGATTTTTTCTGTTCAGCCTCTGGGCTGAAAGAAAAAATGAACGGCACAGATTTCCTCATTCGCATCGATCGATGTGGATGAAAAAATCTCTGCCAAAAATATGCAAAAAAATAGAGGGGCCTGGCGATTGCCAGGACATAGGAGCTCCGCCAAACATCCATACCCACTTCAGCTCCTATGTCCTGGCAACGTGATTTCTCCATTCACATCGATCAATCCATCGGTGTGGAGGAAGACATCTTTGCCAGATTTTTGATACAAAGTGTTTGCCAAAGCATATGAACTCCAACACCTCTCCTCAGCTCACATGTCAGGGCAAGCGTGCCTGTCCTGCAGAGGAGAAATCTCGTCTTGCAGCGCCGCATACACCGACTTCACGTGTCTTCTGACAGCAGCGCAATGCTTCTCTCAGAATTCACATCAGTGCTGCGGCGTTTTCATCGGTTGGTCCGTTGATCTACCTGGAAAATAAAGGGTGGTTAGGGGAAAAAAAAAAAAAAAAAGAAAAACAGGCAACAGGCACATGACTTGAACGTTGCAAACTTTATAAAACATGAATAAAACCTGAACATGAAAAAAAAACTGAACTTTTAAAACCTGAACTAACTCAAGATTTTTTTCTTGCTACCTGTTTCATTTTTTTCTTTTTTAACCATTTCACGCTTTATTTTCCTAGCAGAAACCTCTCCTTTCCCATGGGACAATGTGTAAAGTGTAAATCACACAGAGATGGTGCGAAGTACACTATACACGTTATCCCAAGTGAAAGGAGAGGTTTCTACGTTTCACACTTCTGCAGCAGCACAGCAGCACCGTCCCCTATGTGTTAGGGTCTCTCAAAACCTAGTATCCTGAGAGACCCTTGAGCCTGATTGTAAAAACTACCTGTGTCCTGCAATCCCTAGGTCCCTAAGTGTACCTGAGTGTGGTACTTCCGGAAACACTCCCTAGGCATAGGGCAGGGTGGTCAGGACAGTCAGGACAGAAATAACAGGTGTCACGCCTTATTCCACTCCTGCTACAGACCACGACATCTTTTCGGGGTGGCGGTTGGGTTGAGGTACCAGGCACAACGCTAGGGAAGTGCCGCTCGTGTGAGCGGCTAACTACACTGGTGGATGGGGCCACGGAACCTCCTGGATACAGGAGTTCCGAAATGATCTCTTCCTGAAATTTGAGGAAGGATCCTGTTCTCCCAGCCTTACTGTAGAGAACGTAACTATTATAGGCAGCCAATTGAAATAAATATACAGACACCTTCTTATACCAGCGTCTGGTGCGTCGGAAATTAAATACGGGGCCAACATCTGGTCGTTGAAGTCCACCCCTCCCATGTGGAGGTTATAGTCGTGGACCGAGAGGGGCTTTCAACGACACTGGTTGCCCGTTCAATTTGGACTGTCGTGTCTGCGTGAATGGAGGAGAGCATGTAAGCGTCACGCTTGTCTCTCCATTTCACCGCGAGCAGTTCGTCGTTACACAGTGCAGCCCTCTGCCCCCTTGCAAGTCGGGTGGTAAGAAGCCGTTGGGGGTAGCCGGCGACTAGGTCGCGCGGTGCCGCAGCAGCCAATCTGTTCTAGGAACAAATGCTTGAAGAGGGCCACACTTGTGTAAAAGTTGTCCACGTAAAGATGGTACCCCTTGCCGAATAAGGGTGACACCAAGTCCCAGACTATCTTCCCACTGCTCCCCAGGTAGTCAGGGCAACCGACCGGCTCCAGGGTCTGATCTTTTCCCTCATAGATCCGAAATTTGTGCGTATAGCCTGTGGCCCTTTCACAGAGCTTATACAATTTGACCCCATACCGGGCGCGCTTGCTTGGGATGTACTGCTTGAAGCCAAGGCGCCCGGTAAAATGTATTAGGGACTCGTCTACGCAGATGTTTTGTGCAGGGGTATACAAATCTGCAAATTTCAGGTTGAAATGGTCTATGAGGGCCGAATTTTGTGGAGCCGGTCAAAAGCTGGGTGGCCTCTGGGACGGGAGGTGGTGTTGTCACTAAAGTGCAGGAAGCGCAGGATGGTCTCAAAGCGTGTCCTGGACATGGCAGCAGAGTACATGGGCATGTGATGAATTGGGTTCGTGGACCAATATGACCGCAATTCATGTTTTTGTAATGCCCATGTTGAGGAGAAGGCCCAGAAAAGTTCTAAATTCGGAAACTTGGACTGGTTTCCACCGGAAAGGCTGGGCATAGAAGCTTCCCGGGTTGTCGGCGATAAATTGAGTGGCATACCGATTTGTTTCTGCCACGACTAAGTCATAGAGCTCCGCAGTGAAAAACAGCTCAAAAAACCCCAGCGCCGATCCTATCTGAGCTGTTTCCACCCGAACTCCTGACTGGGCGGTGAAAGGGGAACTACTGGTGCGGCTGAAGTTGGGGGCTGCCAATCAGGATTTGCCAGCACCTCAGGGACTCTAGGGGCTCTACGGGCCTGTCTTTGCGGTGGCTGCGGCGGGAAACTACTGCACGTGCCACCGTACCAGCTTCAACTGCCCTTCTGGTGCTCGCCACTTCACCATGTTCTACGGCAGTGCTGGTACTAGGTCCAGGACGGGCTGCGCTGCTGGTGTATGCCTCACCACGTAATCCGGCAGCGCCAGCCCCACTCTGCTGCCCTTGAAGCGGATCCTGCGCAACCTGCGGTCTAGCAACACGGGGCCGGATACGCCTGCTTCTATCAGGGACCTCCACCTCCTCGTCAGAACTTTGAGTCAGAGAGCCACTGCTTTCTACAGGTTCATATTCTGACCCGCTAGATTCGTCAGATGAGGGTTCCCATTCCTCATCCGACTGGGTCAGAATCCTGTAGGCCTCTTCAGAGGAATACCCCTTGTTTGACATTTGGCCGTCTAAATTTAGGGGGTATTCCCTGAGACTACCAAGAAAAAAGCAAGCCTGTCTTACAAATGGGAGTGTAGCGAAGTACAGAAGCCGCTGCGATTGATAAAAAGATCAAAACTGATTTTTATCGCCGCAGCGCTTGTGAAGTGATTGTGCAGTGATACAAAAAAAAATTTTTTTGTCACTGCGGCGAGGCGGGCGTGGGTGAGCGCAGGTGTGGGCGACCGATCAGGTCTGATCGGGCAAACACTGCGTTTGGGGTGGAGGGCGAACTAAAGTGACAGTAATACTATTATAGATCTGACCGTGATCAGTTCTGATCACTTACAGATACTATAAAAGTACAAACGCTGATTAGCGCTACGCTAATCAGCGAATCAGTGACTGCGGTGCGGTGGGCTGGGCGCTAACGCTAACTACCTACCAAAGGGACCTAAACTAACCTAAACCTAACAGTCAATACTGGTGAAAAAAAAAAGTGACAGTTCACAAAAGTGACACTGATCACTTTTTTCCCTTTCACTATGTATTGACAGGTGATCAAGGGGTTAATTATAGGTGATCAGGGGGGTGATCAGGGCCTGATATGTAGTGATTGGTGCACTTACTTGGGATCTGTGCTCTGTGCTGGGTCCAACCGATGAAAAGGACCCAGCACATGGCATGAATCCCTATAAAACCATATATTTGTAAATATAACTTATATCGCCTGTTTTCATAGGCGATTTTGAAAATCACCAGCCTGCCAGCTCTGATCATTGGCTGGCAGGCTGGTGACGAACTTGTCCTGAGCCCGGCGGTGCGTTCCATTTGCGTTCCACCGGGCTCAGGAGCGCGTCATCTCGCGTCTCGCGAGATGACGCGCGGGCGCGTCAAGGAGGAATGAACCGACCGCCCGCAGGACGCAATCCTGCGTGAGGCGGTCGGAAAGAGGTTAAGGATGTGACGGGGTAAACCTAAGCTAGGTATCCATCCACAGACAGCTGTTTCAGGGTGTTGCCCCTCATCAGTGTGGAGTAGGATTCTGGCTAACCGGGAGCAATGCCTCGGAGACTACTCAAACATAACAATAGCTGATCTCAGGGAGACCAGCTACAAAAAACACCGCTGAGCCTCACTTAAGAGTCTCAACACAGCAATCCGAAGGGCAAAGCTCCCTGGGAAGCAGGAATATGAAAAATAAATGTGGAGCCCCAGTTATGGGTCTACAACACAATGAAAGCCAGATATCCCTCAAAGGAAGGAAAACCGAGCAAAGGGGTGTCTCCATTACAGAGATCACCAAATCCACCATATTAAGGGGCCCCTATGTCAAGATCCCGCTTTTTGTACAAGCTTTAAGGATGTGACGGGGAAAACCTAAGCTAGGTATCCATCCACAGACAGCTGTTTCGGGGTGTTGCCCCTCATCAGTGTGGAGTAGGATTCTGGCTAACCGGGAGCAATGCCTCGGAGACTACTCAAACATAACAATAGCTGATCTCAGGAGACCAGCTACAAAAAACCACCGCTGAGCCTCACTTAGGAGTCTCAGCACAGCAATCCGAAGGGCAAAGTTTCCCTAGGAAACAGGAATATGCTAAATAAATGTGGAGCCCCAGTTATGGGTCTACAACACAATAAAGCCAGATATCCTCAAAGGAAGGAAAACCGAGCAAAGGGGTGTCTCGGTTTTCCTTCCTTTGAGGGATATCTGGCTTTCATTGTGTTGTAGACCCATAACTGGGGCTCCACATTTATTTTGCATATTCCTGTTTCCCAGGGAGCTTTGCCCTTCGGATTGCTGTGTTGAGACTCTTAAGTGAGGCTCCGCGGTGTTTTTTGTAGCTGGTCTCCCTGAGATCAGCTATTGTTATCATTGGAATTTGGGCCCCTTTGCGCATCTTGGCTGCAAAATAGTGTTACTCATGTGGTATCGCCGTACTCAGGAGAAATAGGGCAATGTGTTTTGGGGTGTATTTTTACATATACCCATACTGTGTGTGAAAAATATCTCTGTAAGGCTACATGCACACGACCGTTGCCTGCCTCCTTGTCCGCTCCTCCTGCAAATTTTGCGTCCGTCAAAAAAAACGGATGACGGACTTTTTTTTTTTACGAATCCAATTTTTATTGCAGATCCATTGTAAAAATGCCTATCCTTGTCTGCAAACGTGAAAAAAATAGGACATGCACTATTTTTTTGACGGAATGAAAACACGGACCACGGATGCGGAACAAAAACGGTTGACCATCCGCATTTTTTGACGGACCCATTGAAATGAATGGGGAAGCATCCTATCCGTGAAAAAAAACGGAACGGACGCAGAAACAAACAACGGTCGTGTGCATGAGGCCTAAATGACAACTTTTTCCATTTTTTTATACAAATTTGTCAATTTACAGAGATATTTCTCTCATCCAGCATGGGTATATGTAAAAATAAATGTAAAACGATCTGCCCCCGAAAAAACTTGAAAGAAGAGTTGAAGATTAAGCCGAGACAGAGCATCCGCAGAGACATTACGCTGCCCACTAATATGTGTGCAAATGAAGTGGAAGTTATGTTGTAAAGACAGCCAAACAAACCTCCTCACAAATTACATTATCTGTTTTTAATCTGATCTACCTTTCATCAGGATGTCAGCAACTGCCGCATTATCAGTCAGAATAACACTGTATGGTTCCTCCACTGTTTACCCCATACTAGTGCTGCCCCCACTATAGAATAAATTTCAAACAACGGGGAACACTGAGAGAAGCCTGGGATACTTGCAATCTCCGGTGGCCAGGGACCAGCAAACCAATGCTTTCTATATATCGCGGCAAAACCGGCTGACGGAGATGCATCTGTATAAACTACCGGAGATTGATTAGAGACTACCGGAATAAACAGCGAGACTCCATTCCACTGTGACAGAAAGCTGTCCCACATTAATAAATCAGAAACAACCTCTTGATCTAAATAAACTGGACTCTCCTGACTCTGGGCATGAGGGAGAAAAAGCAGGAGTCTAGAAATAAATGACCTACCTTGAGGAATAATACGCATAGCGAAATTAAACATACCTAAAAGAGACTGGAGATCCGCCTTGGTAGTAACCCTAACCTGTGCCAATCTATGTACGACTTCCCTGATCCTATCTAATTTGTCTTGCGGGAGACTAGCTTGCATCTGAATAGTATCTAAACGAATACCCAGAAATGTAAGTAAGGTACTAGGACCTTCGACCTTGTGCGGAGCTACTGGTACACTAAGATTTTCAAATACCGTACGCAATACCTGTAAGTCTTGAGGCTCTTGCAACGGTGGTTCAATCAAGAGAAAGTCATCCAGGTAATGAATTACATGATTGATACAGAAGGTGTTTGACAAAAGCCAATGCAGGGTGCTAGCAAATTGGTCGAATAACCATGGGCTAGATTTTGACCTGAACGTTAATTTATTAGAGACGTAATACTATTCTTGCCACTTAATACCATGCTACTGCCATAAGTCTGGTTGAATGGGGAGTAGCTTAAAGGCATCTGTAACATCTGCCTTGGATAGCCAGGCTCCTTCACCTAACCAAAGTATGACCTGAATAGCTTCATTAATAGATGCATACTTCATGACAAACTCCTCTGACGGAATCAATTAATTCAAACTCGGTATGGGTAAGGAATGTGGGGCCGACAAATCATAAATTAACCTTTTTTTATTAGACATTTTGCCAGACATCACCCCAATCGGATTAACCCTCCAACGTTCAAATGGGGGCTGCTTCAAAGGACCAATTAAATAGCCCATATCTAACTCCGTCTGAATTAACTGTGAAATTGCCTCAGGATCTTTGGATGCTGACAATAAGTTCCTGCACTCATATGGGGACTGAGGGAGGGCGAGCATACCTGTATGAAAACCGTTAACCAAACCGTTGAGCACAAAGTGTACCCAAACTGGGTCTGTATGAGTGGCTAAGAGACAACTAAGGAGTTCCACATTCACCACGCTTAGCCATGCAGGATTATTGCCCCTTTGAGGGCAAGAAGCACGGGGGTGAGCCCGAAAACAAATAACAAATCTACACTGGCTGTAGTGGCACGCTGAATAATAGAAATTGTTACAATTTGCGACTTACCTAAATATTTAATTGGGCGACCCAACTTATCCACCCCGGAGACTGCCCTGTTAACTGACGGGCCCGGAACAGTGCAAGACTGGGAAGGTTCTGTTGTGTTATTACGATTGGAACACAACCCTGCAGTATGAGCGTAGGAGTTACAAACCGTTCAGGTTGGGGCTTTAAGTCCCGCAAAATGGCGACAAAATAGTTCCATATCAATATTAGACCAATTAACCGTATGCTGACATTGAGGAAGAACAGCTGCTGCCTTAGCCGATAATGAGCGGTGATAGTCGTAGAATGCAGAACCACCATATTTGTAACCTAAATCTACCACTTTATACATATAGAGATCTAACTCTTCCCTCCTAAGTGGGCTAACAGTACAAACCCCATCCCGAAATAAGCTAAAGGCCAACCGAAACTCTGCAATATTGAGCTTCCTTTTCAATCTAGCGTCCTTAGACTTCAGTATCACAGAAACCTCACCGCAGGCTATGGTCTTGTTATCTGGGGCCTCGTGTGTAGCTATGAGAAGAGATGCCAGATTAACATCCTTCCCCTCAAGGATGTCCTGTCGTATATTAATGGGTATAAAATGGAAAGGTGCTATAGTGGGAGTACGACTCGACCCACCAGGACCACTAGACTGGTAAACAGTGGTAAAGTTCTGCCTTCTTTGCTGAGGCTGGAAACGGGATTCTTCTTTTTAATAATTCCACTGTCAATTTCGGAATGGTCCAAGACCTCACTGATTGTACTGCACCTCGTTCTGATTGCAAATCAACACTGTCACGAGAGGAGGATGAGCCCTCAGTAAGAAACTCTTGAGACATCTCCCTACTAAAAGAGATAAATAAATCAAGTGACCAGACCGGCACCCTAAATGACGACCACAGTGCAAACACTGAACAACAATATACCTAAACCTTAGTATGAATAATGTAAAGACAACCGCCACCTACACCTGTGACTGAATTCATATGAACCTACAGTCGTGGCCAAAAGTTTTGAGAATTACATAAATATTGGAAATTGGAAAAGTTGCTGCTTAAGTTTTTATAATAGCAATTTGCATATACTCCAGAATGTTATGAAGAGTGATCAGATGAATTGCATAGTTCTTCTTTGCCATAAAAATTAACTTAATCCCAAAAAAAACTTTCCACTGCATTTCATTGCTGTCATTAAAGGACCTGCTGAGATCATTTCAGTAATCGTCTTGTCAACTCAGGTGAGAATGTTGATGAGCACAAGACTGGAGATCATTATGTCAGGCTGATTGGGTTAAAATGGCAGACTTGACACGTTAAAAGGAGGGTGATGCTTGAAATCATTGTTTTTCCATTGTTAACCATGGTGACCTGCAAAGAAACGCGTACCGCCATCATTGCGTTGCATAAAAATGGTTTCACAGGCAAGGATATTGTGGCTACTAAGATTGCACCTCAATCAACAATTTATAGGATCATCAAGAACTTCAAGGAAAGAGGTTCAATTCTTGTTAAGAAGGCTTCAGGGCGTCCAAGAAAGTCCAGCAAGTGCCAGGATCTTCTCCTAAAGAGGATTCAGCTGTGGGATCGGAGTGCCACCAGTGCAGTGTTTGCTCAGGAATGGCAGCAGGCAGGTGTGAGCGCATCTGCACGCACAGTGAGGTGAAGACTTTTGGAAGATGGCCTGGTGTCAAGAAGGGCAGCAAAGAAGCCACTTCTCTCAAAAAAAACATCAGGGACAGATTGATCTTCTGCAGAAAGTATGGTTAATGGACTGCTGAGGACTGGGGCAAAGTCATATTCTCCGATAAAGCCTCTTTACGATTGTTTGGGGCATCTGGAAAAAGGATTGTCTGGAGAAGAAAAGGTGAGCGCTACCATCAGTCCTGTGTCATGCCAACAGTAAAGCATCCTGAGACCATTCATGTGTGGGGTTGCTTCTCATCCAAGGGAGTGGGCTCACTCACAATTTTTCCCCAAAACACAGCCATGAATAAAGAATTGTACCAAAACACCCTCCAACAGCTACTTCTTCCAACAATCCAACAACAGTTTGGTGAAGAACAACGCATTTTCCAACACGATGGAGCACCGTGCCATAAGGCAAAAGTGAAACTAAGTGGCTCGGGGACCAAAACGTTGACATTTTGGGTCCATGGCCTGGAAACTCCCCAGATCTTAATCCCATTGAGAACTTGGTGTTAATCCTCAAGAGGCGGGTGCACAAACAAAAACCCACTAATTCTGACAAACTCCAAGAAGTGATTATAAAAGAATGGGTTGCTATCAGTCAGGAATTGGCCCAGAAGTTGATTGAGAGCATGCCCAGTCGAATTGCAGAGGTCCTGAAAAAGAAGGGCCAACACTGCAAATACTGACTCTTTGCATAAATGTCATGTAATTGTCGATAAAAGCCTTTGAAATGTATGAAGTGCGTGTAATTAAATTTCACTATAACACAGAAACAACTGAAACAAATATCTAAAAGCAGTTTAGCAGCAAACTTTGTGAAGACTAATATTTGTGTCATTCTCAAAACTTTTGGCAACGACTGTACAATCTTGATCCACTATACACACCAAACCTGTTTCCGTGACAGGACTAATGACCCTGGACGTAGTCTACAGTCGTAGTAGACCTTGTCATACTGAGCCTGTAGTGGTTATAGAATTTGAAATTGAGTCTGAAGACGTGACAGACATTGCAATACTGCCTGTAGTCGTGACAGGACTTCAAATCGAGTCTGAAGACGTGACAGACATTGCAATGATGCCTATAGTCCTGACAGGACTTCACATCAAGTCTGTAGTCGTGACAGAGATCGCAATGTTGCCTGTAGTCATGACAGGACTTCACATCGAGTCTGTAATCGTGACAGACATTGCAATGCTGCCTGTAGTTGTGACAGTCCCTCTCAACGAGTCTGTAGTCATGACAGACCTGGCAATACCCCACCTGTAGATGTGACAGGCCTCAAACCTGCGCCATGAATATTTGTGTACTCGTGGTCCTATATGTGCCAAGACGATAAGCTGGTGCCTGCAGTGACCGTAAAACGTGCCTGTAAACATGACAGGATCTGAACGTATATGTCTGCAATACCGATAATACAATTTTATTTATTTTTTTAAACCGTAACTAGACAGGAGGCTTACCATCAACCTGAGCTAGTACCATACTAATAGTAACACCATGACAGTAGGCCAAGACTGTAGGCCCAACAACCTAGAATCGTAATATGTGGAACTTCCTAGAAATGGCATCAGGAAGCCTAGTAACTATAGATGAGGTGCAAATGGCACACCCGTGAAACACCCCCTAGCCCTTCACCCCTGACCAGCCACACCCGCAACATGATAGTATAGCAAGAAAAAAGACGCTAAGTGGACTATCAACATCCTACCACAGCTGGCATGAGCCTACCTACCTTCTGAAAACACCTATTAGATAGAAACTGCAGCGCACAACCAGTGTAGCCAACTGTACTACGGAAATAAATAAAAAATAACTTACTAATAACTAAAGTAGAAGATAACTAATACCACTGTACTCCACCAACAATATATCAGTTTTTTTTCCCAATTAAATGAGCTAATTCCAACAAACTATTCGTCCGCCCCTGCCCCCCCCCCTCCCGTAACCCATTCACCAGGCCCCTTATACACAATATGTCTGTATATCAATGAGATAGGCAGTAACTGGAGATGCTGGGTGAGCTGAGAATTGAATATACCACTAGAGTTGAGCGAACTTCTATTTTTAGTTCGGCATTCAAAGTTCGGGTTCGGGTTATCATAGCATCCCGTTATGGATTCTGCTACCACGAACCATAACGACATTTGGAATCCATAAGGGGCTGCTTCATTGAACCCGAACCTTGGACAACCCTAAGGACCTGGGGTGACGTCACCTTCATGTGATCAGTGCAGGGGGCGTGGCACAGCACTGGATTGAATAAGCGGTGATCCAGTAATGAGCCACGCCCCCTGCACTCATCACATGATGGTGACGTCACCCCAGGTCCTTAGTGTTGTCCAATGTTCAGGTTCAATGAAGCAGCCCCTTATGGATTCCAAATGCCGTTATGGTCCGTGGTAGCTGAATCCATAACGGGATGCTACGATAACCCAAACCCGAACTTTGGACGCCAAACTAAAAATAGAAGTTCGCTCAACTCTATATTCCACAAATGCCCAGCAGATGGTGCCCATTCCCTACATCAGCTGCCGGCGTGCACTAAGTGCGTGAGTAAGAAAATGTAACCGGCTGCCCCTTAACTCCCCTGCGGCATGAGACCAGTAATTCATAACTGCATGCCACCTCCAACCCTTAATCCCGCTCATAAACTTGACCAGCACATGTCCCTGGCCATAGCATGCGATCCCCAGAGCAGCCTCCATCCTACCCTGAGTAGCTGCACTTCACCGCACGAACCTGCCACGAGCCGAACACTCCGACCGATGATGCCCTAAATGACCCGGAAGTGACAAAAATGTCCTCAAGCCGTGCTCTGGCAGTAGCGCTCAACAATATAAGTATGCAGTTTGCCCCACAGACACATATGAACATAGGACCAACACAGATGCCTTTAGCTGCCAAGAGCACATGTAACAGGCCAGACATTTTCATAGGTACAAATCTGCTGATAGATGCTTTTTAACAAGCACACAGCAACCAATATGCCTTATGTGTAGTAAATTACCATGTAACCAACAGGGTTTGTAATTAGGGTATGAGTGTGATAGAAGATAAGCTGTATATCAAATTGCACAAATAAAGAGACATCCATATCAATTACGCATGTTTTCAATTCTTAATCTACCACATTGCCCTATTTTTCAGGAAGACAAAAGACTGATATTAATGCTCTTCTACACTGACATTCCCTATTCACTCTCATTATATATTTTCCAACTTAACGCAGTAAATTAATAGGGGTATGCATGGAGATGAGATCACTTTGAATTGTCACCCTCTTGAGTATGGGATAGCATTGAAGATGCTGCTGATGGCAATGAAAGACACAAGATGAATCATTGCTGTTTCAAGCCAATTTATTTAGTCGCTTTGCCACTGCTGCGTTATTTATTACTGTCATTACATGCTGTTAGTTCAATTAAATGTAAAAAGCCAATTTCTTTTCATTTTCTCTCCCATTCCTTCTGCCCATCATACATAACACAAAACAAGACGAAAAACACAAACTCAATTACTTATCATTATCTTTTGACATTGCCTTTGTTTACCGTAATTTCCTTGTTTGTAATATCGGGAATGCTCTTTGTAATGTTAATATTTGTTTTCATGTTTCACAAAAATTATGTTTTAGTACTATGGTTTATTATATTATATCCCTTTTGTTTGTATACTGTATCTATACATTTGCATTGATAGCCATGTTGGAGGTGGCTGTTTTCCATGTCCTATAGCTATATATCAGATATTTTGCCCTGATAGAAGTTAGGGCTATAAGAGCTGATGTTTCAGTTTTCTTGAAGAAATATATTTAAAGGAATGATTGCACTTTCACAAACGTTTTATCATGGTGACAATTCAGAAATTTTGATCAGTGGGGGTGCAGAGACCCTCACCTATTACTGAAACAAAGAAGCAGAAGCACTAAACTATTCTTTGTGTCCATTCTGTTGTAAATAGCGTGGCTGAGTGCTTATATCCCTTTATTTCCTCAATCGGTGGGGGTCTGAGCACCCGCAGCCCAGTGATCAAAACATCTGTCATCTCAAGAGTTTTATAAAAAAAAATGGTTGCTCTTGAACAGAGAGTTGCTATTCTTAATGTTTTTAAGAAAGTCTACCACTTTGAGTGTGCTTAGCATTATATAGTTTTCTGTAGCTGTCAGGCTACTTTCACATGTGTGGCACAGCACTCCAGCAGAGAATGCTGGGAATCTGCCGGCCAAAAACCTTTGAGTGCAGTGTTTTTTTGTCTAGTCAAATCCCAGCATATTTTCTGGAAAGCAGCCAGATCTCCACTGGATCCTATTATAGTCAATATGGTCTAGCAGGCAGGCGGCACTATCCGACAATGCCAGATCTGGTGAACTTTGGCAGGATGTTCTCTGCTGGACTGTGCCGCAAATGTGAAACTATCCTTATAGGTTTCTACTCTCTACCTTCTCTGCTTTTGTACCCTCCAACTGATATCAGAAAACATTTTTGTTTTTTGGCATATGTCATTGTTATAAAAATATGAATGTTGTTGGAGAAAGAAGAGTCTACCTTTTACTACTACCAGGTAAAATCCAGGAATTAAACTCTCGGTTCTTTTTCAGAGATAAAGTTTTATTTAGATTATCAGACCCAGAGACAGCAAGTATAACTCTTGCCCCAATGAGATATGGATGAATGTACCTAATGCCCAGAGTGATGTTGCCTCAATTCATTCATCATCTAACCTCTTGTTCAGTCTTTCTTCTTGCATCCCATTTCTTCACCCCCCCCCCCCCCCCCATTGTCATTCCTTCCTAGATAGCTCCCCAGGAATTTATTCATCTGAGATGCAAAGGGAAAATCACATCACCGGAGATTCACGTGTAGACATCTGTAAACTGTAAATCCATTGGAACACCATCAAAGAATGTGACCAATTATTCCCAACAGCCATGCAGGTAACAATTGCATACAAACCCTAAGATCTAAATTTTTTGCATTTAATTTAGACAGAAAGATTTATCCTTCCTGCTCACATCTACAGCGGTACACTTCATATAGGTGTTGTAAATAGCTCTTCATAAGGTCTCTGGCTATAACCATGAGAAAGACTTGGTTAAATATCCTTCATTGCTAGATCAATTAAATGGCAATGTTTCAACATCATGTATATATATATGTATACAGTATATTTACAGACATTTTAAAGTTGCTATACTTTAGTATTTCTCTCAGATCCTAAAGTACATCCAACAGGTTATGTGTTGAATAGATTCTTACCATTGCAGACTGCTTTTTTTTATTATCAGTGCATCAATTATTTCCACATGTTTTCTCTATGGCAGATCGATCCAATGCCACCCTATCTGATTCGCCTATCCACACAGAGTGATTGACAGCTTTTCTTGTATGAATGACACTTTGTGGGCAGTGGAGGCAGAAAATCTTTTTCTGAGCTCAATGTTTCCCGTCGTATGCTGTCTACAAATAAGAGAGCATAAGATAATTGGCAAGAAATACTGTATATCTATAGAGTACAGTTAAAATTAAAGTAAGCAATGGATTGATTTTGGTCTGTTTGACAAGAAAGTCATGATACCTAGCTTTGTTTTCCAAGATATGAAAAGAATTGGGCCAAGGGGGGAAATACTATAACAAAATAAAAGACCCTGTACTCATCCTGCCAATGTTTTTTTATTACTTTTCTGTGGTGATGACATGCTCGCTTTTCTATATGACTGTGGCACCCAATTTATGAAATCAGCAGCATACCACTGAGGCTACTGTTTGGCTGCAGCAGTCACTTGGGTAGTCAGGCACATCATCACTGCAGCACAGATAGCAAAAAACAGTAAGAAGTGACCCCTCCTTGGCCATTTTTTTTGATCTCAGAAAATCCCTTTATCAATAGAAAGGTTGTCCATGAAGAATCCCTAAGCCCTTTATAAAATGCCCATGGAAATCACTCCACGGAAGCTGTGGCAAACTATATATAGTACTCAAAAAAAGTTTGGGATTTTTGGCTTGTGAGTGAAATTTCAGGATTAACCTAAAATGTATTCTAACCTTTACAGATGAACTTAATGTGACCTTCTCTAAGCATTTGAATGCACATGTCCAACTGTTCAATGTTTCAGTACTTTTGCACAACTTGCTGTTCTCTAACAAGGAGCTTAACGGCAAAATTCACAACAAGTGTTTGATCCATGAATCGCCCAATACATTTCCTGGTTCAATTAGAATTGGTATTTAAACAGTCCTCCTCATCATGCTGTTCACATTTTGACATCATGAGACCAAGATGACACCTAACAATTGATCAAAAGTACCTCGCCATTGTGAGACTTCAAGCAGGATGTTCTCAGATGGAAGTGGCCACTGAGCTTAGAATGTCATCAGCAGGTTGCAATAGAAATACAGAGAGACTAGAAGAGTCACAGAAAGGCACAGAGAGTCACAGAAAGGCATAAAAGTAGATGTCCTTTGGCCATATCCCACTCTGATGACTGCTTCATTGTGAACAATGCCCTGCAGAACCGGATGATGAATGCCCCACAACTCAAGGTACATTTAGGTATCACCTTAGACCATTTGAAACCATTGACATCAGAGTGGTCTGTGTGCTAAATGACCTGTAAGGGTACTTGACCACACCACCATGCACAGGCATCATCATCTTGCATAAGCCAGGCAGCATCTACACTGGACGAGGGACCAGTGGGCTTCAGTGTTGTTCACTGATGAAAGTCGATTCACACTGAGCAGAAATGATGTCTGCCAACAATGTTAGAGATGTCAAGGAGAGCACTATGTATCAACCACAGATAAGCCTTTGGTGGTGGTAATGTTACAGTGTGGGCAGGTGTGTCTAGTCCAGGGGTGGGCAAACTTGGCCCTCCAGCTGTTGCAAAACTACAACTCCCAGCATGCAAAGACTTCTTACAGCTATCGGCCTACAGCAGGGCATGGTGGAAATTGTAGTTTTTCAACAGCTGGAGGGCTGAGTTTGCCCATCACTGGTCTAGCCCATCACTGGTCTAGTCAATACAGAACTGTCCTACACTTTGTTAACGGTACATTGACAAGCCCATACTACTTGAATCATCATTAATCCAGTCATTGTGCCTCTGCCTGAACAACACAGGCCTAATTTCATCTTCATGGATGACAATGCGCCAGCTTATCTAGGTTGCATCATTAGGGAGCAACTGCTGGAGACTGGGGTACCTCAAATGGAGTGGCCTGCACATTCTCCAGACCTGAATCCCATTGAAAACCTATAGGATCAGCTGAGTTGCCGTGTAGAGGCTCGTAAATCTGTACCCCAGAACCCCAATGACCTGAGAGCCACCCTTCAAGAATAGTGGGATGCCATGCCTCAGCAGACAATGTTTCGACTTGTGAACAGAAGTGTTGATCGCGAATATTCTATTTATCAAATTTATATTGCGAATATTGGCGATATATGTAGAATATACCGCTATATATTCGTAATCGCAAATATTCTAGATTTTTTTCATCAGTAACCTCCCTTCCTGCTTGTGGGCCAATGAGAAGTCTGCAATATCTTTGTCAGAGCTTAGCAACATCCCTAGCAACCAACAGGAAAGTTGCATACCCCTTTACTATATAAGAAACTCACCAGCAGCCATTTTCTGATGTTTTTTTGCAGTTCTGAGAGAGAGAACAGTGACATTACTGTGCTCTGTGCTTTTATCTAGATCATATTCCTTATCCAATTACATTAGATAGTTAGTTAGCTTATATATATATAATACAGATAGTTAGTGGGATATAGTCACTGTAGGTTAGATAGTGATGTAGTGTAGCTAATTCCAGTGCAGGGTGTTAGGTAGTGTGGTAGGAATTACTGTTCTCTGCTGTCCATACATACATGCTACAGACATAGTGCTGTGATGTCACAAATTCACAACAATACTTAGTGCAACAATCAGTAATATCTACTCAGACCTGATAAAATGTGAAGTTGCATGTATTGCGCAAAAAAAATGTGCTTCATTAGTGCCGATTTGCGCAATTCTAGAATTCGCAAATTTATTGCGAATATTATGCAAAAAAGACGCGAAATATTGCGAAAACGAATATTGCTTATGCCGCTCATCACTAGTGAACAGCATGTTGTTGTCAAGCTGTAATTGATGCTCAAGGTCACATGACAAGTTATTGAGACAAAAGAAGTAGAGGACCATCACTCCTAAGTTGCAGGTGAGTAGAGCTTTTATTGGTCACGTATCAAACATCAGTGACGCGTTTCGGCACTTAGAGTGCCTTTCTCAAACTGTGAATGGCAATTACATATGAAGTAACAAACAAATTTAAATAGCCCACTTAGTGTTATGTGATTCTGATGTCATGTTGTCGAGGCAACCATGTAAACACCAGCTCGATCACAGGGCGGGTTATACAAAATGGTGATCAGCTGTTGCAGACAGTAAGTGTCTTGCAGCATATTTGCCAAACTTCAAATGCACTGTGGAAAAATATTAAAAACATAGTAAGAAGCTATACAGAAATTCACTAAAAAACTATTGAGCGCATACTCTCTGTTGAGTCCCCTAGGTTCCAGAGTCTGGAGGTGGTAAATCCAATATGCTTCTCTTTTCATGAGAATTACAGTCCTGTTCACTCCCCGGCGAGGTGGAGGGAACCGCAGTTGTGCAACGTTGTGTCTGTGTGCATGAAAGTGCTGTGGGATAGGTAAAAGTGTATTGCCCTAGTGGATTTGTGCTTACTAAAGCGATTTTTCATGCGCATAGACGTCTCTCCCACGTAGGCCAGGCCACAGGGGCACTTAAGGACAAAGATGACAAACTTGCTGTCACATGTGAAGTGGCCACGTATTGGAATACGTTCACCTGTATGTGGATGAGATATATAAGGACCCTTTATCACGCTGGAGCAATGTATGCTGTTCAGGCAGGGAAAAGTGCCTTTTTTAATGGTGGACAAAGTTGTTTGTTCTAATGTCGTTTTATTGCTGCCAATATCTGCCCTTATGATTTTATCTCGTAAATTGACTGCTTGCTTGTAGCAGATCATAGGGGGATGTTTGAATTCCTCAACAGTCGGGTACAATTTTGACATGATCCCCCAGTGTCTATTTAACACCGATCTCACTTTATTTTCTACGGGTGATATTTAACAACAAAGGGGAGACATTTAGCCCTGTTGGGTTGATTCATCAGCTATTGCTTGGGGTGCATCTATCCTTGCTGTAATAGATGGGTGAGATATCCTCTCTCCTGGAATTTAGTGGTCATTTTGTTCAATCTGACTGTGCGGGTCATAGAGCCACTAACAATTCTGTTTACCCTTTGGAACTGGGAATAGGGGAGAGACTTTTTTTTACGGCCGGTGGGTTATTACTATTGTAGAGCAGTAAGCTGTTACGATCAGTGCTTTTCACATAAAGATCAGTTACACACTTGCCATCCGTCCCTCTTATTACCCAGGTATAAAGAAAGGAGATGCGCTGCAGGTCCCAGTGTAGGGTAAACTGGAGTTCTGATTATACATTGTTAATGGAGGTCGTGAACTCCTCAAGGGTTCGAATGCCGCCCCGCCATACGCAAAAAATATTGTTGATAAAACGTTTCCAAAATACGCAATGTTGTTGGTATAATGGACTGGAGTATACATGTTCTTGTTCAAAAAATGCCGTATAAAAATTTGCATACGGTGGTGCGGCATTCAAACCCATTTCGGTACTGCGCCGCTGCTGGTAGTATGTGTCTTGGAACATAAAGTAGTTCCGCTCTAGCACAATGGTAAGGAGAGCCAGAAAGAAATCCCTTTCTCTCTGTTGAAAAGGGCTACCATCTTAAAGATGTTTGACAGCACTCAAACCCTTGTTGTGCGTAATAGATGTGTAAAAGCTACATACATCAAATGTTACAAGAAGGCAATCCTCATCCATTTGTACCTTGTTGATTTCCTCAAGGAAATGCTGTGTATCCATGAGATAGGAAGGAGCCTGCTGTGTTAAGGGAGTTATTTTTTTTTAGAAAGATGGCTGGGGGAGGGGGGTGGGGGGTGGGGGGTGTTGAGGATGGAGTTTGTTGCTGCCACAATCGGTCGCCCAGGGGGAGACTGGAGTAATGGGATTTTCTTTCATTAAAAATTCAGCCAATTTGACATCAATGACTCCATTCTCCATTCTCAATGACTCTGTAATTGATGTTTAATGTCTCAAGCTGGATCTCTGGGTAATATCTGATATGTGGTCTGATCTGCCAGTTGTCCCATAATCTCACTAATGTTGTATTCCTTTTCTAAAACTGCTGGTTTGAAAATCAGGGAACCATCATCTAGCAAGTGATCAAGGGTTTGTTTCTTCAAGGTAGTCAGATTGTGGTGTATATGAAAGAGACCTTGTTTGAATTGTTGTAGCAATTTGTGTATGTCCCTCTGTACTAGATTGACATATGATTCTACAGGGTGTTGGGTCTTAGGTGACATGTAATGACTTCTGGTTCTTAGGAAAGACTGTTTTAAGGTAAGTCTGTTCCTATCCCCATCTGGGATCCCCTCCCCCTGTGGTATAATGTCAGTGTCAGCAGAGAAATGCTATGAAAGAAACATTGCAAGTCCATGTCCAAGTCAAAAGAGTCAAAGGTAGTAGTAGGGCTAAATGATAAACCTTTCTGGAGCACTTATATTTACATTGGACTAAGACTTTAAATAAGATGTTGGATGGCCAGCTGTAGAGTCGCTCCCAGATCCAGATAATGCAGGTCCAATCCTGCGGCCAGGTCATCTTTGCTGTGGAATTGCTGTGCCGGATTTGTCCTGCCATTTGTAAATCCAATTTGTCAAATAGTCCTCAGAGTCATAGTATCATAGTAACATAGTATATAAGACCAAAAAACATTTGCCCATCTAGTTCGGCCTGTTTCCTACAAGTTCATCCATAGGAAGGCAAAAAAAAACCTGTGAGGCAGAAGCCAATTTTCTCCACTTAAGGGGGAAAAAATTCCTTCCCGACTCCAATCAGGCAATCAGAATAACTCCCTGGATCAACGACCCATCTCTAGTAGCTATAGCCTGTAATATTATTACACTTCAGAAATAAATCCAGTCCCCTCTTGAATTCCCTTATTGTACTCACCATCACCACCTCCTCAGGCAGAGAGTTCCATAGTCTCACTGCTCTTACAGTGAAGAATCCTTTTCTATGTTTGTGTACAAACCTTCTTTCCTCCAGACGCAGAGGATGTCCCCTCGTCACAGTCACAATTCTGGGGATAAAAAGATGATGGGAGAGATCTCTGTACTGACCCCTGATATATTTATACATAGTTATTAGATCTTCCCTTCAGTCGTCTTTTTTCTAAAGTGAATAACCTTAATTTTAATGACCTTTCAGGGTACTGTAGTTGCCCCAGTTATTACTTTAGTTGCCCTCCTCTGAACCCTCTCCAGCTCTGCTATGTCTGCCTTGTTCACAGGAGCCCAGAACTGTACACAGTACTCCATGTGTGGTCTGACTAGTGATTTGTAAAGTGGTAGGACTATGTTCTCATCACGGGCGTCTATGCCCCTTTTGATGCAACCCATTATCTTATTGGCCTTGGCAGTAGCTGCCAGACACTGGTTTTTGCAGCTTAATTTGCTGTTTATTAAAATTCCTAGATCCTTTTCCATGTCAGTGTTACCGAGTGTTTTACCATTTAATATGTACGGGTGACTTGCATTATTCCTTCCCATGTGCATAACTTTACATTTGTCAGTGTTAAACCTCATCTGCCATTTCTCTGCCCAAGCCTCCAATCTATCCAGTTCCCTCGGTAGCAGAAAATTGTCCTCTTCAGTGTTAAAGAGGACCTTTCACCCAAAAAAAAAAAAAGTGTAATAGTTATATTACCTTTTAGGGGACCTGCCCCTGAAGTCTTTACCATATATTTTTTTTTTAAATGACCCCCCGTTCGGCCGCCTTTGTCCCTGATGTGTTCTGCGCCTCATATGCAAATAAAGTTCTAGTAGGCGTCTCCTCAGATGTTCTGGTGGGCGTGCCTGGGCATTTCTCCTCTCCCCCTGGCTGCGAGCGCATCGAATAGCAGCGCTCGGCTCTTAGCCAGAGAAAAGGAGCTCAAGTTCTCGCGAGAACCGCGAGAACTTGAGCTTGCCGAGTCCCGGAACCCGCGCCATCTGGGTACACTCGCTACCCTCCTCTTCTGCGCTGGGGAATCCAAGATGGCGCGGGTTCCGGGACTCTGCAAGCTCAAGTTCTCGCGGTTATCGCGAGAACTTGAGCTCCTTCTCCCTGGCTAAGAGCCGAGCGCTGCTATTGGATGCGCTCGCAGCCAGGGGGAGAGGAGAAACGCCCAGGCACGCCCACCAGAACATCCGAGGAGACGCCTACAAGAACTTTCTGTGCCTCATTTGCATATGAGGCGCAGAACATATCGGGGACAAAGGCGGCCGAACGGGGGGTCATTTTAAAAAAAAAAATATGGTGAAGACTTCAGGGGCAGGTCCCCTAAAAGGTAATATAACTATTACACATTTTTTTGGTGAAAGGTCCTCTTTAATTACTTTACACAGTTTAGTGTCACCTACAAAAATAGATATTTTGCTGTGCAAGCCCTCTGCAAGATCATTAATAAATATATTGAAGAGAACAGGGTCCAATACTGACCCCTGAGGTACCCCATTAGTGACCATGACCCAATCTAAGTATCTACCGTTAATAACCACCCTCTGTTTTCTGTCACTCATGCAAAAGAAATGTGGAGCCCCAGTTATGGGTCTACAACACAATGAAAGCCAGATATCCCTCAAAGGAAGGAAAACCAAGCAAAGGGGTGTCTCCATTACAAAGATCACCAAATCCACCATATTAAGTGGCCCCTATGTCAAGATCGTGCTTTTTTTTACAAGCTTTAAGGATGTGACAGTGAAAACCTAAGCCAGTTATCCATCCACAGACAGCTGTTTCGGGGTGTTGCCCCTCCTCAGTGCGGAGTAGGATTCTGGCTAACCGGGAGCAATGCCTCGGAGACCACCCAAACACAACAATAGCTGATCTCATGGAGACCAGCTACAAAAAACACCACAGAGCCTCACTTAAGAGTCTCAACACAGCAATCCGAAGTGCAAAGTTCCCTGGGAAAAGGCAATATGCAAAAGAAATGTGGAGCCCCAGTTATGGGTCTACAACACAATGAAAGCCAGATATCCCTTAAAGGAAGGAAAACCAAGCAAAGGGGTGTCTCTATTACAGAGATCACCAAATCCACCATATTAAGTGGCCCCTATGTCAAGATCGTGCTTTTTTTTACTAGCTTTAAGGATGTGACGGGGAAAACCTAAGCCAGTTATCCATCCACAGACAGCTGTTTCGGGGTGTTGCCCCTCATCAGTGCGGAGTAGGATTCTGGCTAACCGGGAGCAATGCCTCGGAGACCACCCAAACACAACAATAGCTGATCTCAGGGAGACCAGCTACAAAAAACACCGCGGAGCCTCACTTAAGAGTCTCAACACAGCAATCCGAAGTGCAAAGTTCCCTGGGAAAAGGCAATATGCAAAAGAAATGTGGAGCCTCAGTTATGGGTCTACAACACAATGAAAGCTAGATATCCCTTAAAGGAAGGAAAACCAAGCAAAGGGGTGTCTCCATTACAGAGATCACCAAATCCACCATATTAAGTGGCCCCTATGTCAAGATCGTGCTTTTTTTTTACAAGCTTTAAGGATGTGACAGGGAAAACCTAAGCCAGTTATCCATCCACAGACAGCTGTTTCAGGGTGTTGCCCCTCATCAGTGCGGAGTAGGATTCTGGCTAACCGGGAGCAATGCCTCAGAGACCACCCAAACACAACAATAGCTGATCTCAGGGAGACCAGCTACAAAAAACACTGCGGAGCCTCACTTAAGAGTCTCAACACAGCAATCCGAAGTGCAAAGTTCCCTGGGAAAAGGCAATATGCTAAAGAAATGTGGAGCCCCAGTTATGGGTCTACAACACAATGAAAGCCAGATATCCCTCAAAGGAAGGAAAACCAAGCAAAGGGGTGTCTCCATTACAGAGATCACCAAATCCACCATATTAAGTGGCCCCTATGTCAAGATCCCGCTTTTTTTTACAACTTTAAGGATGTGACGGGGAAAACCTAAGCCAGTTATCCATCCACAGACAGCTGACAGGGGCCACTTAATATGGTGGATTTGGTGATCTCTGTAATGGAGACACCCCTTTGCTTGGTTTTCCTTCTGTCACTCAGCCAGTTACTTACCCACTTACAGACATTTTCTCCCAGTCAGAGCATCCTCATTTTATATACTAACCTTTTATGAGGTACGGTGTCAAATGCTTTGAAGAAGTCCAGATATACGAAATTCATTGATTCGCCGCTGTCAAGTCTAGAACTTACCTCCTCATAGAAGCTGATAAAATTTGTTTGGCATGACCGATCCCTCATGAAGCCATGCTGATATGGCTTTATTTGCTTATTTTCATTGAGATACTCCAAAATAGCATCTCTTAGAAACCCTTCAAACAGTTTACCAACAACAGATGTTAAACTTACCGGCCTATAATTTCCAGGCTCTGTTTTTGGAGCTTTTTTGAATATTGGCACCACATTTGCTATGCGCCAATCCTATGGAACATTCCCTGTCAGTATAGAGTCCGTAAATATCAGAAATAAAGGTCTGGCTATGACATCACTTAATTCCCTTAGGATACGGGGGTGTATGCCCTGGCGATTTGTCTATTTTAATCTTTTTAAGTCGGTGTTGTACTTCTTCCTGGGTCAGACAGGGCACTTTTAATGGGGAATTTACTTTTACATTCTGCATTTCATCTGACAGTTTATTTTCCTCAGTGAATATAGCGGAGAAAAAAATATTTCATAGTTTTACTATATCCTCGTTGCTCGCTGCAACACCACCCTCATTGCTATGTAGAGGGCCGACTCCTTCAGATTTATATTTTTTACTATTTATATAATTGAAGAACATTTTAGGGTTAGTTTTACTCTCTTTGGCAATTAATCTCTCAGTCTCTAGTTTGGCAATTTTTATTAGTTTTTTACATATTCTATTTTTTTTCCTTATAGTTTATCAGTGCTTCCTGGCTCCCCTCCTGTTTTAGTGATTTATATTCTTTCTTTTTGTCATTTATTGCTATCTTTAAAGTTTATTTATCCACATTGGTTTCTTATTGTTTCTTAGACTTTTATTCCTATAAGGTATGTTTTTTGAGGACTTTGTCCCAGTTAGTTAGGCCTATGGCCTCGCTTAGTTGGCTAAATTTAGCTTTTTTGAAGTTTGGTATTTTTGTTCCTCCCTTTAGAAACTCTCGTTTGAAGGATAATTGGAAGCTTATTACTTTATGGTCACTATTTCCTAGGTGTCCCCCAACCTGCACATCTGTTGTTCTATCAGGTCTATTGGTTAATACTAAGTCCAGTATGGCCGTCCCTCTAGTGGGGTCCTGAACCAGTTGGGAAAGGTAATTGTCTTTGGCTATTGCCAAGAACCTGTTTCCTTTTTGGGATGTACAGCTTTCAGTTTCCCAGTCTATATCTGGGTAGTTGAAGTCCCCCAAAATAACGACTTCATTATGATTTGCCGCCTCGTCTATCTCGTTTAGTAATAGATTTTCTGTGGACTCTGGTATATTAGGTGGTTTATAATAAACTCCTATTAGTAATTTATTATTGTTTTTTGCTCCATGTATTTCTACCCACAGTGACTCCACATGTTCATGTCCCTCACAGATGTATTCTTGAATTACGGGATTTAAACAGGACTTCACATAGAGGCAGACCCCTCCACCTCTCGGTTTTGACGAACCTTTCTAAACAGATTGTAACCTTTTATATTAACTGCCCAGTCATACAGGGCCGTCTTTAACACAGGGCAAAAGGGGCAGCTGCCCAGGGCCCAGTTGCTCCTGGGGGGCCCAAGGCAGCTGCCTCTTGAGCCCAGCTGGCCACTGTCCACAAATTCAATTACATTGAGTGGCGTGCCTAAGGGGATGCTGCCAGCTACACAGGGGGTTGCTGCCATGCCTGCCTGCATACCGGCTCTCCAGGCAGTGAACTGTGAGAGAGTGAGAGCTGTGAAGGACCTTTGATGACATCATCACCATGTGACCAGTAACATAGCGATAATACTGGTCACATGGCTATGAGGTAATGAAAGGTCCTTTCTTTCTACCAGTGTTGCTGCAGCCTGCAGGAGAAGTTTGCCATAATTGTGGAGATTTTATTTTGTGAAGATTACATCAGGAAAAGGTGACGGGGCTGTTATGGTAATATACTGTAAGCTACTGTATAGTGGGGTGCTGTATAGTGTGGGGTGCTGCATACTGTGGGGTTCTGTATAGTGTGGGGTGATGTATACTTTGGGGTTCTGTATAGTGTGGGGTGCTGTATAGTGTCGCGTGCTCTATACTGTATACTGCAGGGTGCTGTGTGTACTGTATACTGTGGGGTGCTGTATAGTGTGGGGTGCTGTATACTTTAGGGTTCTGTATAGTGTGGGGTGCTGTATAGTATCGGGTGCTCCATACTGTATACTGCAGGGTGCTGTGTGTACTGTATACTGTGGGGTGCTGTACAGTGTGGGGTGCTGTGTACTGTATACTGTGGGGTGCTGTATAGTGTGGGGTGCTGTTTACTGTATAGAGTAGGGTGCTATATACTGTATAGAGTGGGGTGTTGTATATTTTGGGGTGCTATATACTGTATACTGTGGGGTGCTGTATACTGTATACTGTGGGGTGCTGTATAGTATGGGGTGCTGTATACTGTATACTGTGGGGTGCTGTATAATGTGGGGTGCTGTATACTGTATACTACAGGATGCTGTATATTGTGGAGTGCTGTATACTGTATACTGTGGGGTGCTGTATATTGTATAGTGTGGGGTGCAGTATAGTGTATACTATGGGGGGCTGTATATTGTGGAGTGCTATACTGCTCTCCTGTATACTGCGGGGTGCAGTATACTGTGGGGTGCTGTATAGTGTGGGGTGCTGTATACTGTATACTACGGGATGCTGTATATTGTGGAGTGCTGTATACTGTATACTGTGGGGTGCTGTATAGTATGGGGTGTTGTATACTGTATACTGTGGGGTGCTGTATACTGTGGGGTGCTGTATACTGTATACTACGGGATGCTGTATATTGTGGAGTGCTGTATACTGTATACTGTGGGGTGCTGTATATTGTATAGTGTGGGGTGCAGTATAGTGTATACTATGGGGGGCTGTATATTGTGGAGTGCTATACTGCTCTCCTGTATACTGCGGGGTGCAGTATAGTGTGGGGTGCAGTATAGTGTGGGGTGCAGTATAGTGTGGGGTGCTGTATAGTATGAAGTGCTGTATACTGTGAGGTGTTATACTGTATGCTATAGGATGCTATACTGCATACTGTGGGGTGTTACACTATGTATTGCATACTGTGGGGTACTATATACTGTGAGGTGCTATACTATATATGGCATACTTTGGGAAACTGTATACTATAGGGTGCTATACTGCGGGGTGCTATACTGCATACTGTAAGGTGCTCTATACTATAGGGTGCTATACTGCATACTGTGGGGTGCTGTATACTATACGGTGCTATACTGCATACTGTAAGGTGCTCTATACTATAGGGCGCTATACTGCATACTGTGGGGTGCTGTATACTATACGGTGCTATACTGCATACTGTAAGGTGCTCTATACTATAGGGCGCTATACTGCATACTGTGGGGTGCTGTATACTATAGGGCGTTATACTGCATACTGTGGGGTGCCGTATACTATAGGGTGCTATACTGTGGGGTGCTGTATACTATAGGGTGCTATACTGCATACTGTAAGGTGCTGTATACTATAGGGTGCTATACTGCATACTGTGGGGTGCTGTATACTATACGGTGCTACACTGCATACTGTAAGGTGCTCTATACTATAGGGCGCTATACTGCATACTGTGGGGTGCTGTATACTATAGGGCGTTATACTGCATACTGTGGGGTGCCGTATACTATAGGGTGCTATACTGTGGGGTGCTGTATACTATAGGGTGCTATACTGCATACTGTGGGGTGCTCTATACTATAGGGCGCTATACTGCATACTGTGGGGTGCTGTATACTATAGGGCGTTATACTGCATACTGTGGGGTGCCGTATACTATAGGGTGCTATACTGTGGGGTGCTGTATACTATAGGGTGCTATACTGCATACTGTGGGGTGCTGTATACTATAGGGTGCTATATTGCATACTGTGGGGTGCTGGGGTGCACTGTAACGCTAGGGTAAGTCCCGGTCTCCCCCCTGAACTGCAGATTGGTGCCCACTTCCAGCCTGAGCCCAGCTGCCCAGAGCACTGATCCTGAGCCGCTGGAGTCTTCAGAACTGGAAGGATTTACAGTCATTCACTGTAAGCGATATTATATATAGTGGTGGAGGGCATGATTGCATGCTAGGGTGTGGGAAGGCGGGATCCAGGGGGCCCAAGTAAATTCTTGCCCAGGGTCCAATCAATATTAAAGACGGCCCTGCAGTGATAGCTATCATCCAGCCATGTCTCAGTTATTTCCACTATGTCATAGTCCTCCTCACACATCACTAATTCCAGTTCACCAGTCTTTTTAGTCAGTCCCTGATATATTTATTCCTCTTAGTAGTTTGGATGTTCATCTTCAAGTCTGTTGCACTGTTTCTCGATCTTTTCTGTCAGTGCCTCTCAACTGACATTCAATGGTGGTAATATTATTCTCACACTCCGTAATGGCTTTGGTGAGATGCTCTATTGTTAGAGTGATGAGGTCCAAAGAACATTTGTTTAATATACTTGCGAAACGAGTGCAGTAGTCGAGGTTGTCTCAAAACAATGTCAGTCTGAGGTTAACGTGCAAGCCGCGTGGGATGCGTTGTGCTAATGTGTGTAATATTTGGCCTGGGTTGCCGCATGCAGTTTAAGCGAAACAAGGTGTTTGTTTTCCTTCTCCAGGTCTCTGCTTCTAAATTCGCTGGACGGGACCTTCAGGAACTCAGTTGGCGAAGTGATCTGTGCCACGTTGTAGCGTGCTTGATCTTCATTGTAGCTGAATGTACTCATTGAGAATCTCTGTTGCCGATATTCCACACGTGCACGTACCAGAAAACCAAAGGTATGTCATCCATTTCGGTCAGCACTGTGTGTGTATAATAGGGGTGGTCGGTCAAGGGTCGGATTACCCAGTGAGCAAAAGAAGTAGAGGACCATCACTCCTAAGTTGCAGGTGAGTAGAGCTTTTATTGGTCACTTATCCAACATCAGTGACATGTTTCAGCACTTAGAGTGCCTTTCTCAAACTGTGAATGGCAATTACATATGAAGTAACAATCAAATTTAAATAGCCCGCCTAGTGTCATGTGATTCTGACGTCATGTTGTCGAGGCAACCATGTAAACACCAGCTGGATCACAGGGCGGGTTATGCAAAATGCTGATCAGCTGTTGCGGACAGTAAGTGTCTTGTTGCATATTTGCCTAACTTTAAATGCACTGTGGAAACATATTAAAAACATAATAAGAAGCTATGGAGAAATTCACAAAAAGCTAATAAGCGCATACTCACAGTTGAGTCGCCTAGGTTCCAGAGTCTGGAGGCTGTGAATCCAATATGCTTCTCTTTTCATGAGAATTTCAGTCCAGTTCTCTCCCCGGCGAGGTGAAGGTATTTTTTTTACGATATGAAACCCCAGTTGTGCAACGTTGTGTCTGTGTGCATGAAAGTGCTGTGGGATAGGTAAAGGTGTATTGCTTTTCCATATAGTGGATTTCTGCTTACTAAATCGATCTTTTATGCGAATAGACGTCTTTCCCATGTAGGCCAGGCCACAGGGCCACTTAAGGACATAGATGAAAAACTTGCTGTCACGTGAAGTGGCCACGTATTGGAATGCGTTCACCTGTATGTGGATGAGATACATAAGGACCAACGTGGGAGAGACGTCTATGCGCATGAAAGATCACTTTAGTAATTCACTATACGGAAACATGTAGGACTATAGGTAACATCTACTACATTATCAATACTCAGAGAGTTATTACTGTGTTATCTGTGGTGTTATATAGGACTATAGGAAGCATCTACTACATTATCTGTACTCAGAGAGTTATCACTGTGTTATCTGTGATGTTACATAGGACTATAGGAAGTATCTACTACATTATCTGTACTCAGAGTTATTACTGTGTTATCTGTGATGTTACATAGGACTATAGGAAGTATCTACTACATTATCTGTACTCAGAGTTATCACTGTGTTATCTGTGATGTTACATAGGACTATAGGAAGCATCTACTACATTATCTGTACTCAGAGAGTTATCACTGTGTTATCTGTGATGTTACATAGGACTATAGGAAGTATCTACTACATTATCTGTACTCAGAGAGTTATCACTGTGTTATCTGTGATGTTACATAGGACTATAGGAAGCATCTACTACATTATCTGTACTCAGAGAGTTATCACTGTGTTATCTGTGATGTTACATAGGACTGCAGGAAGCATCTATTACATTATCTGTACTCAGTGAGTTATCACTGTGTTATCTGTGATGTTACATAGGGCTATAGGAAACATCTACTACATTATTGGTACTCAGAGAGTTATCACTGTGTTACCTGTGATGTTTCATAGGACTATAGGAAGTATCTCCTACATTATCTGTACTCAGAGAGTTATCACCGTGTTACCTGTGATGTTATATAGGACTATAGGAAGCATCTACTACATTATCTGTACTCAGAGAGTTATCACTGTGTTATCTGTGGTCAGGGGTCAAGTCCTGGGAAAAAAAGTGTGGGAACTCACCCAAGTGCCTCCGCATGATGTCACAGCGCGCGGCGTTCGCAAAGGGCAGAGGAGGTCGGCGGGAGCAAGTACTGTATTTTTTGCCCTATTAGACACACCGGCCCATAAGACGCACCTAGGTTTTAGAGGGGGACAATAAGAAAAAAATAATTTTACCCAAAAAAAACTGGGAAAAGTAGTGACTCGAGTATAAGCCGAGGTGGAAATGGATGTCACTGTTATGGGGGATCTGTGGATGACGCACTGTTATGGGGGATCTGTGGATGACGACTGTTATGGGGGATCTGTGGATGACGCACTGTTATGGGGGATCTGTGAATGACGCACTGTTATGGGGGATCTGTGAATGACGCACTGTTATGGGGGATCTGTGGATGACGACTGTTATGGGGGATCTGTGGATGACACTGTTATGGGAAGGGGGATGTGGATGGCACTTATGGGATGAGGGGATGTGGATGACACTGTTATGGGAAGGGGGGATGTGGATAGCACTTATGGGATGAGGGGATGTGGATGACACTGTTATGGGAAGGAGGGATGTTGATGGCACTTATGGGATGAGGGGGATGTGGATGACACTGTTATGGGATGGGGGCTGTGGATGGCACTTATGGGATGGGGGCTGTGGATGGCATCCACAGATCCCCATCCTATAACAGTGCCATCCACATCCCCCCATCCTATAACAGTGCCATCCACATCCCCCCATCCCATAACAGTGCCATCCACATCCCCTCATCCCATAACAGTGCCATCCACATCCCCCCATCCCCCCATTACCGCTCATGTATAGTTTTTAAATTAGATTATTCTATATAGTTATTCTTACTATAATTCTTGCCCCCTCTGTACTTCATCACATGCGGCAGTCGGGCAGTGAATACTTCAGGCCGGGCGGGAGAGCGAGCGCAGTGTGACTGACGTCACGTACCTGCGCCGCCTGCTTCATTCATAAAGCACGTGACATCAGCAAGTCACGCTGCTCTCGTCCGCCCGGCCTGAGTACAGAGGGGGGAAAGCGCTTCCTGGTTTCGCCCTGAAAGGGAACGGCGTTCCTGCCATGAAAAAAGTGCAGGAACGCCGTTCCTACGCGTTCCCCCTCGACTCGACCCCTGTCTGTGGTGTTATATAGGACTATAGGTAACATCTACTACATTATCTGTACTCAGAGAGTTATCACTGTGTTATATGTGATATTACATAAGACTATAGGAAGTATCTACTACATTATCTGTACTCAGAGAGTTATCACATTGTTATGTGTGATGTTATATAGGACTATAGGAAGTATCTACTACATTATCTGTACTCAGGGAGTTATCACTGTGTTATCTGTAATGTTACATAGGACTATAGGAAGCATCTACAACATTATCTATGCTCAGAGACTTATCACTGTGTCATCTGTAATGTTACATAGGGCTATAGGAAGTATCTACTACATTATCTATGCTCAGAGAGTTATCACTGTTTTTTCTGTAATGTTATATAGGAAAATAGGAAGCATCTCCTACATTATCTGTATTCAGAGAGTCATCACTGTGTTATCTGTGATGTTACATAGTACTATAGGTAACATCTACTACATTATCTGTACACAAAGAGTTATCACTGTGTTATCTGTGATTTTACATAGGACTTTAGGAAGTATCTACTACATTATCTGTACTCAGGGAGTTATCACTGTGATATCTGTGATGTTACATAGGACTATAGGAAGCATCTACTACATTATCGGTACTCAGAGAGTTATCACTGTGTTATCTGTAATGTTACATAGGACTATAGGAAGTATCTACTACATTATCGGTACTCAGAGAGTTATCACTATGTTTTCTGTGATGTTATATAGGACAATAGGTAATATCTACTACATTATCTGTACTCAGAGAGTTATCACTGTGTTATCTGTGATGTTACATAGGACTATAGGAAGCATCTACTACATTATCGGTACTCAGAGAGTTATCACTGTGTTACCTGTGATGTTACATAGTACTATAGGTAACATCTACTACATTATCTGTACTCAGAGAGTTATCAATGTATTATCTGTGATGTTACATAGGACTATAGGAAGCATCTACTACATTATCTGTACTCAGAGAGTTATCACTGTGTTACCTGTGATGTTACATAGGACTATAGGAAGCATCTACTACATTATCTGTACTCAGAGAGTTATCACTGTGTTATCTGTGATAGTTTATAACAGTGTTTCCCAACCAGTGTGCCTCCAGCTGTTGCAAAACTACAACTCCCAGCATGCCCGCACAGCCAAAGGCTGTCCGGGCATGCTGGGAGTTGTAGTTTTGCAACAGCTGGAGGCACACTGGTTGGGAAACACTGGTTTATAAGACTATAGGAAGTATCTACTATATTATCTGTAATCAGAGAATCATCACTGTGTTATCTCTGATGTTACATAGGACTATATGTGACATCTACTACATTATCTGTACACAAAGAGTTATCACTGTGTTATCTGTGATTTTACATAGGACTATAGGAAGCATCTACTACATTATCTGTAATCAGAGAGTTATCACTGTGATATCTGTGATGTTACATAGGACTATAGGAAGCATCTACTACATTATCTGTACTCACAGAGTTATAACTGTGTTATCTGGGATGTTGCATAGGATTATAGGAAGCATCTACTACATTATCTGTAATCAGGGAGTTATCACTGTGTTATCTGTAATGTTACATAGGACTGTAGAAATAATCTCCTACATTATCTGTACTCAGAGAGTTATCACTGTGTTATCTGTGATGTTACATAGGACTATAGGAAGCATCTTCTACATTATCTGTACTCAGAGAGTTATCACTGTGATATCTGTGATGTTATATAGGACTATAGGAAGCATCTACTACATTATCTGTACTCAGAGAATTATCACTGTGTTATCTGTGATGTTATATAGGACTATAGGAAGCATCTACTACATTATCTGTAATCAGAGAGTTATCACTGTGTTATCTGTAATGTTACATAGGACTGTAGAAATAATCTCCTACATTATCTGTACTCAGAGAGTTATCACTGTGTCATCTGTGATGTTACATAGGACAATAGGTAACATCTACTACATTATCTGTACTCAGAGAGTTATCACTGTGTTATCTGTGATGTTATATAGGAGTATAGGAAGCATCCACTACATTATCTGTACTCAGAGAGTTATCAATGTGGTGTATATGATGTTAAATAGGACTATAGGAAGCATATGCTACATTATCTGTACTCAGAGAGTTATCACTATGTGATCTGTGATGTTACATAGGGCTATAGGAAGTATCTACTACATTATCTGTACTCAGAGATTTAGCACTGTGTTATCTGTGATGTTACATAGGACTATAAGAAGCATCTGCTACATTATCAGTACTCAGAGAGTTATCACTGTGTTATCTGTGATGTTACATAGGACTATAGGAAACATCTACTACATTATCTGTACTCAGAGAGTTATCACTGTGTTATCTGTGATGTTACATAGGACTATAGGAAACATCTACTACATTATCTGTACTCAGAGAGTTATCAGTGTGTTATCTGTGATGTTACATAGGACTATAGTAAGCATCTCCTACATTATCTGTACTCAGAGAGTTATCACTGTGTTACCTGTGATGTTTAATAGGACTATAGGAAGCATCTACTACATTATCTGTACTCAGAGAGTTATCACTGTGTTATCTGTGATCTTACATAGTACTATAGGAAGCATCTACTACATTATCTGTACTCAGAGAGTTATCACTGTATTATCTGTGATGTTATATAGGAGTATAGGAATCATCTACTACATTATCTGTACACAGAGAGTTTTCACTGTGTTAAGTTTTTCCAGTTTTTCACTTAGGGTGATTTCAAAGAAGTAAAAAAAGAATTAAAACATTCAAAAAAGATATTAAAAAGATAAAAAAAGATAAAAATTCAAATCAACCCCCTTTCTCTACAATATAAAATTAAACAGATAAACAATAAAAAAACTAAGCATCATAGGCATCGCCGCAACCAAAACCATCCGTATTATTAAAACATAAAAATATTTATCGCCTATGACGAATGGCATAACATTAAAAACAAATCTAAATAGCCAATTCACAATTTTTTTTGGAATTTCACTTCCCAAAAAATGTTATTTAATTAGCTTTGAGGCTCAGCAGTCTCTCTAGCAATTTCCAAACATCCCAAAGCATTTCTCCGAAATCCTTGGTTCATGAGAGAATTAATCATCCAGAAAAAAATCCAAATGTACAGGTATAACACAAATAGATATATCCACTGGGCATACAGGTGATGCTCAGAGTCCCGATACACACATAATGTTGTTACAGTCGACACTCCTTCCATTTATCCTCTTATTACCAGCACTGTAGCTCAGGTATCTGGAAGGAAAATAATGGTAAATACAGTTATATCCAATAAAGATATGATACAAGATCTCAAAAAGGCTGATATGAAATAAATAGCTTGTAACTTACATTTAATGTACTACTCAAATTATGCTATTATAACATTGGCCATAATAACTCCCTCAGTCATAATAGCTTTAAAGCTCGCCAAGGAAAGGGCAGAGGTATCTAGAAGCAAGAGATAATATATTTTATCATGACAGAAGATATTAAAACAGTAGTGTGTACTTAGTACTTAGTAGAATGATACAGGGCCAATTAATAGGGCCTAATGAGTTTCCCCAAACTGATATCATATTCTGTAATGCTGGTAGAGTCTGAGAATCAAATATGAAATTAAAAATAAGTACCAGCGCAGCATCCTACTCCAAGTGTTGCAGAGAGTGCAAGAATATATATTTCTGTGTAATGTATGCCTCTACTGTATATGTATCCACATATCCACATGGTACTAACATGCCATATTCTTAGCCACTGCTAAATGGGGCTGGTGCCATCCCTTACATAAGCAGAGGAGTTAGACAATTCTTATCAGTTTTGAGTCCAGCCTAGGTAGGCCTGGGAGAAGGAAGCTCATGTATGTTGCTGACACTTTAGTTCATCCTAGACCCGGTACCACCCGGGACATGGTCAACAACTGAAAAAAACAAGCCAGATGAGAGAAGGAGGTGTACAGAAAGACCAGTAGAGATGATTTGTCTGACTTTTCAGACTTATGGACTCTACAGCATTCATGTTCAGGGGTTGCCTCTGGTGACTGAGCATACCAAATCACAGTTTGGCCCACTGTGAGAATCTCCACATCCCAAGGTGGATTTCATGGAAATGTACTGTGAATAATGCAACCTCTTAAAAGAATGGAGCAGAAGAGTTTGCCTGTCATGAGGAAGAACTGCCCTTATGGTTGCATTACATTTTTCTGAAATATACGCCCCATGTCTGGATGTTTATGTCAGAGTCAGCTAATTAAGTGCAGATTGAAGAAGATTGCTTAAAAAGATACACCAATCTGGAGTATTTAATATCAATAAGGAATTGCACAAATTTAGGTTACAGCACAAGTGAATAGGAAGGAGCAATCCTATTGAAGTGAATGGGATGGCATAGTTGTACTTACACCTGCTCACCGCTGCAGTTGTGATGAGCAGGTAACATAAAAGTACAAAGGGATTCGAAATGTCCCAAATGTAGAGAGAGAGATGTGTACTTAGCCCACCTGCTTTGGTGACGCACAAACCTATTTAGCTATTGGACTGATATTAATATGATCTTAAATGAAGAATTCATATTTGATCCTCTTGGTTTGGTATTGGGTGATTTGAAGGTGGATATGTTGAAATATAGGAAAAATTATAATTTTGTTGTCCAGTTATAGTTCCTTGGTCATCTTTGTATTTTACATAAATGGATATCAGAAAGGATTCCCAGTTTTAATGACTGGAAATATGGTGCAATTTGAAAAACTTTATTTTAGGATGGACCACTCAGCCTGCTGGATAGCCAGTGGTGTAAATAGAGAAGTAAGGGCCCCATAGCAAGGATCAAACTAGGCCCCCACACAGGACAGAAGAGTTTCTGCCTAAACCCCTTCCAATAACCCTTGGGCCATTTTTCCACTGCCTCATTTGCTAAAAGTTGTTCCATTAGAGGGTAGAGTCCTGACCAGGTTTTCACCCCCACTAGAAGAGGAGATGATACCATCTGAGCCCCCTCTTGCTCTGGGCCCCATAGCAGTCGCATGGTCTGCCACTATGGTAGTTACGCCCCTGTGGATAGCTAAAAACGGTTTAAGTGAATAAGTTAAGGATTTTTAATTATTATTATTTATTACTTTATTTTTTATTTTTTTCCCATTTCTCTTTCTCAGCAAGGTTTTGGGAAAAGATTAAGAGATTGCTGTTTTGATATATTGTTTTTTGTGCTGTAATTTTTAAATTTAACCACTTTCCTACCACCGCACGAGTTTCTACGTTGCAGCGGTAGGCATGTATTTGTAACCTGACGTATTTTCTTGTCACATTACAGAACGAAGTGGTGGCGCCATCTAGTGGCAAAACTCATTGTGGCTGCGCTGTAAGCATACAGCAGTGGCCTCAGTGAGAATCCCGGGAACCAATTAAAGTGGTTCCCGGGCTTTTATTCCCTCTGACAACCTGTCAGAGGGAGGAAAAGTTTAAAAAAAGTAAAAACAAAAAAGGTTTATAAAAGTCAGCTGGGTCCCTTTCTCTGCTGAGTGTCATTTTGGTGTTCAGAGAGAGAGACCCTGCTGACTTATAAAGTTACCTCAAGACACAGCTGATACACTGTTCCTGCTGTAACAGCCATTTAACCCCTTTCCTGCCCTCACTGTTAAAAACCCACATCCCCTCTTTTTTCCATTAACCCCTTATGGACCGGGCTCATTTTCACCCTAAGGACCAAGCCATTTTTTGCAAATCTGACCATTGTCACTTTATGTGTGAATAGCTACTAAACGCTTTTACTTATCCAGGCCATTCTGAGATTGTTTTTTTGTCACATATTGTACTTCTTGACACTGATAAAATGGAGTAAAAAAATTTTTATTTATAAAAAAAATACCAAATGTACCCAAAATTTGGAAAAATTTTAAATTTTCTAAGTTTCAATTTCTTTATTTCTATAATACATAGTAATACCACCAAAATTTTTTATTAATTTACATTCCCCATATGTCTACTTCATGTTGGATCATTTTGGGAATGCCATTTTATTTTTTGGGGCCGTTACAAGGCTTAGAAGTTTAGAAGCAAATCTTGAAAATGTTCTGAAATTTAAAAAAAAAAACACTTTTTAGCGACCAGTTCAGGTCTGAAGTCACTTTGTGAGGCTTACATAATAGAAACCACCCGAAAATGACCTCATTTTAAAAACACAGATAATTAATGATTGGGTAAGCACTACCTGGTTGGAAATTTCCCAATTCCTTTATCAAGCTCACTATGAGCTTGATAAAGACCTGTGCGGTCGAAACGTCGCTTGTATTTGGTGCAATAAAGTTCAGAATTTTCACTGCAACTGGAGTGCTGCAGTCCTTGCGCAGAATCTTTGGGAAACTCATTCTAAAAACTACACCCCTCAACGTATTCAAAACTGATTTTATAAACGTCTTTAACCCTTTAGGTTTTTCACAAGAGTTAATGAGAAATGGGGCTAAAATGTCAGAATTTAGATTTTTTCGCAAATTTTCCATTTCATTTAATTTTTACAGTATCTAAGCAAGGGTTAACAGCCAAATAAAACCCAATTTTCATAGCCCTGACAACCATATATGGTTGTAAACTACTGTATGGCCACACGGTAGGGCGTAGAGGGAAAGGAGTGCCGTGAGGTTTTTGGAAGGCAGATTTTGATGGACTGGTTTATCTACACCATGTGAAGCCCTCCTGATGCCCCCCCCCCCAACCTGGAGTAGAAACTCCCTAAAAGTGATCCCATTTTGGAAACTACGGGATAGGAAGGCTGTTTTGTTGGGAATATTTTTAGGATACATATGATTTTTTATTGCTCTATATTACATTCTTGTGATGCAAGGTTACCAAAAATAGAAATTCTAAAATTTGCCATAAACTATTGAGGAACACCTAAAGGGTTAACAAAGTTTGTAAAATAAGATTTGAATACCTTGAGGGGTGTAGTTTATTAGATGCAGTCACTTTTATGGAGTTTCTTCTCTAGGGGTGCATTAGAAGTTCTTCAAATGGGACATGGTGTAAAAAAAAAGGCCATCAAAATCTGCCTTCCAGGAACCATATGGCGTTCCTTTCCTTCTGTGTCATGCCGTTTGGCCATACAGCAGTTTACCACCACATATGGGGTGTTTCTGTAAACTGCAGAATCAGAACAATAAATTTTAAGTTTTATTTGGCTGTTAACCCTTGCTTTGTTACTGGAAAAATGGATTCAAATGGAAAATTTGCCAAAAAATAGCGCCTTCGGCACCGGCTTAATTTTATTTTGTTGACCGTGTGAATCTGAGGGGTTATGTCATGGGGTATTTTTATTGAGCAGATTATTACGGATGTGGCGATACCTAATTTGTCTAAGTTTTTTAAATTTATTTAGGTTTAACACTATATTATCCTATTTGAAACAAACTAAAAAAATGTAACTATTTACACTGTTTACAGAGTCAGTTTTTTTTAAGTTTTTACCTGATTGTCTTAGGTAGGGAATCATTTTTTGCGGGATGAGAGGATGTTTTTATTGGCACTATTTTGGGGGGGCATATGACTTTTTGATTGCTTGCTATTCCGCGTTTTGTTATGTAAGGTGACAAAAAAATTCCTTTATTTGCACTTTTTTTTTTTTTTACCGTGTTAATCTAAGGAGTTAGGTCATGGGGTATTTTTATAGGGCGAATTATTATGGATGCAGCAATACCTAATTTGTCTACTTTTTTAATTATTTTTTAAATTATTTTAGATTTATAAACTATCATTTTTGAAAAATTTTTTGGGGTGTCTCAAGTCTGAGAACCATAGAACCAATAATGCAGATGCCCGGATGATCGGGGCACGTGTCACACTGAGTGGTGGTGTCCTTCCGTATCCCCCTCCTGTGACACACTCTGAAGGGTTCGTCCCTTCTTTCCAGTATGGGGGACCACACCTGGAAAGTGTTGGCCAGGGACGATCCAGGCGCCTCCAGTTCCCGAGGTACTCCGGCCTGCTCTTTCCTGGTCAGAAAAGATCAGGTCCTTGAGGACTGCCTCATAGAACTGGAGGAATTTCCCTGTGTTGCCAGCGCTCTGGAACAGCACAAAAGAGTTGTACATGGCAACCTGCCCCAAGTAGACCGCAACTTTTTTGTACCATGCCTGGGTTTTGCGCTTGGCATTATATGGCTTGAGGACTTGATCAGAGAGATCAACTCCTCCCATATACAAATTGTAGTCAACGATACAATCGGGCTTGAGGACCATTGCCGCGGTACCTCGCACAGGGACAGGGGTGATGCCATTACCGTGATTTGTGGACAGTACAAGGACATCCCTCTTGTCATTATATCTGACCAGCAACAGGTTTCCACTGGTAAGGGCACGGGTCTCACCTCTGGGTATAGGTACCTGGGGGGTGGGTAGGGAGGTCGCGTTAATTTTTCCGCATAAAAGGTATCCACGTACAGGTGGTAACCCTTATCTAGCAGTGGGTGCATAAGGTCCCACACAGGTTTCCCGCTAACACCCAGAGTGGGGCGACATTCTGAGGGTTCAATACGGGAATTTCACCACTCGTACACAAGAAACTTGTAAGTGTACCCTGAGGTACTCTCACAAAGTTTGTAAGATTTATGCCATACCTCACCCGCTTAGAGGGAACATACTGGCGGAAACTGTCTCCCCTTGACAGCAATGAGAGACTCATCAATCGCGACCTCCCTTCCAGGCACATAGGCCTGCGCAAATTTGGCCCCAAAGAGATCGATGACTGGCCTGATTTTTGTACAGGAGGTCATAGGCAGGATCACCTCAAACCGGGAGTGTGTCATGGCTGTACTGTAAAGTGGGGCCTGGTAGAGAATGTCTCCACTCCATTAGAAAACGTGGTGTGGTGTTTAACAAGCAGGATATGCTCAACCCATATGCAGTTATGCATGTATATAGTGGAGCACATCCTGCACTTGTAGTCCGTTGCTAGGGGCAATCAACAGCAAAAAATGCATACAATGGAAGATGCCAGCAACGGACTACAAGTACCACAATAACCATCCTACATACGATAACGATAATGTGGATGTGGAGAACAATCAAAAACATAACCATAGCAAAGGCAGGTGCACTCTGCGGCAATACTAAACCCTCACACTGATAAAATTGAGGGGTTAGTTCGACACATCCTACTAGGAGGACATGTCTTAAGCTCGGACACCACGCCAAGGTCTCTCAAGTAGCCCGAGACCCTACCACTCAACCTACCTGTGCCGTATGGGCGATACCAGGAGCCGTTGAGCATTACGGGAGCGTAAGGCCTGACTCAGACAGCTCACCAGTGACCTCCAGCATGTAAGCATGCTTGCAATGGGAGGTGGGAGGTGCCTGTGAGCCCCACCCGAGACCGGCTGATATGGCCCAGAGCCTCCCAGGTGCACCTGAATGTAGCCTGTAGATGAAAAGCAGGCACATTTAAATTGGAGTTTATACACCTCCAAACATATTATACAAACCATTAGAAAACGTTGTGTGGTGTTTAACAAGTAATGCCTGACACTAGGTTTCTTGACTAGGCCCATGTGCAGCACGAGGCCCCAAAATGTCCTCATCTCGGCTGCACTGACCAGAATCCAACCACCGGGCCTAACCAAAAAGGAGTCCAGGTGTTGAGCAACAAACTATTTGGCGTACAGATTTGTTTGCTCCACCATTAGATTTACAAAGTGGTCACTGAAAAAAAGACTAAAGTGGTCATATTCAGTGAAGCCCACTGTGGAAATCTGGATTCCTGCTTGGCCTACGAAATCAGGAATCACGGGCTCAAAACGCTCTGGGGTACACCATGTAAGTTCACCGGAAGGGGGCTCAGGTACGTCATGTGTCCTTAAGTACCGGGACAACATGCCATACCGGTACATCATGTGTCTGGAAGAGGTTAAAAAAATTATAAAAAATATATATATATATATTTAAAAAATCTTTTTAGCTATAGTTAGTGTAGACGTTCTTTTATGTGCGTGCATAAAATAGTCAAACGCACACGCATTTTGTCATAGCGCATAATTATTCGTTTTAGAGTAGTTAGTATAAATCTAAAGAAAAATTTGTGTGTGAAAGTTATTTTATTGGTATCGTTAGTGTATAGTCCTACGTAAATGATATTACCGTCTGCACGTTTTTTGTACAAAAACAAGAAAGAAAAAGTTTTTTTTTAGTAATAATTAGAATAGCGGAGTGTTTGGTGTGTGTGTAATATATAGATAGGTGTTCTTTTCAAAAAACACGCATACGTATATTTTATCTTTATTTCAATTCGTATAAAATAAAACAGTGCACAGATATTTCAGCACTGAAGAGGTGTATGCCTTTGTTTGTTTCTCCAGTGAGGAAAGTTGTGGGGAAGAGTTCGGTTCAGAGTATGAACCCATTGAAGACAGTGACAAATTGACTACAAGCTCTGGTGGCTCTGATTGTGACACCCACATGCCACAAAAAATCCAGAGAAGGCAGCAGAGTTTAGTCACCAATGATGAGGAATGTTTGGTGAGTACCAGCCGTGATGTGCCCAGGCCATCTACAAGCCATGCGGCACAAAGAACAAGTCACAGCAATGGCGAACAGGGGGGTGAATCTCTGCGTGAAACTTCCAGCGCTGAGGTCCATAGTCAGCCTCAAACTTGATCTGCCCAGTCTGACATAAATTTGGTATGGTCCCCTCAATAATATGCCAAACATTCCACCATTTTCAGCGCAAGCCGACATTAATGTGCAAACTGAAAATTTTTTCCCACTTGATTTTTTAAAACTTTTTATTACTGAGAAACTTTTAGAGGAAATTGTGCATCAGACAAATTTATATGCCCGGCGATATTTGGCAGAAAAATTCAAATTCATCTTATGCAAAACCCAAATTTGGGAGGCAAACTAATGTGCCAGAAATTATTAAACAAATAAAAATTTCTTGCCCTAACATTCAATATGGGAATCACCAAAAAAGCTGAGCTGACATCCTACTGGTCCACAAATCCCATTCATCATATGCCAGTTTTCACGTCTGTGATGGCTAGGTCAAGTTTCCAAATTTTGTTTAGATTTGTACATTTCAATGATAATTCCCTTTGTCGCAGCAACAATCCAGCTGGGCAAGACAGACTTTACAAACTGAGGCCCCTTGTGTCATACCTTAATGGGAAATTTAAAGAAATTTATACCCCCAAGAAAAATGTCGCAGTTGATGAATTTCCTGATCCACTTTACTAGGCAACTGACGTGTGCTAGATATGGTGTCAAGATGTATAAGTTATGCGAAAGTGGTACCGGCTACACTTATACATTTAGGGTGTAAAAAGGAGAGGACAGCCAGTTTGATCCCCCTAATTTCCCATCGCATATGAGCACAAATGGTAAAATTGTCTTAGATCTAATGAATCCACTACTAAGAAAAGGCTATCATCTCAACTACCATACAAGTATTCCACTGTTAAGACATTTGTATGAGAGGCGTACCGTGTCCTGCGGGACAATTAGAAAAAGCAAGAAGGGCTTCCCACAGTCACTTGTCAATAAAAATCTAAAGAGAGGAGAATCAGTGACTCTGTCCAACTCAGAATTGCTGGCCATGAAATACAGAGATAAGAAAAATGTTTTCTTACTCAGCACAATCCATGACAATTCCATAGTCCCAGTACGTCTTAGTTGAAGACATGCACATACTGAAAAGCCGCTCTGTGTCGTTAAATAAAAAAAGTACATGGGAGCAGTAGATTTCAACGACCAAATAATGAAACCATACCTGGCACTACCAAAATCTAAACATTGGTACAAAATGGTTTCTCTGTATCTGCTGCTGTTAGCAGTATACAATTCCTATGTGGTATACAAAGAATATGGAAATCGGGGTTCTTTTCTAAATTTTCAAGAGGAAGTTATAATATCACTACTGTATCCAACAGGCGATATTCCTGTGAGCTCTGGGTATGAGTCTGTCAGTAGACTGAGAGAAAGGCATTTCCCTGACACCATTACTCATGCCGGAAGTAAAACTAACCGGCAGAAGAGGTGCAGGGTTTGTACAAATAATGGAATTCGAAGAGACACCAGATATTATTGTCCCCAGTGTCTATTACCCCTGGCCTCTGTGAAAGAATTGCTCCAAGGAATACCACACGCATTAGCCAAAATGTAGCATATTTGCCCCAAATTTTCATACTGTATATTGCCACAAAACACAAAATAAATAATTCAGTGGATTTGGCCAAAAACATTCAGTTCTATATAAATAGGCTGTGATGGAACGTATATTTAACACAAACAAAATAAAAATCTCTCTTGCACAAAAAAGAGAGGGTGGGTGAATTGGGGGGTCATCATATAAATTGCTTTTTTATGGTTCGGCAGTTGACAAAATCTGTTCTGGCGGTATGGTGAAAATGTATTTTCATTTTGTCCACCTAAATTCAATCAATTTTCCCAAAAAAGCCAAAAGCGCAAAAAGTCAAACATAATAAAAAGTAGTCACTTTGTGGGTGTTTGTCAGGTTTTGGTACTGTAAAACATGTGTTCTGGCGGTATGGTGCAATAAAACCAGCAATGGAAAAGTAGGCCTCCAAAATTAAAAATGCCCTGCAATCCTTTGAAGTCTTCCAGTGAGCCCAAAATATCTGTAAAATACACATATAGGGTATTATTCCAAATGGCAGGAATATATCAATGTGTAGTAATGTATATTTTCTCCTTGCTACATAGTAAAAACTGAAATATAGGCCACTAAAAAATTGTAGAAAAAATTGCAAAAACTGAACAATTGGTCTGGCAGGTAAGGGGAAAACCACTCCGGTAATGAAGTGGTTAATAAATAAACAGTTGTAAAGAGACTCCACATACTTCAGTAAAAGAAAAGTCTTGCTGCACAACTGTCTTCTCATTGCTTCCTGCATTAATATTCTACTGAAAAGTGTTGGCAGGGACCCTGCTTTGCACCTCAAAGCCTTCACCACCAAGAACACCTCAACTGTCATCAGGCTGGAGAATCACAGAACTGTAGGGTGCCCTGAAGGAAAGAAAAGGTGCACCCTTCCCATCACTGCACTCCAGCCCAGGATGCTTCACTACCGCAAGTACAAGTACTACTACACCCATCTGGCTACCCTTACTCATGCACGCTCTGCAGCCCAGTCACTGCACCAGCAATCAAAGAAACAAATAGCCTGTTACCCCACATGGACAACACAAAATTGTCCTACTTACAATAAGTAGAGGAGTGCGATGCACCAGATAAGTGGCACGGTATGCCGGGTTAATACATACCGTGCTATTCCACATTGGATATCAATAAATGGCGCTGCAATAAAAGCATAATTAGCGCCAATGTCAGAAGGTGCGACAACCTGTGGGTTCCCACAAGTGAGACGTCACTGGAAACACTGCTACAATACATGTCAGCTCTATGCGCCAGGCTATATCGAAAGAGAAATGAATGTTAAAAGGGACAGTCAATGTTTAGAGAGAATAGAGCAGGCCTGTACACATTGGGAAATATACATACTGTACATCTAACATAAGAGAAAAAGATCCCAATTGTGATTAAAATTTATTATCCATTAGTAATTAATGATTAACCACCTTAAATTTGTTAAATCTCCTATTAGTGGAAAGATATTGGCTATGGTGCTTAACATTACCTATTATATAGTGTTAGGCAATGTGTATTGCCGTATTTGTGCGAGGGGAGGCGGGGCTAACCACATTTAAAGACATCGGCACATACCTGCAAGTATGGTCGACGTCATTCCTGCACTTCCGGTTATCCAGGTTTTCCCATGTGCTACTCAGACCAGCGTTTAGGCGTGTTCCGGTTTGCAGCAGAGAGCAGCGCTAAAGTAAGACTGTGGATGTTCTGTGGGACCCACTGGGATCTCCGGCCTCACAGCGCTCGTCCGGAGTATGCAGTCGGGGGAGGGGGCGGCGGGACGCACCTGCGAAGTATCTAGCGGCAGCAGAGGCACTCACAAACCGGCTGGCTTCTTTACATCGGCGCCGCCACAGTTGGTGGGGGGTGTGAGCGGCCTCTGCCGTACACCGACCTCAGGCTCTTGGGCAGCACCTGAAAGGAGCCCATACAAAGGCAATGGCTGCTCTGGCTTTAGCGAGGCCAGGCTCCTGAGGACATGGCTGGGTTGCAGGGAGGGAGAGGGCAGCAGAAGGCAGCAAGGAGGTTCCGTGCGGCAGCAGGGGTGCTCGCACGCCGGCCGGCTACGTCACATCAGCATAGCTCTGATGAAAGTCGGCGTGGAGTGTCAGCACCCTTTGCTGCTTACAGATATGTCAGCAGTATGCAAGCTAGCAAGTACGAGTGCGGGTGAGCACTTGGTAGAACATATGCTTCAGGACACACAGCAGGGTTATGTTATGTACGTGGTGGCCAGCATAATTCAAATTAATAAAAGAATTTAGAAGAATCTGTTATCCCAGATAATCCAAACTTACCCATAATAACGGTCATCATCCCCGCATATTAATGGACTGCCATACAGGGACCATCTAGTGTATCAGTTCAATATGTACAGCAAATAATAATAATAAGAGAAGGCGCAAAAGAAAAAAAAAAAACATACATATTTTCATTTTTCCCCAGTTACATGTCACATCGTTGCGGCATAACAAGCCTAAAATAATCAGCTCAGATAAAGGTAGGTAGTCAGTGCACTGAATCCAGGGTATGGATAATTATTACTCATGCTCAATGGCACTGTCACTCTTCGGGTGCTGGTTAGGGTGTAACTATATCACGGTCGTAATAACCTCCTGGCATATAGGCGAGAGAGAGCAAGAAAGGAAAAAAAAACCCTATACAACATACACACAGATCATGCCCACAGACTACGGCTAAAGTCCTGTCATGACTACAGGCGCATTGACGGTACGTCAGTCACGACCTCTGACTCAGCTATAAGTCCTGTCACGACTACAGGCATTCTACTAACATGTCTGTCATGTCCACAGACTCGGCATGAAGTCCTGTCACGACTACAGGTGCTACATCAGCATGTCTGTCATGACTACAGACTCGATATCAAGTCCTGTCACGACTACAGGCTCACGGAGTCACGTTATTAACACTTGTACATCCAGTACCATGTCCACAGGCGCAGTAAGGTCATGTCTGTCAAGACTGCAGACTCGACTCCAAGTCTTGTCACGACTACAGGCACAGGCCATGCATGTCTGGTTCAGACACGGCTCAACGACCACTACGGTCATTTCATAGACTGGTACTCAAGCCACATGGTAGGTACTTAATCTGTCACGCTAATAAATAATAAGTCCCGTCTCGCCTACAGGCTTGGTCACGGTATCACACACATTGGTGGCATGATGAGGCATGACGTAGGTAGCGGTAGCACAGAAGGGGCCACTATATGACAAATCGTACAAATCGGTTAGGTGGTCTACGGGTAGCCACGACATGCAAGGCACATGGGCATAATTTTAGCAGGTCACAGTTCAGGAATGGGGTACTAATTATTCTCATTTACTGGCCAGTAGGAAGATGTCACAAGAATTCATTCCAGGGGGCTCATCCTCATCCCGGGACAGTGGGGACTTACAGTCCGAACGAGGCGCGGTACCATCCTTGAGATCCTGGACTATCCCAAAGTTATCCACCAAGTTGCGGAGAAGGGGCATTCATTTTCCCGCCTCCGCAAGGAAAGCGGAACTATATCGTCTCCTCGTCACATGTGCACCACCCGCGAGCCAGGAGGTGGTGTCAATGAATACCATCCAGACTTCGCTCACGCAACTACACGCTGCCATCAATAACATGGCATCATCCATGTCAGACTTACAGGCCAGGCTGGAGTCTCAAGGCCCAGCAGGACTAAACGTGGTTAATGTGGAGCTCCTGAATCGTTTCTTGACAGCACATCCAGATCCAGAGTGGGTTCAGTTCGTGGTCAAGGGATTAGTCAGTGGCTACCACACAGGTCCTTTCGCCCTCCCTCAGACCACATACGAGTGCGGGAATTTGCAGTCAGCATCCAGAGACCCGGAGGCAGTCACACAACTAATCCAGACAGAATTAGACAGGGGTTATCTAATAGGTCCCTTAAGCCAACCTCCCTTTGTGTGCTGGAGGATCAATCCAGTAGGCATCCTGACTGGAAAGTTCTCAAATAAAAAACGGTTAATTTATGACTTGTCAGCCCCGCATTTATTACAAATACCAAGTTTGAATTTGTTAATTGCATCAGAGGAATTCAATATAAAATACGCATCTATAGATGAGGCTATCCAGGTCATAATTAGATTAGGGAAGGGTGCTTGGATATCAAAAGCAGACATTACCGATGCATTTAAGTTACTGCCCATCCAACCAGATCTATGGCAATGGCATGGCATAAAATAGCAGGGGTTATATTATTTTGCAAACAAATTGACTTTCGAGTCGAAATCTAGCCCTTGGTTATTTGACTAGTTTGCCAGCGCCCTGCATTGGGTCTTGACCAATAACTTCAGGGTGTCATGTTATTCATTACCTGGCCAACTTTCTCTTATTAGAGTCCCCAGGAATCAGGAGCCTCAAGACTTAGAAGTCTTGTGTACATTTGTGCGAGGGGATACGGGGCTAACCACATTTAAAGACAGTGGCGTAAACCTGCAAGTACAGTGTACAGACCTCAAAGTTACAGTGGCTTCACACAAGGTTGAAGGCCCTAGCACAGGGATAAGGTTTCTAGGCATACACTTAGATACAATAAAAATGCAAGCCAGTCTTCCACAGGACAAGTTGGCCAGAATTAAGGAAGTCATACACAGGCTAGCCCAAGTAAGGGTCACTACCAAGGCAGATCTTTAGTCACTTCTAGGCATGCTGAATTTTGCCATGCGGATCATTCCGCAGGGCAGATCATTTTTTTCAAGACTGCTGGAGCTCCTCCCTCAGGCCCCATGCCAGGACAGCCCGGTTCACCTGGATCAGGATGCCATTTCTGATTTATTGATATGGGACAACTCCTCTCTCAGTGGAATGGAGTCCTCTTGTTTATTCCGGTGGTATCCTATCATTCTCCGATATTTCCTACAGACGCTTCTCCTGCAGCTGGCTTCGCAGCCATACATGACACACATTGGTTTGCCGACCCATGGCCAACAGAAACTACCAGAATATCCGGGTTCTCCAGGTGCTCATCACTGTTAGAAATTTATTCCATAGTTGGGGCAGCTTTGATATGGGGCGAATAGTGGGGAAACCAGACATGTTTGTGTTATTCCTAACTGACAATGCAGCACTTGCAGACATTCTAATGAAGGATAGATCCTGATCCAGGCACATAATGGCATTCGTACGAAAGTTCATGTGGCTGTCATTACATCATAACTTCAATTTAGTTTGCACACATGCCGGTGGGCAGCATAATATCGCAGCCGATATTTATGCGCTGTTTAATTTTCCACTCTTTTTTCAGGTTTCTCGGGAGGCAAACCATTTGCCACCACCAGCTCCGCATCATGGCCAGTTGCTGATGGAGTAGCTCCCTTTCTTGAGGTGGCCAAGAGCCTCAGAGCCTCATTATCAAGTAACACGCAAAGGGCGTACAAGACAGCTTGGCTATTATTTAATAAGTTTAAAGACACATACCCCCTGCCAGTGAAGGGCCCATCACATATCTTCTAGTGTTCGCAGCTTTTTGCCACTCACACTTAAACTTGGTCCATAGTACCATCAAGCTGTACCTGGCTAGTAAACAGCACCATTGGCACATCCAGTTTCCGGATCAACCTTCTCTGTTCTCAGCCCATCCAATTAAAACTATTTTGAAAGGTAGTCAGAAACAGGCAGTCAAGAAAAGACCCACTAGACAGCCTTTCTCCGGTAGCATGTTCAGATCAGTTTCTGATGCACTGTTGAACAAACCATTCGGCCAATACCTAAGCTCACTGATGAAAACAGCCATGTATTTGGCTTTCTATGGATTCCTCAGGCCGGGGGAGTTCACATGCACCAAGTCATCCGGTAGCTATCTGCCTGAACCAGTTACACTGGAACGGCATACGGGGAATCGTTTCAGGTCAAATACTTTGCCACCTATAATAATTGGTGCCCAGTCACAGTATTGCACGAATGGTTGCAGTGCATCAGCAACGATCCTGCTAAGTCCCCCTTGTTCAAGTTCGAGGGAGCACCCTTGAACATTCAAACTTTCCTCAAATACATCCGCTTGCTATTGTCCACATCAGGAGTCAATCCACTGGCCGTTACAGGGCATTCATTTAGAATAGTACATATCAATAAATTGGGCAGATGGAAATCTGAGTGTTATACCCGTTATGTTCCCGATCCACAACAGGAAATGTCACTTGCTTTCAATAATATATTTTCAAATCATTCTTGCATCTACTGCATGTTTTTGTGGCCCCTTTGGGCTACCCTCCTACAGCAGTTCCGGCATAACTCTACTGCTTCAGGAAGGTATATAGATTAGGTAGATCCTTACGGTGAGCCAATCCGAGCACAAGTGTTAGGCAATGTGTATTGCCATATTTGTGCGAGGGGAGGCGGGGCTAACCACATTTAAAGACAGCGGCACATATCTGCAACTACGGTCGACATCATTCCCGCCCTCCCAACCCCCCCCCCCCCTTTTCAAATGATCCAGACTGAGATAGCCCCGTTTCGGCTGCCCTCCTACAGCAGTTCCGGCATAACTCTACTTCTTCAGGTAGGTATATAGATTAGGTACAGTTGTGCTCAAAATTATTCAACCCCCAATGCTGTAAAGGGTTTTAGGGAATTTAGTGTACATTTGTAATTGTGTTCAGAATGAAATCTTACAAGGACTTTTTACAGAACCAAATGCAACTAAAATGACATCAATTGTTTTTGCAATACAGTATTAAATGTTTTTTTTGTGATTTCTTCATTGACACAATTATTCAACCCCTTAAGGACTACCACTCTTAAGAACAGAGGTTCATTCAAGTGTTTTCGATCAGGTATTGAAAATACCTGTGGATGTCAAGGTGCAGAAATCAAGCATAATAAGCACCAATTAGGCAGATTTAAAATGACTGTGATACTCAGCTCCTTCTAGACATTTACTGGTGTGTTTACAAACATGGGGAAGTCAAGAGAATCATCCAGGAAGACAAGAAAAGAGGTGATTTCTCTTCACAGGAAGGGCAATAGCTATAAGAAGATTGCAAAGATGTTAAACATACCAAGAGACACCATAGGAAGCATCATTCGCAAATTCAAGGCAAAGGGCACTGTTGAAACGCTACCTGGTCGTGGCAGAAAGAAGATGCTGTGCGCTACCTGAAGCGCAAAGTGGAGAAAAGCTTCACGTTTAAAAGCTGTTATAACTGGAAAAGGATGTTTTACTAAGTACTAAGATTGAATGTCACTTGGGGGTTGAATAAAACTGATAATGATGTGAACACAGAAAAGACATTTGTGGTTATTTCATTATAAATGTTATGTTATATTTGTCTGACTTACAAGTGCCTCTTTGATTTAATTGTAAACAAGATGACTGAAATGATCAAAATCAATGTCAAACTGGCCAAAACGCTCAATTTCAGTGGGGGTTGAATAATTTTGAACACAATTGTAGATCCTCATCGTGAGCCGATCCAAGCACAAATATAATTAACCAATTAAATTATCCATATCCAATAAACATAATAACTTAACTAACAACATAGTCCACTCGAAGAGTGACTTAATCCATACCGCCATAAAGCCATGGCCATATGGCTAAAATCCATGGAAATATGTGACCACAGTCTACTAGGAATGGGCAGTGGTCGTAACTCACTAGCCGGGCGAGTTCTGGGAGTTTTGGCTCTGGCACATACCTCATATGAAGACTCCATACGAGTTCACATCTCTAGATAACGTGGGCCACCAGTAGGACTTGGAGATGAGTTCCTTGGTGGCATAAACACCGGGGTGTCCACATAACACTAAATTATGGCACTCCCCAAAAGCCGGAGACGTAAGTGAAACAATTTATTATGGGAAGACTGTTCCGGAGCTAGATGTTGTGCCGCCTCATTTTCGGTGGTAAGATCGGAGGACATAGAGGCCACAATGATACCAGCTGGCAAAATAGGTTCAGGAGGAGTGTCTGGCGGTTGAAAGGCATGAAAACTTTAGAACAAGGCATCGGCTTTTCCATTTTTACTCCCTGGCCTGAAAGTAATAGAAAATTTAAAACGCGTAAAGAATAATGCCCACCCTGCTTGTCTAGGATTCAAAAGTTTTGCGGATTCCAGAAACAATAGATTTTTATGATCTGTAAGAATGGTGATGCAATGCTGAGCCCCATCCAAAAAATGTCGCCATTCCTCAAAAGCCCATTTAATAGCGAGCAGTTCTCGATTCCCAATGTTTTAATTTCTCTCGGTAGAGGAGAACTTCGGGGAGAAAAACGCACATGGCCTTGAATTTATAAGATTAGATGATCCCTGAGAGAGAACTGCTCCTACTCCATCCTCAGATGCATCAACCTCGACAATAAATGGCTTTTCGCATCCAGCTGAATCAGGACCGGGGAGTTACCAAAATACCTCTTGAGGGTTTCGAAGGCTTCTATGGCCTTAGATGACCAATTAACAAGATCCACCCCCTTCCTGGTTAGGTCGGTCAAAGGTTTAGCGTTTACCAAAAAGTTTTGAATAAATTTTCGATAATAATTAGCAAACCCCAGAAAGCGTTGCAACGCCTTAAGGAAAGAAGGTCTCACCCACTCTTGAATGGTTTGTACTTTCCCCGTTTCCATCTTAAAAGATTGAGGGGTAAGTATATAACCTAAAAATAAAACCTCTTGTACCCCTAAATACACTTTTCTTTCTTGGCAAATAAATGATTTTCCCTAAGAACTTCCAGCACTTGCCTGGTATGGGTGTCATGTGATTCCCAACTAGGGGAAAAGATCAGGATGTCATTCAAGTAAACTATCATAAATTTTCCAATAAAGTTCCTGAAAATGTCCTTAACCTAATACGAATCAAATTGTAGGCTCCTTTTAAATCAAGCTTAGAAAACCAACCGGCCCCAAGCACCTGATTGAACAGGTCTGGAATCAATAGTAGGGAATACTGATTTTCAATAGTGATTTAGTTTAATTTCTCCACAAAAAAGAACCCTGCCCCCTTTTAATAAACTTTCTTTGAGATACTCCTTCATAGATTCTCTCAGGACTGGATAAATTATAGATACGGCCCTTTGGAACCTTAGATCCTGCAATGAGATTAATGGCACAATCATATGGTCTGTGGGGTGGCAGCTTCTCAACATCAGATGAGGAAAAAACATCAATGAAGTCACTAATGTACGGAGGGAGGTTTTTAGATTCAATCGTGATTCCAGCTTGGACAACCGGTAAACAATAGGAAAAACATTTAGGACCTACTTCTCAACTTCGCCAGTCGCCCAATTAATGACAGGGTTATAAAGTTGAAGCCATGGCATGCCCAAAACCACTTCAACAGGTAAGTTCTCTAATACAAGAAAATAACAAATTTCGGTGTGACAAGCCCCCACTGTCACAGTAACCTCAGGAGTAGAAAATTTGACTGTCACACCCACCAAAGGAGTAGAGTCAATGGCAAATATGTGGATGGGGTTAGGAAAAGCCAACATGGGTATTCCCAAAGAAAAAATACATTTATAATCAACAAAACTAGAGGAAGAGCCTGAGTCAATAAAGGCCTCCCCAGTACCCTTACTGGAACCAAAAGAAATAATCACTGGTACTAATAGTTTTTTCTTTACCACCTCTGGAAGTACCTTATCTTTGGAAACATCCGGTTTGGGTGACCTTCCGGAAGGAGGGACCTTGGGCAATGTTGTACCCAATGGTCGGAGTCGCCACAATAGAAACATGTACCATGCTGGCGACGTTGACCTCTCTTCATCATGCCAAGTTGCATGGGCTCATCCAAATGAATTTTCGCCTTGACCCCCACAGAAAAGGGGGTCAAGGCGTAGCCTTTGGAAAGAACAGATGCTCCCATTGATGTTCCCTAATGCGTCTGTCCAGTCTCACAGCAAGAGTCATAGTTTGTTCTAAAGTGTCAAGACAAGGGTAGCTAACTAGCATGTCTTTAAGACTTTCGGAGAGTCATGACCTGAACCAACAGTTAAGAGTAGGCTCATTCCAGCCAATGAGTGCAATATTCCTCTACTGGTTGGTTTCCCTGGGTGAGGGAGATCAACTGGGACTCAGCCATGATCTCCCTATCCGGTTTGTCATAGAGAATACCCAGAGCCTGAAAAAATGCTTGAACAGACATAAGACACAGGAAGTTAGTGGGCAGGGAGAATGCCCATTCCTGTGGGTCACCTTGTAATAGAGAGATAACAATCCCCACTTTTTGCTGTTCGGGTCTGGAAGAATAGGGGCGTAAACAGAAGTACAACTTACAGCTCTCCCTAAATGCAAGGAAACATCTTTTTAATATATACTCAAAGAGTCAGAATTAAAACAGCATTAAGCACATCCAAGCGACTGGATGTGCTTAATGCTGTTTTAATTCTGACTCTTGTGAGTATATATTAAAAATTGGCAACAATGTTTTAAGGAATTACTGCACCAGCGGAGTGTTTTATTGCCTTATAGTGCATGAAGTATGTATATCGATGAAGACAGACACCATAATTGAGATTTACCACTGCATAAGATCTGCCGTCATCTAGTAAGTAGACTGGTGAAACTTAGTGGGGAAAGTGTCTCAACGGTATTTCACGATTATATGTATTTCTGGATATCCGCAGAGCCCTTTACGAGGTGAAGGCATCTGGGATTTGACTTCACCTTGGATCCTTTTTCTCCTAGAAGAAGTATACACCTGATTGTTGGACGTGCGGTCTTAACCCCATTCTCTCTATACAGGAAAACAATGCCAGTAATACAGAAGCATATAAAGACCTTAATCACAGGCAACCTGTGGCCAGCAGGCTGCCTCTTTAAATAGGTCTGGCTGGTGAGTCACATGACGTGGCCAGCGTCACGTCACTCACATCAGCCAAACTCAGCCGAGCACCGATCATCATTATCGGCGCATGGCTCCACTGTTGCTTGCCTGCTGCAATGGAGACGAGGACGCAGACCCTCTCCTTGCGCAGGGTGTCGGCGGTGCTGCGAAGGAAGCATGCGTCGCTGGCCTCTCGTTACAGTACTGCCTCTTTTTAGACGATTTAATATTTGTTTTAATAAGAAATTAGATGAAAAAGGGATTAAATTGCAGATTCTTTGGAAAAATTTAACTCCAGCAAAAATTTTTGGAATGCAGTCCGTTTTCTTGCCATTTTTTGTCAGTTCTAAAACAAAAAGGATAGCATGATCAATGTTGTTGTCTAAAATTTTTATATCATTGGAAGAACAAAATGTCCCCCAATTTCTCCATGCTGCTGTATAAGCAGCCCATGTGTTCTGAGCTAATGAATTACTGATTAATCCGTTGATCATTTCCATATTGTCTTCCAAAGTTGTTGTTGCCAAGGAATTCCGATCTCCTCTGCTTCTGGTACCAAATGTCTGAAAAAAGTGGAATTCTGCCAGGACAAAGAATCTACAATTAAATTAGTTTTACCTTCTATATATTTGGCCTTAAGCCATATGTTATTGCTACTACCTATGATTTAGCATAGGGACAATTTATGGAGAATACCACTCCTTTATTGTCAGAAAATAATAAAATGCGTTTATTTCTAAATTCTTCTTGCCAAATAGTTAATGCTACAAGTACGGGAAAAAGTTCGAGGAATACGATGTTATTAATAAATTGTTCAGTGACCTACTGAAGCAGCCGCATCAGTATATAATTGCAGAGAATCTGAATCAATAAATTCTTGCTGCCACATAGTTTTTCCATTAAGGTTGTCTTAAAAGACATAACCATATTTGTATGTCGTCTTTTATTTGTTTTGTTAAGCGGATATGATCGAATAGGGATTTTTTTCCTTTGGTGGCTGCATACATGCATCTTGAAAAAACTCTTCCCATTGGGATGACTCTTGATATAAAGTTTAATGAGCCTAGGGCTGATTGTAACCATTTTAAAGTGGTTTTCTTTGTTGATAATAAGTTGTTTAATATAATACGTGAGGAGAATATTTTTTCTTCTGGTATTTTTAATTCCATTTTTTCTGTGTCTATGGAAATGCCCAAAAACGTTATAGTGTTTGTGGAATACACAGTCTTTTCTTCGGCTATTGGAATATTGAAGTACTCTGCCATGGTTTATTGCAATCATCCGTGTTGCTTTTTCCAATAAATAGAAAATCATCCAAGTAGTGTATTACATAACCACCACTTGAATGACTTTCTAACATCCACTGCAAGAAGGTCGATAATGACTCAAAGTTAAAACAGGATAAAGAGAAACCCATCGGTAATGCTTTGTCATAATAATATTTCCCTTCAAATTGAAAACCTAGCCCGTTGGGTTTATTGGTAATAATCTGAAGGCATATTTTATGTCCGTTTTAGCCATTAATGCATTCCTACCAGCCCCTCTTAGCAAGGATAATGCTTGGTCGAATGAAAAATAATGGACAGTAATTTTTATTAATTAAATCATTCAAAGATTCATCTTTGGGATATGATAAATGGTGAATGAGGCAGTAACTGTTATGTTCCTTTTTTGGGACTAGACCCAGTGGAGATAGTAAAAAAAAATTAAAAGGAGGACTAGTGAAAGGACCAATGAATGACTCTATTTTCAGAAATGTCTTTATCTATTTTTTCCTGAACCGCTAATTTTTCATTTTCCAGATTAAATTTTTTTTTTTTTACAAAGGAAAACCCATCAATTAATATTTCAGCCATCGTTGTGCTTGGGTACATTTTTAAATAGCTGAGGAGCCTTGGTATATCAATGGTGTCACTTGATCTATGATGCAAGTTTTGCTTTCTAAAGCATTTTGTTGCTGGGTGGCTTCTGTTTAAAAAGTGCATTTGTGCTTATATTTGCAGTTTGTTTGCCATCTGCAGGTAGACTCGTTGAATGCAAAGCAAATTCCTTTCTTTGTAATTTGCTGACAAAAAAGATTAGACCTTTGTTGTAACATGAGGTTAATCTACAGTCCAACGTCTTTGGACCCTCAATTTAGATCTGGGTAGAGCTAATTTTTGACGAAATGATTAATCATAATTAAAAGTTCAAATCACCCCCCCCGTCCTTAAAATAATACTTAACCAATAATAAAATAAACATTATGGCCATCACCGCGTGCAAAAATGCCCATACAATTAAAATATAACAATATTAATGGCAAATGGCGTAACGGGAAAAAAAAGAAAATAACTCAACTCCACAATAATTTTTTTTTATAAAAAGTGATCAAAAAGTCACACACTTCAGAGTGGTATAACTGAAAAGTACAGATCACCCCGCAAAAAATGAGCCCTCACACAGCCCCGAACACATAACTACAAAAAAGTTATAAGGGTCAGAATATGGTGTGGTATCGTTGTAACCGTAATGACCTGGAGAATGAAGATAACAGATCAATTTTACAGCATAGTGTACGGTGTAAAAAAAAAAAGACCTTTGTCAGAATTGCATTTTACTTAAAAGGTACAGTACTTAGTTACAAAAGATTAAAGAAATAAGAGACATACAGACCATGCACAAAACAGTTGAGTCCATTCTGGTTTCCAGGGACAGGAGGAAAGTGGAACACAACCCAATGTTGATCGGATCCCCAAATTGTGTCTTTGAAATGTTCCCAATCATTTTTATCCCCATTCGCTAGAGGGTAGAGCTGAGAGGAGTCTCCCTCCTATTCTGTCCCAGCCTTCTGGGATGGTCCTCATTACCTGTGCATGTTCTACCTCTCTTACTCAGATGGCAGACATGAAATATTAATAAAACATGGCGGCCCGTCAACACTAATGGATATTCAGGCCCGACATATTTTAATAATGTGTATATTATCAGGCTGATCATTTTGATACCACACATGACCAGTGTGGTTGTCCCAGAAGGTGAGATACTGGTTATGTGGGAATGCTGGCTGTCAGGGGGTGCGATGTTTGGACTCCGCCCACATTACACGGAATGCATAGATTACAATAATTACTATGTGAGTTGTACCACAGATGAGTTTTTGCATATGAGATATTTTCTTCATCCTTTGGCACTGTATTTGAACAGCTTCTAGACCCCCGCTGGGGAGGTTCCATTCTGTCTGAGTGTATGCATTTCCAGAAGGCTCTAGTGTCCCATAAAGGAAACCTCATTACCACTACCTTTGTTAGCAGGAGCATGCTAATTCGACTCAAAGGTGAATGTGTATTAGCTCTTAGGGTCCGTTCACACTTGCGTTCTGAGCATCCGGCAGGCACTTTCGTCCCGCCGGATCCGTCAGAACGCAAGTCGCCTGAAGCATTAGAAGACTGATCAGAATCCTGATCAGTGTTCGAAATGCTTTCAGGTTACTATGGCAGCCAGGACGCTATTAAAGTCCTGGTTGCCATAGTAGTAGTGGGGAGCGGGGGAGCGGTATACTTACAGTCTGTGCGGCTCCCGGGGCGCTCCAGAATGACGTCAGAGCGCCCTATGCGCATGGATCACATGATCCATGCGTGTAGGGCGCCCTGACGTCACTCTGAGCGCCCGAGCCGCACGGATGTAAGTATACTGCTCCCCGCTCCTCACTACATTTACCATGGCAACCAGGACTTTAGCGTCCTAGCTGCCATGGTAACCATTGAAAAAGCTAAACATCGGATCCGGCGATGCGCCGAAACGACGTTTAGCTTAAGCCCGGATCCGGATTAATGCCTTTCAATGGGCATTAATTCCGGATCCGGCCTTGCGGCAAGTGTTCCGGATTTTTGGATGGAACAAAAAGCGCAGCATGCTGCGGTATTTGCTGCGTCCAAAAAACGTTCCGGTCCTGAACTGAAGACATCCTGATGCATCCTGAATGGATTTCTCTCTATTCAGAATGCACTGGGATAATCCTGATCAGGATTTTTCCGGCATAGAGACCCGACGACGGAACTCTATGCCGGAAAACAAAAACGCCAGTGTGAAAGGACCCTTACTGATCCAGACGAAACAGCATCATACAGTGGCATGAAAACATATAGAGTCACACAACAGATATAAAAACATACACAGCTAATAACAGTTATGTGAAATGTTATCCATTTCTCACATCTATAAATTGATGTTATGTCAGAGAACTGGTGCCCTCCACTATCTCTATAGCAGACTCCTCTTTTCAGTGTGTCAAACAGTGTCATGCATTTATATTACCAAATTCTTCTGGCTCTTTGAGATTTGAAATTGCCTTTTAATTTTGCAACTTTTATGTGATCTTAATTGTGTCCTGGGCTACTACACACAATTAATGAGAAAAAGGTACGTTTTCGTGTGGCTCAGCATTTTAGTAGCCTAGTTGTTTTCTGGTATTGAGATCAGACAGAGGATAGCAATACTGAAAAAAAATGTTTCTGTTTAGTCTTCATGCATTCTGAATGGAAAGAGATCTGTTCAGGATGCATCAGGATGTCTTCCATTCTATCAGCATTCCATTTTGTGACTGGACACAAAACTGCTGCAAGCTGCGGTTTTGTATCCAGTCATAAAAATTGAAAAAAATGAACCTTTATGAAAAACAATGTAAGTCAATGGTGATGGATCCTTTTTGTTGGTTTTGATTTCACACAACTGTATCCTAACCCAACAGATGCATCCTTATGTGCAAAATCAAAACTGATCTGTTTAATTGCCGGATCTCAATATTGGAATTAACAATCCAAGTGTGAAACAGGAGTAAATCTAATTAAGGACTCATATTCCAAGCTTTTTTATATTCTGTTGTTTGTCAAATGTCCATTTATTACACGATGTCGCTGCTCCTGAGTGGTCTTGAAAGCTTGCCATGTAACATCATTTCTTCTATTTTCGCAGGACAGATGGAACCCTTTACCTCTGTCTAACAGATATCATGGTCCTTATTGAGGGGTAAATGCCCAGGAGGAAGTATAGTTACATTCATCCATGCATAAAAGGGTTAAGGTTGGAGTACGAAATGCCACACTTAATTAGTCTTTCCCATTATGGGTGGCTTTGTCAGTGGATATTTCACAAATGTGCTTTATATCTAGTACTGGTATGTTATAGAAAATGTGCAAAATGGCACAATTTTGGTGTACCACTTAAAATACAATGCCCATTTTAGTATTTAGGCATATTGGTTCTTATGTGGAGAGATGCACTATGTCAAATAAAAAGTATTGCTACACCTACACATTACAACTATAGGGACTTTTATAAAATCTCATTCTTAATCCATAGAAATTAATATAGAGTTGGTCCCCCATTGCATCTAAAACAGCTTCCACTCTTCTAGAAAGGATTTAAGATTTTGTTGTGTCTGGAGGGTCTGGAATGTATGGTGTGTGTCTGGAGTGTGTGGGGGAATTTTTGCCCATTTATCCAGAAGAGCATTTGTGAGGTCATGCACTGATATTGGATGAGAGGGCCCAGCTCACAATCTCCATTCTAGTTCATCTCAAAGGTATTCAGTGGGGTTAAGATCAGGGCTCTGTGTGAGTCAGGGAAGTTTTTCCACACAAAACTCTGGGACACAGTCATGCTGGAACAGAAGAGGGTCTTACACATGCCCAAGCATACATATGTGCAAAATGTCTTGGTATGCGAAAGCATTAAGATTTCCCTTCACTGGTACTGAAGGACCTAGTCCTACCTCTGAACAACAACCCTGTAGGATTATACCACCTTCACTAAACTGTACAGTTGGCACAATGCAGTCGTATCATTCATCAGACTTCCACAGAAGCATGATTTGTCACTCAACAGAGCATGTCTCCAGTTCTCCAGAGTTCAGTGGGGCCACTATCTATCTAATGCTTGGCATTGTGCTTGGTGATGTAAGGCTTACATGCAGCTGCATGGCCATGGAAACTTATGCAATGAAGCTTGTGGCCCACAGTTTTTGTGCTGAAGTTATTAGCAGAGGTGGTTTGGAACTCAATAGTTCTTGAGTCAGCATTGGTGACTCCTATGCACACTGCTTCTTAGCACTTGGCTACTGTGCTATGTCTATGTGGTCTCCACTTCATCGCTGACTTTCTGTGGTTCCTAAACATTTCCACTTTGCAATACTACCACTCACAAGTTATCATGGAATATCTATAAGGGAAGAGATTTAAAGAACTGACTTGTTACAATGGTGACATCCTATTACCGTACCATGAAAGTCAGTTTGCTCTTTAGAATGGCCGATTCTTGACTTTAACATATATTTGTAAAGGCAGACTACATGGCTAGTTGCTGGATTTTATATACCTGTGGCAATAAGACTGAATGAAGGACATCTGACTTCAATGATTAAGAGGTGTGTCCCAATACTATTGTCTGTGCAGTGTGTATTAATTAAAGTATTACAACAAATAATATGGTTATTTGAAATACTTCTAACTTTTTGTTATTTTCTGGACATAGTCATTTCATTGTTGAGTAATAGTATTGTAATTAAAGTGACAGATGATGCATGACTTGGTTACAAACGATTAAAGTTATATGAATATCAGAGTTTCTTAAACATATATCAGTATTGGTAGAATAGTGTGTTCTTGTTTTCCAGGGGAAAATAAAGAGACCCGTTGTCTTCCAGCAGTCCACACTATTGTACCATTAATCCTTATTTTGTATTTAGCCCTGGGATTTTAGATCTAATTGAACAACTAGTCCCCAATTGTCAGAGTCATTTGTTATTGCCACATATTGCAGCTGACCATTCTGAAGCTATTATTCATTGTGTGTGCTCCCTGCATATTTCATGAATGATCCAGACACTACCAAACACTCACATGGACCATTTGTTAAATTCTTGCATTGGCTCTAAGATAATCTTTGAAGATTCTGTTAACTATTACACTTATTGTAAAAACACTGAAATGCCATGTTTTGCTCATCTCAGTAACTGACAAAAAGTCGTATTTATATTACTCATAAAGTTTAGAAATGTAAAATAATTGGACCCCGTGGAAATACAAAACTAAACCTAAAATGCTGATTTTGTTAGTGCTTAAAATTGTTTTGTAGTATAAATAGTTCATATATTTGGTATGCAACAGTGCCACCTCTTGGCCAGTTGGTGAATCATAATCTCACTTTCTAAATAAAATTAGTTATGAAATAAAAAAATAATGTTGAACATATATGTTTTATGGAAATTGCACTTGTAAAATGAAAGCTATGTATAAAGCGTGAGCTGCAAATAAAATAGAAACACTAATTTCCAATGTAGCTAATCTTTTTAGAAAAAAGAATGGTCAAAGGCTTGTATCTCAGGTATCTAGGTAAAATTACTCATTTTATTTTTTATTACTAAATAGTCCAGCTACATAAGCAAATATATAATGATGTGATCAGTAAAAAAAGAAGTGAGGGTATGTATTCCATTTCTTAAGAAGCACATGAAAGATAAAGCACAAAGAAGAATACAATCTAAACATGTCACTTAAATATCTAAAAATACTGGTAAAAATATGGCTATTAAATTTTTTGTCTACTGATAACAGCTTCAAGAAGCGGTATACTTAGATCAGGGGTGAAAAACCATTTTTAGGTCTCTGGACCGCATAGTCACATTGATTTATTTCAACGTGCCAAAAAAATAATGTTGATTGGAGCTCGTTTGCATTGGTCTATTTTTACACAAGCCAATGTAAAGAAAATGGGGGAGGAATGATGGCTACAGCAATTATTTCCCCCTTATTCAGTTCTACTGATTATTGCCAGCACATCTATCCGTGTAATCAGAAATCTGCTGCTGATAATTGTAAAACTTTCATCCAGAAGAAAAATGCAAGTGAGAGAACAAACAATCCTTTGCTCATTTATCGGCTGATTGGGGGCACAATTATACAGGTCAATTATTAGGAATAAGCATTCCTATGAACACTTGTTCCCAATAATTGGCCCGAAAACCGTTCTGTGTAATAGCGGCTTAAGAGGTGACATTTCCTTCCCTGCCATCCTACTTCCTATTAATAAATACCAATATAGGCAAATAACCAATACCATCCGGACAATCCCCTAAACAGGTTACACACAAAGGCCAATCCGGATAGAAGGTAATAATAAATATCTTTATTCATACATAATCAATAAAACATGAGCTTTAAAAACTGTTGGTGGTGTAAATATACATAGGGCAATACAATGCCCACACAGGAGATTACATAAAATGAAGGTGCCAAACTGGGGATCAATATTATATGACAGGGGCATGTATAACGCCATATAGCACGATCGAGCACGATCCCCTGAAGAAGCAATCAAAACGCACGTCGGGACCGGGAGGTACAGATCTGACTTACAGGTATATTGGTCGGTACAAAAGCACTTGGCACTTTATGCAATTACTTTACGGCATGCTATATGGTGTTATACAGGCCCCTGTCATAAAATACGGATCCCCAGTTTGGCACCTTCATTTTATGTAATCTCCTGTGTGGGCATTGTATTGCCCTATGTGTATTTACACCACCAACTGTTTTTAAAGCTTAAGCTTTATAGATTATATATGAATAAACATATTTATTATTACCTTTTATCCGGCTCCTATTCATAAATGAGCACTCTTCTTCCCTGCAGAGGACGGCGCTCATTGGTTATTACCACCTCCTATCCACAGTTATAGGTGTGACACCTAGCCAGGAACGCACTCACTGGTTAACCATACAATGACCAGACACTTTTATGTGCTTAGCGCATTCAGCGGTTTAACGGTACAATTTAGTTTTTGAATTGTCAAAATCAATTTTTCCAATTTTTACATGACACTTTTACATGAGCTTTTTATTGTTTTGGAGAGAATTTCTTTAGTTTTTTAGTTTTCTTTTGGGAATACTGCAAAAAATGACAGAATAGTTTTCAAATTTTAGCTTTGTTTTTTTTTAAATATGCAAACTGATAGAATTCTATAATCAGAGGGTAAACGTACAAACAAAATAAGGCATTACAGTGTAGCAAACTAATCAGCAATTCAAACAATAGGTGTATTCTCGCAAGAGCTTACAATCTATTAGGAGATGGCGGTGGCACAAATGGTTATAGTGCTTGTATTTTTTACAATGATTCAGCCATCTTAATTAAATGGGAAGGGGTGGGGGTACTTATAGTGCTTTAGACTGCATGGGGTGTGTTGGATACAGTTGGTTGATTGATGATAGATCAGATTCTGAGAAATAATGTTGAAGGGGGGTGAATAGAGAAGAGTTAGAATAGGGAATGTAGAATGCCACCCTTAAAGAATGGGATTTTAGTGCTTAAATCTGTGGGAATTGGGAATCAACCTAAATGTTTGAGGTAGAGCATTCTAGAGAATTGGTGCAGCTTAAGAGCTGCAGACAAGATTGAGAAATTCGGATTACGTAGGATGCTAGTTGTCATTGGCAGAATGGAGAGCATGGGTAGAGTGGTAGACAGAAATAAGTGAAGATCAGTTGCCTATTTAAATAGCCCTCTGACAGGAAGCACATGAAGCTGGTGCTGAGCCTGATTGGCCCAGCATCCCTGTTCCCTGACAGCAGGGCTGGTTGCTATCGAAAGTGAGTGACACCGGTGGTGCCACTGCAGCAAGTTAGGTAAGTACATGACATTCTAATTGGCCATGTGTCTCTGAGCAAGGCATAGTTTAATTTATGAATAAGATTTTTGGCACCACAAATGTCAAGCTGAAGTGACTAGCCACAGAGGTGTGGCTAGTCATGTTCTTCTTTGCTAGGGGATGTTTCTCTCTGTTGTGATAATTTACGCCACACAGCCTCATGATGCAGCATGATCTTGAGCTGCTGCAGAGAAGGCTCTTCTCTGTGGCGGCCTCTCACTTCAGTTTAAGTGAGATGCTGTCCAGTTGGAAGCTATGGTACAGCATTGTCTTCATAGAAGTTGCTAAATCATACTGCATCAGGAGGTTGTGTGACAGAGAATGTCACAGTGGGGTCATACCTCCCTTAGCAAAGAAGTAAAGTGACTAGCCACACCTCTGTGGTTAGTCTCTTTGGAATGTGTGGGGCCATTACTGCAGAATGGGGGGAACATATTCATAAGTGAAAGTATGCCATGTTTAAGAAAGCATAGCCAACTAGAATATATACATTTCTCACTTTTGGATTGGTGACAGAAGCTCCTGCCAATAAATCCAGAAGAATGAAGAGGTTGTAGCCACCATTAGATTTAGATGTCAGGAGATCATTTGACACTTTGCTAAGGGCATTTTCTGTAGAGTATGGAAACCAGATTGTAAGGAGTCAAGGAGAGGACTAACAAAGAGTGTATGAGGTGACAATAGACTAGGTGTTTAAGAAGTTTGGAGTGCAGGAGAAATTATGTCAGGACAAGAGGAGGTGGATCCTCTGGGTCAGCTGATAGTGGACTAGGAATTAGCCTAATTTTGCTGACTACTGACACCCAGAGTCAGGACACCGATGTTTACACTAGTCACCCAGAATGTGGCTAACCGCAGAAGTGTGTACAGAGTCCAACAAAGGCAGACCACAAAAAGGTAGATTTACCTGGGGCTTTGTTGACTCGATTGTACAGAGCAAACTGTGAAAGCGAAAAAGATTACCCCAGTCATCTTGATGGGCATTGGTAAAGTGTTGCAGGAAGTTGGCCAGTATTTGGTCAATATGCTCCACCTGGCCATTAGACTGTGGGTGGTAAGCAGAGGATAAGTCCAAAGACACATTTAAAGACTTACATAAAGATCTCCAGAAGCGGGAGGTGAACTGTATCTCTCTATTCAAGACGATGTGGTGAGGAAATCCATGCAGGCGGAAAATATAAAGAATGAATAGCTAAGCCAGATGGGCAGCAGATAGCAGACCTAGAAGATGAATAAAATGTGACATTTTGGAAAAACAGTCAATGACAACCCAGATGACTTTGCAAACAGTAGAGACAGGTAAATCACAAAGTCCATACCAACATGCTGCAAGGGGACCTCAGGCATGGACACTGGTAGTAATAAACCTGCAGGTTTCAACCTAGGGGACTTGTTCTGGGCACACAAGGTACAGGAAGCCACAAAATCTCTAATATCCATTGACATGAATGGCTACCAGTAATGTCGGAAGATGATACTCAAGGTCCCACGTAGACCTGGATGGCCAGCAATCTTAGACACAGGACACAGCAAAACTTTCTTGCATTCAGACCCAGGAACAAAGATCTTACCTCGGGGGACCTTGGACAGGTTAACTAGAGCCACTGAGACTTTAGTTAGTTCAATGATGAACTGGGGCTTGTCTTCTGTATCCATGGTTTCACAGGACCTGGAGAGAGCATCGACCTTGGTATTTTTGTTAGTGGGCTGGTAATAAAGCCGGAAATTAAATCGAGCAAAGAAGAGAGACCAATGAGCCTGACGAGGATAGAGATATTGAGCCGTCTGCAAGTAGGTCAGGTTCTTGTGATTGGTGTAAATTATGACTGGCAGAATGGGACCTTCTAGAAGAAACCTCCACTCCTCTAAGGCCATCTTAATTGGCAAATATTCCTTGCCTCCAATAGAAAAGTTCCTCTCGGCAGCAGAAAATAAGAGACATACAATCTGAGGCATTTTTCTATGACAGAACCACCACCTTAAAAGAACTGCTTGTTGGGTTCTGTGTCTCTAAGGATTGGGGCTAAATAGAAGGCCTTCTTGAGGGAAGAGAATGCTGTTTCTGCTTTAGGGGGCCATTGTTTGGTATTTGCACCCTTCCTAGTCAGAACAGAAATTGAAGCTGTCAAACAAGAAAAATAATGGATGAACTGTAGATAATAGTTGGCAAAACCCAAGAACCTCTGTATTGCCTTCAGATTGGAGGGACGCGGCCAGTCGAGCACTGCAGCCACCTTTCCTGGATTTATTTTCAGGCCCTGATCTGAGATTATGTATCCCAGGAAGGGAAAGGATGACTTTTCTAAGACACATATCTCCAATTTGGCTTATAGATGATTCTCTCGTAACCGTGGTAGGACCACCTGCACATGCCTGCTATGGGTTCTGATGTCCCTGGAAAATATAAGAATATCATCCAAATAGACAACAACACAAGAATAGATCTAAAAAAATATAATTTACAAACTCCTGGAAGACAGCGCTCACGTTATAGAGGCTGAAGAGCATAACAAGGTATTCATAATGGCCATCCCTGGTATTAAAGGCAGTCTTCCATTCGTCACCCTAACAAAATTAGTAAACTGTATCAAATTGTATGCTTCACGTAAGTCCAGCTTAGAGGAGACCCTGGGTCAAGGAAGTCTCTCAAATAACTCAGAAGTTAATGGTAAATGGTACTTATTTTTTATGGTGATCTTATTCAGACCTTGGTAGTCTATACAGGGACGAAGAGACCCATCTTCTTTTTTAAGAAAAAGAATCCTGCTCCTGCTCGTGAAGAAGACTTCCTGATGAACCCCTCTCGAGATTCTCCTTGATAAAATCTGCTGTTGCCTGAGACTTGGCAGGAGACAGAGGATAAATACGACCCCGAGGAGGAGATAAACCTGTCAGAAGATCAATTGGGCAATTTTATGGGGGCGATGGAGTGGTAGTGTCTAATTCTTTTTTGGATGTGTTTGATAAAAAGGAGTCTAATAGGCCACTGGTGAAACCTCCAGACTTTTAGGGAGAGATTTAGGAACCCTAGGTTGAATAGAACGTGAAGAACACTTGCCTTCGCACAGCTGTCCCCATGGAAGAACTTCTCCTGAGCTCCAATCAATTGCTGGGTCGTGGATCCTAAGCCAAGGCAACCCAAGCAAGATAGAATTAGACAGTTCTGGTAAAACATACAGAGAAATCTTCTCAACATGTAACACTCCTACCTGCAGTTCCAACAGATTGGTGATGAAAAGCACTGGTTCCGTCAACACTTTTCTGCTGACAGCTGTCACCAGCATGGGATTCTTCAGCAGGGCGTACAGGAATGTGATATTGATGCACCATAGCTTGGGGTATGAAGTTCCCCACAGATCCAGAATACAAGGACGTGGACATGGAGACCTTGGTACCTCCAAGCAACAGGAGCACAGGTATATGGAGAGTGGAACAGTTTTCACCTAGAGCCACCTTAATGATGAATAACCGCTGAGGTTCCTCTACTTTTGGGAACAGCTGTGGACACAGTGACCCGGACCACTACAGTAGAGACAGAGTCCGGGAGACATACAATGATGACGTTTCTCATCTGAGAGCCGAATGGAATTTACCTGCATAGGTTCATGATCTGAAAAACAGGAGGATAATAACGGAGGCTGAGATGTATTTGGTCTAGACACTTGTCTTTTCTCCTGACAGACCACATGAGCCGACTTAGAAAACGTATATACATGCTGGGGTGCGGAACTAGATCTCATACTGACCCACAGACCGTCTTCCCTGGTGGATGTGCAGCAGCGATGAGACTGCAGGAGAAGCTCAACCTGGCTCTTCAAACACCCTTTTGAAAGAGTCCATAAATAGGGTACACTACTGATGATAGGACCAGATCTCTCCCATATTGGATTTGCCCAGGTCAGGGCCTATCCCTTCAGATGAGAGATGATGAACGCCATTTTAGCTCGATCAGATTAAAAGTGATAAGGCAGCAGCTCAAAGTGGTTTGTACACTGATTGAGAAACCCACAACGGGTTTTTGGGTCACCACTGTAGCTGGACGGAGCAGACAAACGACTTCCAGAAGGGACTGACTTGCAACCAGAGAAGAGACAGTAGGAGCTGTAGGATCCTGTGCAGATTCTGTCATAGAGAGAGAATCCAGACAAGCAGCTACATGCTGCAAGTAATTCACCACTTGTTTCTGGGTGGTTCCTGCAGTACTTCATCCATTGACTATGTCTACTGTCAGGTAATCCAAGTAGCAAATAGCAGGCAGAATCATAGTCAGGCAATGCAAGGATAAAGGCTGGTGCCGGCATGCATGGAAGGTCAGAGTTAATTGGCAAAAGTCAGGTACACAGAAGGGCAGAGCAGCAGGAAGCTTCAGAAGTGGTTAACAGTAGTGATGAGCAAGCATGCTCGGCCGAATATCTGTTTGGCACGAGCATCGCTATGCTCGGCACATAGCGGTACTCAAGCGCAATGCTCGAGTCTCCGCCCCACACGTTTCACGTGTTTTAAGCAGCCAATAAAGGTGCAGGTAAGTACTGCCCTCACTGTAATGCCATTATCTATGTTGGCTGCTGGCATTACAGTGATTGGCTGGCCTTAACATGTCATCGGGTGCTATATAGCACCCGATGACTCATGTTCGGCTCAGACGTAGAAAGGGAGAACAGAGTGTAGGAAGGGAAAGACAGTGTAGGGAGTGATTTTCACAGTTTTTATCAGAGAAAGCTTTTCCAAGACCCAAGAGTCCTTTTAAGGACTACTGTGTGTGTGTGTTTTAGAGCAGCAATCTATTTACCTGCTGAAGTCTCAGGGACAGTGCTTCGAAAGGGACAGATAGTGCAGGGAGAGACATTTGCTGTTTTTACTACCAAAAGCTTATCTAAGACCTCAAAGTCCTTTTAAGGACTACTGTGTGTGTTTGACAACAGCAAAATATTTTTATTTTATACCTATTACTGACATATACTGTACATCATATGCAGACGGTGTCTTTAATAATCTGGGCCACATCTAGTGTCCATAATCTGTGGTGTTCTGTAACCAATAGTGTAGAACATCTGCGAACATTGTATGTATTACAAATTCCAATAATCTGGGCCACATCTAGTCTCCATATTCTGTGGGTTTCTGTGACATATACAGTGCTACATCCGAAAACTGTGTCTTCAGCGGACAGTAAAACAATCTTCGAAGCATCTAGTGACAAAACCATTAACATGAAGAAGGCGAGCACTAAGGGACGGGGGAAGTGCATGTGATGCTGATGGTGATCAGCAAACAGTGTCTGTATTACAAATTCCAGTAATCTGGGCCACATCTAGTGTCCATAATCTGTGGTGTTCTGTAACCAATACTGTAGGACATCTGTAAACAGTGTCTGTATTACAAATAGTGTTGAGCACAAATATTCGAATAGCGAATTTTTATTGCGAATATCACAACTTCGATAATTCACGAATATTGCGAATATAGCGCTATATATTCGCAATTTCGAATATTTTTTTTTTGTTTTTTTTTTAGATGTTAATCTCTGTTGCTCTCTGGTTGTCTTCCCACTTCCCAAAAGTTGTTCTTACCTGTCCGGAGGATTCCTAGCTCCCTGCCCGCTCCAGTTAATGCCCGTTGCCGCTTCTGCCGACTTCCTGTGTGCATGGGCGTCCCCATCCCAATGGGAATGCCTCTATGCTAAAATGTACTGTCGGATGTGAAAATCACGATCTCACAAATTTGACTAAGTTGTAATCGCAATGCGATTAATATAACCTGAATTATTCGCATTGCGATATTCGTTATATTCTAGCAATACAACCATTAGGAACCCAGCTTTAAGTTGAATTCGCAATGCGAGTAATACAGGTTATATTAATCACATGGTGAATTCAACTTAGAGCTGAGTTCCTAATGGTTGTATTGCTACAATATAACGAAGATTGAGAATATAGTGCTATATTCGTGAATTCATGATATTCATCATCTTCGTTATATTCTAGCAATACAACCATTAGGAACTTAGCTCTAAGATCAATTCGCAATGCAAGTATATGTTCGCTTTGCGAATGAAACTTAGAGCTGAGTTGCTAATGGTTTTTGCTAGAATATAACGAAGATTGAGAATATAGTGCTATATTTG